>CM034153.1:35895466-36310501 GCA_019776745.2 Taxus chinensis | reverse complement strand
TGCTTGTCTTTAAACAGTTTTTAACTATTTATCTTATATTTGTCAATTACCACCACCATAAGAGTGGGGTACTTTTTTATATACATGTGTTTGAAAATATTGCCATATCAGAAAGTTGTAGTTCAATTGGTAAGAATGATGGTGTAAAAGCTGTTGTTTAGCCTTTTATTATAGTACAAATTTGTTTAAATATTTAATAATGGATGTTAAAGAGATGTGAGTAGAATTGTTCCCTAAGTGATTTTAATGGATTGGATAGTGACTACTTAACTAAAAGAAGACTTCACTATAAATGTATGATACCCATCATATTGTAATCAGCTATATGTTGTCTATGACATGAATAGATAGGTCAATATCCATACAACTTGAAGGCCACCACCGAACAGAAAAATAAAAATAAATAAATTGTCAAACATCATTTAGGTAAATATATATACACCTTTATTATATGTATACAAATTTGGTGCATGAATGTAAATCATTTCTAGAAGACACCTTAAGTAGTGTAATGACCCACTTCCTCTCCCTCCAATGATGGCAGTTTCTACTTCAATCATTATTATATATATATATATATATATATATATATAAGAGGAAATAAAAATAAAAAATAAAAAATAAAAAAAATAAGGGGATCTTCGTAATGAGGGAAAGGAAGTGCAGTCTGTCAAGGCATGGGTCTCTTTGGAAGATATCTTGATCGTTTCACCGTATGCAACAAACAGGTCTCCAACCTAACCATTTTGCATCGATAGCATAGTGATAGTCTATGAAAACACAGGAACCTTGGACAGAGAATGGACGGCGATCAAATCTCAATGAAATAGAGGAGCCTTTATAGTGTTGCAGTTGGTAGTGCTCTAGTAGGCATGTAATAAAAATGATAGAGTCTGGTTAAGGAACATGAACTGTTTGACAAAATCTCTCAAGAGACACAACCTCAGGACCTGCAATGGTTGCAAAAAAAAATCACAAAATAAGGGGGGTCATGTGTAGTGGGCGGATATTACAACACCCTCTCCAACCGACTACTTTGCATAATGTTGTGGGATTAAGATTTGAAGTTATTGTTTTGTTTTGCAGGGCGCTTTGGATAGTGTTACTCAAAAATCGACAGGTCGTGTCAGCATCTTCCCAGCCTAAGCACAAAGAAGAGCTTGCAAATAGGGTTTCGACAACCTTCAAGCATTGGATAAGGCACATGGTATGGTTGACTAGATGTTGTGAATACATGTTTTATCATGGGACAGAAATGGTTGTATGATTATGAGGCACTTCTATTAGGCGTAATGTTTAGCCGTATTGGTTTTGGTTCTTCTTCTCATAAGCACTTGTACTATGTGCAATGTAACCTTTGATGTGTCATTCCCTTCTTGCTCATTATCTCTTATTTCGAGTAGCTTTTGTATAGATTAATACATTGAAAATGCCTTTCATGTTATCCCACTTATGTCTCCACAAGATTTGTCTCTTTCACTCTCCCTTTGCGTGAACCCCCCCCTTTGTTTTCCTTTCTTAGCCACTGTCAATGGGAGTCCAAAGTAGGATATTCATATTATGGGCTCATTGAATATACAAAAGAAACATTTTGACAATATTTGACTATCACAAGCTACTATAGAATGCACCCAGTAGAGGAGCTAATATGGGTTGCAATCACTATTGGGTATACTCAAAATGTTTTCTTGTTGTCTAAGGAAAATGTGCCATGAAATGCCATGGTTGCAGAAAGAAAGTTTCACTTAATGCCATAGTTGTTGGTTATGCTTTAATGTATCTTCTGAAATGGATTTGGTCCCCCAACTATGTGAAGAGAAACTTTATCACAAACATTCCAATAAAGCTTATAAAGGTTGTGGGGGTTATTTTCTTGGTCATTGGATGGATGGCCTTTGGCCAAGATTTGAAAATGTCTAAACAAGAGTTTGGAATTAGGGATGGGGCAAGCATTGTTATCGAATGTTGTAGTGAGAAGTGTTGTGACAGTTATGTATGCAAATGTGGAGGATGGAGGAAAAGCTCGTGTTTGGGTTTTTCAAAATTCCATAGACAATGTAGCCTCACGAAATGTTTCATTTTTAGGATATGCACAAATTGTTTTGTTGAATCCGCTTTAGACACTTTTAAACAAAATTCAAATGGGTGAGTTTCTAAATGCACGCGAACTGTTTAACATAATTCTAAAAGATGGTTGGAGCCTTGTGGAATGTGGTGAACCCGCCTAGATAACCTCGTACACTGTGGATGCTAATAGTTTCCAGGCATGGTCTCCTTACCTTCATCTTTTATAATTTTCATATAATTTGGTTCTTCATTTGCAATATAATAGAAATATCAAATCATTAAATACTTAAACAACTGGATATATTTAACTAGCCTGTTAACGCGAAACAATAAAACTCCACCTTGTGATTTATGTTACCGATTTACAATTTGACCATCAAACGTGTTGGTACCACAACCTTATGCATTGTTAAAATAGGGTATCATAATTAGGTGCTTGTGTCCACTGGTACTAGCGAGAGTTAGATGAGTCGCCAACTAAAACAACCATTTTTGTCTACCTTGCAAAGTTAGAAAGAAAACAATATTTAGAACCTCGTAAAACAACATTTTGAAAACCAAAAAGAGATGTTGAATTTTGTTTGTGTCCCTTGTTATGTGGGGATTCATGTCAAGCTTTAAATTGACCCCGATTGACTGTTGTGCTCTCTTCTCCGCCCCTCTCGGTGCACTGTTACCTCATTCTATAGTTTTAGGAAGATGCTAAAAGTGAAAAGTTGGTTTTTGTTTCAGTTCACCGTTTGGACTCTGAGCAAAGAAACTCTTTTCCGCCTTCGCAAACCTCTAGTAATTCTACTAGAAAGTTTCTTGTAACCTTGAGTTTGGGGTTGAAAACATTTCTATATAGTTTGGCAAAGGGGTTTTCTAGGCCTCCGGCCACTGTTTGACTAGGTCAAATTGGACCAATTACAATCAGTGGCTCTGGAAAACCTATCGCCATTTGTAACACATTTTCTAGTTCTCAGTTTCGTCAACTCTAGTGAATTCTCCATATATAGTTGAACTTGTAGGAAATTTCCCATTGCACGTTCATCCATCGAATGTTAGTTTTGGACGTAGCTTTCTAGGACCTCGAGCTAAAATTGGGGTTTTTTTGTAACTATGCCAATTACAATTGATGGCCCCTAACAACTAGTCACAACTCTAGTTCTAATTTCTATCAGATCCTATAAATTTTTGGTATATCAAAGTACAAGAATCAACTTAACCATTGTACATTTTCCCATCGGAAGACATTTTTCGAACGTGGTTCCTTATCCTCCAACCCAAATTTAGACATTTTCACAACTATTAGAAAAATGTAAAAAAATAAGGCTGTAGGACCCTAGTCAATACAATAAACCATCGTGAAATAAAACTTATGAAACTTATAAATGATTGTATGAAACTCTCTCTTGGGGCTTGTTGTGTGAAATATGACTTTCGGAAAAATAGTGTTTCTCTGTAGTCTCTCTTTTCCCTATCTCTTTCTCTCTCCTCTCTTAGATATGATATAAAATGAAATGAAATGAATATATGTACCTAACCCTCTCTTGTTGCGTGTTTATTATTACTATTACGTAAATGGAAAAACTAATAACATTAATTATGATAGGTTTAGGTGGATGCCATGCCATTGATTTTCATTGACTCATGCTCACTTGGTTTTACAGGATGTAAATAAGATGGCGAAATGGCGTGGTTGTAATTCATTTCTATATTGTTTAAATTTATATATGCTACTAAAAAAATATGTATTTCTATGTTTACAGTAAATTTTAATCTTTCTATTGTTTTCAAATAACAGAATGTCCTTGTCATGCATGTAGTTTAAATAAACTTGTAATTGTTCCTTGATATCAAGTTTAAGAGGTAGCCCATTAATTACTTAATGCTCTTCTTGACTTCATTTATAGCTATGTTGTGAAACCTACATCAATTAAGGTAGAAAGAAGTATCTCTATACAAAATAAAATGGAATTGTGCTCTAAACCCTTCAATTCTACATCTTCCCTCGATTATTGCATGAGTAGTTGGTGAAATTTGACACTATACAATTAAGAACAAATTGAGATTTCTCCATATTGAGTGATCCCCTCTCTTACCATGACCATCCTAATTATGATGGTTATTGTTTGCCATCTAATACTTCTTCTCTCCGGTGTCTTGCTTTGATAGAATCTCATGATGATAAGTTTGCCCTTATGTTTCACTTTCCAAATATTGTATCTAGTATAAACCTATAGACTTGGCCCTAACAAGGTGTTAAACCTAATGTGAATTAAACTCATGAATTTTCCCATGGACTTAGCGCTTAACATGTTATGTACTTATGAAATGAGGGTTTGTACCATGAGTGGAACCCATGTCATGAGATACTTGTTATGGCGTAATCACAACACCCCTGATTGCTTGCAAGTGGATGGTTAAGGCAGTCAGTGTGATTCATCAAACATGGATTTATCCTAAAGTGTGGGACTTTGCAATTGGGATAACCCTCCGAATGAAGGTTGGTTCCTATTCCTTTATTCTAATGCACACATCCAAATTTTAGAGGATCTACTCTAAAATCTACTCTAACTTGTAAAGGAGATAGGGTTAAGAAGATTACAAGAAATTAAACCTAAACTAACAGAGGTGATGAAGCAAAAGGAATGTTGAATGCATGCTTTGCATGGAGTTAGAAACCACGATCAGATTAAGAAGGATGAAAATACACCATAGATCAATCCACTGATGATAATCCACTAACCATTAAACATATAATACAATAACCATGCACAGATAACCAAGATTGAAATGAGAGATCAGAAGAAAGCAATGAACACAAGAGAGGGTTGAAATTCATCCATAGACTTATATTATTGCTCCACAGATTTGATACAGTGCATTGCAATGGCTAGGGGGCAAAAACTTGCATTACAACTTGAATGGGAGGTTTGAAATCCAAAAATTCACTTACAGAAAAGAGAAGAAGGGAGGTGTTATGTTTGCGGAGCCTATTTTCATGTTAGAGTGTGGTACACCTTCTATGTGTTACACTCAGGTATTTTTATGGCGGTCCTGCTCGCTGGTGAGTGGGTCAGGGGGTTCGGGGGCGAAGCCCCCAAAAAATATTTTCATGGGTGGTTTATTATCCCATGGGTAATGGGTAACGGTTATGGGCTGTTTTTGGGCCCATGGTTTTTCGGTACCCATTGTTTTGTAAAACCGCCTCTTCGGCTACCCATAGGTTTATGGGACAGTTTTCTTTTTGCCCATTGTTTGATACCCATGGTTTGGTAAAATTGCTTAAGTAGTTGTCTATTTATATGGTTTTATGCATATGATAGATAGAAAAGAAAATGTATTGCATATGTGTTTTGAATTTGGGTGTGAATTCTGTAGAGTTTGTTGAGCATAACTCCAAACGGATCTGGGTATTGTATTGAGAGAGTGGAGGCTTGTAATAAAATCCGAGCAAGTGATTCTTGGTGGATGTAGCCCAAATTGGGTGAACCACGTTAAATCTTGTCTCTCTGTGTTGTGTTATTTATTCTATACTTTTATTTGAGATCTGTAATATTTTTTGCATATTAGTTTCTACTATTGCGATTTTGTAAGGGATTATTCCGCATATTTTATCTCTTATTTCATAACAATTGGTATCATAGCCTTTTTTGGTTTACTGAAGTGTTGAGTTGTAGGGAAACATTTTTAGCTTGAGTGGGAGATATGGCAGATGATGGAAGATCTAGGGTTGATAAATTCAACGGGCATAATTTCAGTCTTTAGAAGATGCAGATGGAAGATTACCTTTATCAGAAGGATCTTTATACTCCATTGTCTGAGAAGGTGAACAAACCCTCGAGCATGATAGATGCAGAATGGGATTTGTTGGATCGAAAGGCACTCGAAGTGATTTGGTTGTGTCTTGCATCTTCAGTATTATTTAATGTTTCAAAGGAAAAGACTACAAAAGAACTGATGGATGCATTAGGGAAGTTGTATGAAAAACCCTCTACCTCTAATAAGATATTTTTAATGAAATTTTTTTTTAATATGAAGATGTCTGAGAATAGTTCAGTAGCAGATCATTTAAATGATTTCAATACGGTTGTGAATATGCTAGCTTCGGTTACAATAGAATTTGATGAAGAAGTTAGGGCTTTATTAATTCTATGCTCTTTACCTGAAAGTTGGAATAGCCTGGTAATGGCGGTAAGAAAATCGGTTCCAGCTAACTCAAAGTTGAAGTTTGAGGATGTTGTAGGGGTGATTCTAAGAGAGGAAATGTGAAGAAAAAGCTCTGGGGAATCTTATACTTCAGGGAATGCTTTGATAGTGGAAACTAGAGGGAGACAGAAGAATAGAGGAAACCATGGAAAATCGAAAGATCGGGCAAGGTCAAAATCCAAGAGCAAGATTGTATGTTGGAACTGTGGAAAGTCTGGGCATGCAAAGAAGGATTGTTGGGAGCTTCGGGAAAAGAAGAAACAACAGGAAGAAAACAAGGAGGCAAATGTGGCATCGTCTAATGTATGTCAAGATGCTTTGATTCTTTCTTTGCATAATATTACTGAATCTTGGGTTTTAGATTCAGGGGCTTTTTTTCATGCTACTCCACATAGGCATTATTTTGTTGATTATGTTCAAGGGGATTTTGGGCATGTTTTTCTTGGTGATGATGAGCCTTGCAGTATAGTTGGAAAAGGTTCTGTTCAGGTTAAGATGCAGAATGGGAATACATGGCTATTGAAGGATGTCAGACATGTGCCTATATTAAGGAGAAATTTGATATCGACGGGGCAATTGGGAAGTGATGGTTGTACTGTGATATTTACAGCTAACTCTTGGAAGGTTACCAAGGGTGCTCTTGTGGTGGCAAGAGGTAAGAAGGTTGGAACCTTGTATTTAACCACTGATAGTACTAATGATTGTAATCTTGTGGCCTCAGATGCAGATACAACATTATGGCAATATAGGCTAAGTCATATGAGCCATAAGGGCATGAACATCATAAAGAATAATTTTCCTGGATATACAGAAAGAGGTTTGGATTTCTGTAAGAACTGCATATATGGAAAACATAAGCGAGTAAGGTTTATCAAGGTTGGAACTATGAAGAAAGAGAGTAAGTTAGAGCTGGTACATTCTAATGTGTGGGGGCCGACTCAAGTATAATCTCTTGGGGGTTCAAGTTATTATGTTACTTTTATTGATGATGCAACAAGGAAAGTTTGGGTTTATTGTATTAGAAACAAATCTGATGTATTTGACACTTTTGTTAAATGGAAAGCCTTGGTAGAGAATGAAACAAGTATTAAGCTAAAATGTCTCAGGTCAGATAATTGAGGGGATTATTGTAGCAATGAATTTAATGATTATTGTTCTAAGAATGGAATCCATAGGCAAAAAATGGTTCCAGGAATTGTGCAACAGAATGGGGTATTAGAAAGGATGAACATAACAATAATGGAACATGCTAGGAGCATGGGGTTACATGCAGGACTGCCTCTTTCTTTTTTGGCAGAAGCGGTGAGCACAGTTGTGTACTTGATAAATAGAGGACCCTCAAGTGCCTTGGATGGAGTCATACCTAAGGAGGCATGGTATGGTAAGAAAGTTGATTATTCATTTCTTAGAGTCTTTAGATGTGAGGTGTTAGTTCATATAGAAAAGGATGATAGGACCAAGCTAGAGGATAAATCAGAAAAATGTACTTTCATTGGTTATGGTGGTGATGATTTTGGATTTAAATGTTGGAGTATTAAGGACAAGAAAATCATTCGGTCTAGGGATGCGGTCTTTAATGAGAAAGTCATGTATAAGCAACAGTTGCAGGAAAATAGGGAAGAATCCAAGAAAGAATATGCAGTGGTAGAGGATCTTCCAAATAGGAAAGTGACCCATGAATCAGTTCAGGAACCTACTCGACGGGAATCTCAAACTCCTACAGTGAGGAGGTCTTCTAGGGAAATAAAAGAACCTAAATATTTTTCTCCTTCTCTTTATTATTTATTAATCACTAATAGTGGAGAGCCAGAGAGCTTTGATGAAGCAATGCAGGTAGATGCCAGTAAGAAGTGGAAGCAAGCCATGGATGAGGAGGATAAGTCTCTAATGGAGAACCAGACTTGGGATTTGGTGAAGCTACCGGGAGGTAAAAGAGCATTGCAGAACAAGTGGGTGTACAGAGTTACAGATGAAGAAGGAGGAAAGAAAAGATATAAGGCCCGGTTGGTGGTCAAGGGGTTTGCACAGAAACAAGGTATAGATTTTGATGAGATATTATCTCCTTTAGTAAAAATGACTTCTATTAGATCTATTCTTGGAATAGTGGTAGCAGAAGACTTACACATAGAATAGTTAGATGTAAAGACTGCATTTCTTCATGGTGATTTGCAGGAGGAACTATATATGCAGCAACCAGAGGGTTATGAGATCAAAGGTAAAGAGGAGATGGTGTGCAAACTGAAGAAGAGATTGTATGGCTTGAAACAAGCTCCACGTCAATGGTATAAGAAGTTTGATAGCTTCATGATGGAGCAAGGTTATATTAGATGTCATTCTGACCATTGCATGTATACAAAGCAATTTGAGGATGGAAGTTATATTATCCTATGTTTGTATGTTGATGACATGTTGGTTACAGGTAAAAACATGCAGGAAATAAAAGTATTCAAGAAACAACTAAGTGAATCCTTTGAAATGAAGGATTTGGGGACAGCCAGACAAATCCGTGGTATGATGATACCTCGGGATAGGAAGGAATGGAAGTTGACTTTATCTCAGGAAGAGCACATTAAGAAGGTATTGGATAGGTTTAATATGCAGGATGCTAAACTGGCTGGGACTCCTTTGGCAGGCCATTTTAAGTTATCAAAGGAGCAGTTTTCCAAGAAAGAGCAGGAAAGAAACCAGATGTCCAAGGTACCTTACTCATCAGCAGTTGGCATTTTGATGTATGCTATGGTGTGCACTAGGCCTGATATTTCCCATGCAATGGGAGATGTGAGTAGATTTATGAGTGATCAAGGTAAAGAGCATTGACAAGCAGTAAAGTGGATCCTTCGGTAATTGAGAGGGACCATGGGGACATTTTTGTGCTATAGTGGATCAGACACCACTTTAGGTGGTTATGTAGATTCATACATGGCTGGAGATGTAGACATCAGGAGGACCATGACAGGTTATATTTACATTGTAGGTGGGACAACAGTGAGCTGGATTTCATGACTACAGAAGCTGGTGGCTTTGACAACCACGAAGGTTGAGTATGTTGCTGCCACAGAGGCAAGAAAAGAGATGATTTGGTTACAACAATTGCTTGAGGATTTGGGGCGTAAGTAGGATGAATATAAGCTGCATAGTGATAGTCAGAGTGTTATACACCTAGCTAAGAACTCTGGTTTCCACTCCAGGATGAAGCATATACAGTTGAGATATCACTTCATCAGGACAGCCTTGGAGGAAGATAAGTTGAAGTTGGAGAAGATTCATACCAGTAAGAATCCTACAGACATGATGACCAAGGTGGTCACAAGGGATAAACTAAAGCTATGTTCAGCTTTGGTTGGCCTTCGCGGATGACAGTGAAGGGTTGAGAAGCTTTCTCAATGGAAATCAGTCTCCAAGTGGGAGATTGTTATGTTTATGGAGCCTATTTTCATGTTAGAGTGTGGTACACCTTCTATGTGTTACACTCAGGTATTTTTACGACGGTCCCGCTCGTCGGTGAGTGGGTCAGGGGGGTTTGGGGGAAAAGCCCCCGAAGAAAATTTTCATGGGTGGTTTATTAACCCATGGGTAATGGGTAACCATTATGCGCTATTTTTGGGCCAATGGTTTTTCGGTATCCATTGTTTTGTAAAACCACCTCTTCGGCTACCCATAGGTTTATGGGACGGTTTTGTTTTTGCCCATTGTTTGATACGCACAGTTTTGTAAAATTGCTTAAGTAGTTGTCTATTTATATGGTCTTATGCATATGATAGATAGACAAGCAAATGTATTGCAGATGTGTTTTGAATTCGGGTGTGAATTTTGTAGAGTTTGTTGAGCATAGCTCCAAACAGATCTGGGTATTGTATTGAGAGAGTGGAGGCTTGTAATAAAATCTGAGCAAGTGATTCTTGGTGGACGTAGCCCAAATTGGGTGAACCACGTTAAATCTTATCTCTCTGTGTTGTGTTATTTATTCTGTACTTTTATTTGAGATCTATAATATTTTCTGCATATTAGTTTCTACTGTTGCGATTCTGTAAGGGATTATTCCGCATATTTTATCTCTTATTTCATAACAATTGGTATCATAGCCTAGTTTGGTTTGCTGAAGTGTTGAATCGTAGGGAAAGTTTTTTAGCTTGAGTGGGAGCTATGGCAGATGATGGAAGATCTAGGGTTGATAAATTCAAAGGGCATAATTTCAGTCTTTAGAAGATGCAGATGGAAGATTACCTTTATCAGAAGGATCTTTATACTCCGTTGTTTGAGAAGGTGAACAAACCCTCGAGCATGAAAAATGTGGAATGGGATTTTTTGGATCGAAAGGCACTTGGAATGATCTGACTGTGTCTTGCATCTTCAGTATTATTTAATATTTTAAAGGAAAAGACTACAAAAGAACTGATGGATGCATTAGGGAAGTTGTATGAAAAACCCTTTACCTCTAATAAGATATTTTTAATGAAAAAGTTGTTTAATATGAAGATGTCTGAGAAAAGTTCAATAGCATATCATTTAAATGATTTCAATACGGTTTTGAATATGCTAGCTTCAATTACAATAGAATTTGATGAATAAGTTAGGGCTTTATTAATTCTATGCTCTTTACCTGAAAGTTGGAATATTCTGGTAATGGTGGTAAGTAGCTCAGTTCTAGCTAACTCGAAGTTGAAGTTTGAGGATGTTGTAGGGATGATTCTAAGTGAGGAAATGTGAAGAAAAATCTCCAGGGAATCTTCTACTTCAGGGAATACTTTAACAATGGAAACTAGAGGGAGACAGAAGAATAGAGGAAACTGTGGAAAATCGAAAGATTAGGCAAGGTCAAAATCCAAGAGAAAGATTGTATGTTGGAACTGTGGAAAGTCTGGGCATGCAAAGAAGGATTTTTTGGAGCTTCGAGACAAGAAGAAACAACAGGAAGAAAAAAAGGAGGCAAATGTGGCATCATGTAATGTATGTCAAGATGCTTTGATTCTTTCTTTGCATAATATTATTGAATCTTGGGTTTTAGATTCAAGGGCTTCTTTTCATGGTACTCCACATAGGCATTATTTTTTTTATTACATTCAAGGGGATTTTGGGCATGTTTTTCTTGGTGATTATGAGCCTTGCAATATAGTTGGAAAAGGTTTTGTTCATGTTAAGATGCAGAATGGGAATACATGGCTATTGAAGGATGTCAAACATGTGCCTACATTAAGGAGAAATTTGATATCGGTAGGGAAATTGGGAAGTGATGGTTGTACTATGATATTTACATCTAACTCTTGGAAGGTTACTGTACGTACCCAAAATTGTAGGGTACTGCACCGTCAGAACAACGTAACAAATGCCCCAATGATGATACAGGTCTCCTCGCAAGGTGTTCAAGATCTGGAAAAGCTCTCCACATATGCATTAATATCCCGCATGCCCCGTTTAGCCCCCGTGTGCTTTGTTTTCTATTTTTCCCTCTTTTCTTGGCCTTTTTCTCTTCAGTTACGAAACCGCTGCCCTGCTTTAGCGGCGGTCTCGTGACCACCACCCTAAGCAGGGCGGTAGTCCTGTAACCACCGCCCTGCTCAGGACGGCGGTCCTTTACGGGTTTTCCAGAATGCTCTTTTAACACGACTCATGAAAATTTCAATGTTTACCAGCTTTTTTTCACTGCCATGAGCTTGCATTAATGATTTTGGTTCCCTGGAATAGTGTTTTTCCATTGTTTATAGTTTAAGAGATCAATTTGGTATTTACCTTGGGTAAATGCAAATGCTATAAATAGTTGGCTTGTGCTCAAGCAAATGGCCCCTCAAATTTGCCTCTGAATTTCTCATTGCAATAGATTAGTCTTTCATTTTTCTTAGGATTGTTAGTTTCATTCATTGCATGCCTAGTTAGTTGTGTTTATCTGTTAGGAAGCCACATATCCATCTTGTGCAAATGCTATTGATATTTCATCCAATCCATTGGAGTAGAGTAGTTTGTTTCCAATAGGAAGCCATTAAAGTTGCAGGTTTTGTTCTTCAAACATGATAGTTTCAGGTTCAGGACGTTTTATGTTGCATGACTCGCAATAAATCCCGCTAGGAATTGCATAAGCCAAGCTCTGTACTCTTGCACTATCTCTCTCCTACTCACATTGTATTCAGTCTGTATCCTAAGCTGCCTTTGTCCCAATATCTACTTTTTTGATGGTAGCATTACACAATTTTTTGGATCCACGTGAACACGAAGGAAAGAGGAGATCACACTGAGGGGAAAAGATCACACACACCATCGGATTCACCATTTTTCTTGCAGAATCTAGGTTCTAGCTTTCAAATTTCTAATTAAAATCATATCAAATAGAGTAGTTAATTACTTTATTTCAATCAATCTTACTTTCGATATTGCCAGGGAAGCTGTGGGGATTGATATTTTCTGAGAGACTATGATTCTTTCCTCACTTCTGAGGTAGGATCGAGAGTCTTTCAAATAGATTAGATCAGTTATTTCATTATTTAGAATAGATTTACAACTGTACAGGCAAGTAGCTATACTCAATTACTTTGTTTGTTTTAAAATTCGACACTAGGTTAACTATCAAATTCTAGATATATTAAAATAGTTGCTCTTTCAAATTCATTTATAAAATTTATCAGAAAATAACAAAAATATATAAGTTATATATATATGTTATAGATATACTTCGCATAGTTAATTTTATTTTGCTGCATTTAGTTTACATTATTGCTTTTGTATGACAATCACGAGACCTAGAGAGCCCAGGGAATACGTATTTGAGCCAATCATGCCCCAACCCAATCTCGTCATAGCCATAACTGATATAGATTAGAATCTTAGGATCCAAGTCTTCCGAACAACGGTAAACTTACAAAAAATTAGTTTCCAACTGCACGGTTAAACATAGAGGATGACCAAGCACACACATTTTGGTCAAATCAACCAAACTACAGATTACCCTAGATTCATATCCGCATGACTATGGAAGGGTTATTTTAAATTAAAACGACCTTTACTACCTCATTAGCTTTCACCATCACCTTCGGTCCTTCCCATTATTCTGTGGGTATTCATATACCCCCCGAATATGTCGGGATTTGATGCATATGGTAGGCCTCTCTTAGGTCTTGAGGCATACTACGCTTAACTGAATAGACAATCATCACCCTCGCTCTTAGTATGGGGTGAAAACTACTCAACTAACTAGTTGTCAACACAAACTCCGAAGGTCAGATATAGCTCACCTTTCCTAACAGAGGAGCTAGGTCAACTCGCTCAAACACAACAAACAGAGCCTTTAGGCTCGAACAATATGACGTTCACAGGAGAATCTGGTTCGTCACCTCAGATACTACTTAAACCAAAAATTAGCAGACAATCAGACCCATACCTAGGTTTAGATAATGAACATTCAACACGTTATCCCAAGAATGAACAACGTTCCCAAGGTATGTACCCACCTATAGGGAATCTACAAATACAACCCAAGGTCTCTTTTCAAGGAAATACCTCCATGCCGTTACATATAGGAAATTCCCTCGGGGAAACTTGGCAGGGAAACGATCAATTCATAACAGGATATCACATGCCTATACAACACCATGGTATACAAAAATTGCCGCTAAGGTAAAACACCATGACTTCACCAAATGAAGTCATTTCAACGTTAGTAGAAAAAGTGAGGGGGTTAGAACTTGCCCAGGCAAATCACCATTCTCAACTCATGCAGGCAAGAAATTCCAAACCTAGCCAAATAGACCTCCTCACGGGAATAGGTACGTTAGGTGTGACCCCTCAGTATTCACAACAAACGCCAACTAGAACTGTCATTTCTAACACCAATCTGACACCTCCCAGTCTAGTACAAAATAATCCATTCTTGGACAATACCCCTTCATACTTAAACATGTACTCCAAATCACCACAAGGGGATATGTTCTCCTCTCCCGGTCTTTTTACTCAACCACAGGGGTTCCCTTATGCTCCTACCAATGCATATGCAACGCCATGTCAACAACCCATTCCACCGCCGCTCCCTCAGCAGGCACCATCAATGGTCAAAACCTATGCGATAGGGACATATTCAGAATACTTGAAAGAGCCCTTAGATTTCACCATACGAAGCATCATGCTTCCAAGACTTCTTCCCGATTTTCCCAAATACAAAGGTGAGGGAGATCCAAATGCACATATCAAAGCTTATGCCACAGCCATCCGAGAACTACTCCCATGGGATGGGGTTGTTGCTAAAATATTTCCCAAAACCTTGGAAGGTATCACTCTCGATTGGTATTATAGAATACCTGAGGCTTCCATCCATTCGTTCAAGCAACTCGTTTCAGAGTTCATCAAGGCATTTGACATGAACAAACTATTAAGAACAGGAATCAGGGAATTCTTGCACATCAAGAAAGAACACAATGAATCTGTCACCCATTTCAACTAGAGGTGGCGCACAGTTCTTTATTCTTCGGAAAGTGCTCCAAATATGGACCAAATGGAACTATGTGATTTATTCCCTCATTCTCTCAGCAGAGAAGTGAAGGAAGAAGTCCAAAAGTTCCCACTAAGAACTTACGATGAAGTACTTGAGAGTGCTCTCCGAATAGATCAAGTGGAAATTGAAAGTGGTCACAAAACATATGGAGCAAATGGGAGGTTAATCACCTCTAACCAAAACACTACAACTTATCCTACTATCACAAATGTCAATCAAGGACCTAAAATCCGTAATAAAAATCACGGAGTGACAACAGATGGAGTAACTGATTAGGCTAGAAAGGTAAATGTTGTGAATACCCCACCACAAATAAACAATAAACGAAACAATAACTTTACCCCAACAATCAATACAGTGGATTTTAATCATCCACAACGACAACAACAAGAACAACAACGACGAAGCCCTACATTGGATCCAAATCAAAATTCAACTAGGTATCAAAACCAGAATTCAAACCAAAAACAACAAACACAAAACTTTAATAGGAAATGGTTTGATCAAAGTTTTAGGCCACAATATACACCGAGCCAAAAAACTAGGAATTACAATCCTAACTCGTATTGTGGTTTTCACAAAATCCGAGGCCATGAGACTAGAACATGTCGTGACTACAATAAATTTATGCAACATTTGCCAGAGGAACAAAGAAATTTTTTTATAGATATGTTCTTGGCAGATCCTACGTCACCAGCACCAAATACTTTTACAAGGGTAGTTTCCCCTCAAAATGCACCCCTCCAGATCTTCAATGATCCACTTCCAAATCACAACAATAATAAGATAAATCCAAATGGGACAAACAAGGGTGTAATTATAGGAAATAATGATCATGAAGCCTCAACTTCACTAAATCCATTAGTTACGCTACAACTAGGAAGTCAGCCACGACCTAAGATAGTCGGTTTAGTGGAGTTAGATGCCAAACTACCCATAGAAGCTGTAACAAGGACATGAGAGTATTCCTCTTAGCTAAGTCCAAGCTACCTTCTAGAAACAGACAATACCCAACAAGTATTAATAAAACCTGTGGGTACTTACAACTTAATTAATGATCTAACGAAAACCTTCTCACACATCTCCTTTTTGGATTTTTTGAAGAACTCCCCTACTCACAGGGCTGCTCTTTTAGAAGCATTGGGTTTAGGTCATCTAATTAGCATCACTCCACCTCCCGAAACAAAGGTAAACCATATATACTTTGATACCCACCCTCCAAGGCAGCCGGATAGGGACACCGAATTCATATTCGAAATAAACAAAATGCCAACAGACGCTGAGATTGCACGCCGAGGTGATCCAGCCTTACACTTGCAAGTGTGGGTTTATAACAATTATGTGAAACGCGTGATGGTTGACGATGGGGCAGTAGTTAACATAGTCCCTTTTTCTTTCCTTCAAAAGCTAGGGTACGGAGAAATGAATTGTTCCACAACCTGAAATACGCTAAGAGGCTATGACAGCCTTAAAGCCACTTCAACTGGAACTATAATACTACCGGTCACGTTAGGACCCAAAACAATCCTGACTGAGTTTTATATTATAGATTAGGAAACTAACTATAATATGATCCTCGGCCAACCATGGATACACTGTATGAACGCAATCCCTTCTACGCTATTTCAAGAAGTAAGATTCTTGCATTTAGGAAAGGTGTTCATAGCCAAAGGTGATCCAAAACCATTTGATGTACACCTGGCTAACCTAAAGAAAATACCAGGCATGCACTCAGAGTTTGAACTCCCAACGAACCAACTTAATAAACCTACCGATGCAAAACCAGAAAAAAAATTTGGTACCTACGACAGATCTTGAAACTATGAGCCTAGCCAAGACAACCCCAGCCCCCAAAGATGAGGCTAACACTGTAGAATTAGTATCATTAGGAACTACTACAAAAATTGTTGAATTACTAGAACAGGATCTACCAATGTTCCTACCATTTGATTTTGTAGGCATGGGGTGCACCCTAGGTGTCGGTTCTCTCCCAGCAATAAATCTCTGCATGGTAGAGGTAGAAGATGTTAACACAACAAATATCCCAGCGCCCATATTCCCAGCTAAGTATTGGACTCTCCACTTCGATAGAGCTAAATGTCATTATGGAGCTGGGGCAGGAGTAATACTTACTTCTCCCGAAGGAAAAGTCCTACCATTTACCTTTAAACTAAATTTTGAATGCACAAAAAATGGCATTGAGTACAAATCCCTCCTCCTTGGCCTCATCGTAGCTAAGATAATCAGTGTTGATAACATCAGAGTGTTAGGAGACTCGCAATTGGTAGCAAATCAAGTTGTTGAGATGTATGAAACCAAAGCCGAGCACTTACAACTCTACAAAGCAATTGTACTAAATTTAAGCAAAAATTTTTAATTCATATCAATTCAAGCAATCCCATGCAAACAAAATCTTCTCGCCGATTCAATAGCAACCTCAGCGTCACGCTTTACTCCAAATAGTAAGTTATAGGATACCCGTTTCATGGTATCCCTTCGTGATGAACCATTGATAAAAACAATGTCAAATCCCCTTTTAAATAGAAATGAAAAAAAATCTACTATCCTAGACCACATCGATAGTGATAGAACCACTCTTGATTTCTTAAATGCACATCTCACCCATCACGTGGTAGATTTATCCCTAATCCCGCATTCATCTTCTTTCTTCAGGAATCCCATGACAGAGCTTCCCCCACAAAAGGAACTCAACATATACACGGTCGAGAATGGAGATGATTTGGAACTACCTCCAGCCCCGCCTGAGTTTGAAGAAGGTAACGCTTCTTTAATCAAAGAAACAATTGAAATTAACATCAGAACGGAAGATGAACCAATGATATTGAAGTTAGGATCCTCGTTAACTCCATTAGAAGTAGAAATACACACTCGGATCCTCAAGGAACATCATAAGGCTTTTACATTTAATTATAAAGAAATGACAGGGGTGGCACCACACATTGCAGTGCACAACCTCGTCACTAAATCTGATGCAAAACTGATTAAACAAAAATCAAGACCAATAAAACCCAAGGTAGCTCTCATGGTGAAAGAGGAGGTAATGAAACTCCTTCAAGTAGGATTCATTAAACCAGTCGATTACTCTCAGTGGGTATCTAATATCGTTCTCATTCTCAAAAATAATGGGAAGATACGCATCTGTGTAGACTTCCGAGACATTAACAAGGCATGTCCTAAAGATGACTTCCCATTACCATCTATAAATGTCATCGTTGATGCAACAACTAGATTTGAGCTTTTATCTCTCATGGATGGATTCTCAGGATACAATCAAATCAGAATATCTGAACAAGATCAAGCCAAAACCACGTTTATAACTCCTTGGGGAACCTATTGCTATGTTGTTATGCCATTCGGTCTCAAGAACGCTGGCGCTACATACTAGTGGGCTATGACGTATATATTTAATGATATTATTCATAAAATTGTGGAATCCTACGCAGATGACTTGCTAGCTAAAGCCAAGAAACGTTGTGACCATCCAGAAGTACTTCGCATCATTCTTTCACGTCTGATAGAATACGGAGTCACGCTAAACCCTGAAAAATGTTTCTTTGGTGTGGCAAGAAGGAAGCTCCTAGGTTACATTATATCATCACGCGGGATCAATGTTGACCCAACCAAAATTAAGGCTGTTCTCGAAATGGTCCCACCTTCAGATGAATCTAGAATCAGATCATTTCTCAAAAAACTTGGTGCGATCCAAAGATTCATCCTGGACTTAAGTTTTTCCATTCATCCAATCAACAATCTACTCAAGAAATATTATAGCATTGATTGGACCGAAGACTGCAATGAAGCTTTCGATGCAGTTAAGTGTTTCTTTTTATCACCACCTACACTAATGCCACCTAAGCCGGATCACCCATTAATTTTATATTCACGAGCCACCAATGTCTTGCTAGCCTGTATGTTGGTTCAAGAAGATGATGACAATAGAGAACGCACGATCTATTTCATTAGCCAAACATTGCTCGACTATGAAACACGCTACACACAAGCAGAACAGGAATGCCTCACCATAGTCTTTCCAACCAAATTCTTAAGACATTACATGTTAAATCAAGAAACAAAGGTCATCGTAAAAATAGAACATTTACAAACTTTCCTCATGCAAGGGTCCTTGTCTAAAAAGGTTGGATGCTTTATAACCTTAATGGGTGAATTTGAATTAAAATTCGTAAATCAGAAGTCGGTTAAAGGACAAATCATCATGGATTGGTCAGCTAATAATCCATTAGACGGAGGCGATCTAGTAGATCTGGACTTTCCAGATGAGTGCGTATACTACATCGAAACTCGACCTTCTATCTCTGAGTGTCCTTGGTACACTGATATCATTAATTATATCATGGACCATACATGTCTAGAAGGTGCTACACCACAACAAAGAAGGTGGTTACGCATTATTGTAGCTAAATACGTCATCATAGAACAAGTGCTCTATCGAAAATCGTTCAATGGAATGCTTCTAAGATGTGTCGACACAGAAGAATCCAAGAAGATTCTCCATGAATCTCATAGTGGAATGTGTGGAGGCCACTTTGGTGGCCATGCCACCGCTCATAAAATACATTGAATGGGCTATTTCTTGCCCACTCTAGAGCACGACGCAATAGAGTTTGTATGAAGGTGTCATAAATGCCAAGAATTCTCTCATGAGATTCACATGCCGGCACAAGCTTTACAACGAATCGCTACTCCATGTCCCTTTTCTACGTGGGGCCTAGATTTAATAGGGAAATTCTCTCCCTCGTCTATAGATGGCCATAATTTCATAATCACGGCCACCGAATATTTTACCAAGTGGGTAGAGGCTATGCTTCTTACTACTGTGTCAGGTTCTGTAATCGCCAAGTTCATTTTGAACCAAATCGTTTGCAAGTACGGTGTCCTACAAGTCATTATCTCAGATAATGGGACTTCTTTTAAGAATGACGAAGTTCACGAATTATGCAATAAATTTAAAATAAGCCATCATACAGCCTCCTTGTATTACCCTCAAGCCAATGGACAGGCTGAGGCGACAAACATGACATTAAAAGCCATTCTCCTTAAAACAGTGAAAGAAAACAAATGAGATTGGCGTTTGAAGTTATATCCGCCCTTATGGGCCCACCGAACCTCAATAAGGACACCAACAGGAGCGACTCCTTTCTCACTAGTATTCGGGGTAGAAGCAGTTCTCCCGCCGGAGGTTGAAATACCCAGTCTTCGTATTTCATTACAAGGGATCTTGGATGAAGACGCTTATAGAGAAGCACGTCTCTCCCAACTAGAAATCCTAGATGAAGCTAGGTTAGATGCTGAACAGCGGCACAGAATCTATGCTAACCAGATGTGTCGGCAGTGTAACAAGAAGGTCTATGAATGCGATATATATGAAGGTGATCTAGTTCTAAGGCTGGACAGCTGGATCGACAAGAAGACTGGCGAAGGAAGGAAGTTCTGGACCAAATGGTTGGGCCCATACCGAGTCATGAAGGACTATGGAAATGGTGCATATCTCCTATGTACATTGGAAGGTGAGGAATTTGGTGAAACAGTCAATTCCCTACACCTCAAATGATTCTATGTGTAAGAAACTAGCACTACTTGTATAATTATATCTACATTGCATCTTCATATAGATTAGGATCATTTTGTCCGCTTGTTTCGTACAAAAATTGTTATCAAGGAATTTGTTCTCAAAGAAATTCATTACAAACTCATGATGTTGTTGGTATAAACACTCTAATCATACTTCTCTATTTCCATGATATCATCAAACTATTTCGGAATCATTTCATCAAATAAAGCTAGATATGACAAGGTCTTAACGATAACCATGCCAAGTTTATTCTCACTTTTGGTTTCTTCTTAGGATGGGTGTCTTGCCTATGGTCTGTTCTTGAAGCTTCATGGTGTCACATCTATCCCGTACGTATATCTCTTTGGAAATAAGAACACACTGACATTTTTCTCAAGTAAACAAGTCAAATATAGATCAAAAAGAAAATTTTAAATTTACACATTTCCTTGTCCCACCAACCTTCAGTGATGAGCTTGTGTCTCTTACTAGTGACGTAGGGTTGGGAAAGGATGGAAATGCCCTTACTCACTTATGCCTTACCTATGGTGATAAACCCACACTTCTTACTAGTAGCATGGGGCAAGGTGTGGGGGGTCCTCTTAACAAGCAAACACAAAAGGTCATAAACAAACAAATCAAATCTTGAAGTCTTGAGTCAAAAGCAAATGAATCGGATGTCCAAAATCCCAAGAGAATTAAGAATCCTAAAACCCAGATTTTGTCTACCATATGGCCATCTACGGATCTAAGTCTAGATAAACCGCAAAACAAGTTGCATCCCAAAACTATGAAGTCACTCGAGTGGAGTAAGCTTGTAGCATCCTAATTTGATTCCGTCAAAGCTTTGTCTATCTTTCATCAATATCATTTCAACACATTTCATAACTTGTGCCCTTTTCAGCTCTCGGTGATGAGTCATCACATCTTACTAGTTGCATGGGGTTAGGAGAGGGGCAAGTTTATCTTCTTATCATACCAGCTTATCTTCACCACTTTTCCAAAGCAAATATGAAGTATCCAAAATTGCTTACAGAAACTAAGATTCAAAATCACATTGCATCTACATTATCATATATCAGCATCATAAAATACAAAAAGAAAGTAAACACTTGCATCATTTGTTCTCCATTGCATACATTTTAAAGAGCATATAAGAATAATATCATAGTTCACATGAGGAAATGGAAATGCAAGTAAGCCATAAATGCCAAAATTCTGATCCAAAAATAATATATATATATATATATATATATATATATATATCAAAATTCTTGTACAATGCCATCATGCGCTAAGCATGGTCAAAACGCTCAAAGATCCCGAGATATACAAAAATATCATGCAAAAATATAGGGGAGCCAAGTGGATTCTCAACCCCTATGAGACCCCTCTGAAGGTGCATGCCCACGCCTAGGACTCCGGCTATGCCAGTGCTCTGAGTGCATGAAGGGCTCAGGATCCCAAGGGGCAGCCATGGTCTTGCCATAGGAATGACTCCTCATCAGGCACTCGGTTGTCCTATACCCTGCTAACTCCGTGCGGAGAGTCGATACCATCCTGAGCACCAACATCAGCTCCAACTTGGGGATGGGCACTTCCTATGAGTGCCACAAGAACAAAGGTAGACAAAGTGCCAAAAATATCCATTGGGAAAAGAAGTCATCTTGGAGAGCAGAAAACTAGAACCATTTCCTGAAAAAAAATCAAGAAACCAGCAAAACCAGGCCACCAAGGACTATAACGAACAAATAACACAAAAGACAACAAACTATACACTGTAAAAATGATGTTCACCCTAATTCTAGGGAATTAATCCAAGAAATGCTTCAAATTCCTACCATTAATAGGTAATTCAAGCAATTCCCCATCCAAGTCCTAATCCTAATATCAATGGAGTAAAGGCCCATCCATAATGCGTCAAATTTTCCATGCTTGCCCTTATCCTCATTCCTGCTATCCCATAGCAGCACGCGATCTCCAACATTAAAAGATCTTGGAGTGACCTTCTTGTCAAATAACTTCTTCATATTTTCTCTAAACTTTACATGCCTTTAGTGGGATGTTATCCTTTCTTCATCAAGTTCAACAATATAGTTAATGTGAGCATCATATGGACTAAATTCTTGATCTTCCAGTTTTTGAATGAACTAATATGAGGATAATTGCATATGCAGGGGCAACAGGGCTTGATTTCCATACACCAACTCAAATGGACTCTTTCCAATGGCCCTTTTAACAGTAATTTGATCAGTCCAAACAAAAAGATTCAACTGTTCACCCCATTTTCTTTTGTTCATCTCCAAGGTTCTTCTAATAATCTTTAGCAATTTTTTATTATTGGACTCAACTTGTCCATTTCCTTGGGGATTGTAGTAAGAGGCATATGTCAAATTGATCCCATACTCTTTACACATTTCCACCAAAGGTTTAGCTCTGAATCTCATCACATTATTAGCAACAATTTTAACTGGAACTCCAAACCTGCAGATGATATAGTTCAGCATAAAGTCCACGACAATTTGGTGTGTTGCTGTCTTTGTGGGGATTGCCTCCACCCACTTAGTAAAGTAATTAGTGGCTACAAGAATCCACATATGGCCAGCGCTTGAAGGGTCTGAAATCTCACTAATAAAATCCATTACCCATTGCTTGAATGGGGCTTCAATTGATACAAGCTGCAAAGGCAGGGATCCTAAAGCTTTCAGTCTTCCAAAAAAATGCTGGCAACTTTCACATCTTCTAACCAAAAGAGTTGTATCTTTGAAGAGATTTGGCCACCAATAACCAACCCTCAAGATCTTTTGTGTTGTAACTCTTCCAGCAAAATTCCCCCCACAAACTCCTCCATGGAGATCAGATATTATCTTGGGGGCCTCATCTTCAGTAATGCACCTTAAGAGAACTCCCTCAGGGTTCTTCCAAGCTAATGCATAATCAGTAATGACATATTTATGGGAGGCAAACTTAAGAGCTCTTTTCTAGTTCTTACTCAAATACTCAGGGCAACATAAATGTCTAAGATAAAAAATCACGTGTTTGTACCACTCAGAACTCATCAACTTTTCAAAGACACCCACCCTTTCTTCTTATACCTCATTTACCTCAATAGTTTTCAATTTGCTCTCATCCATAAGCTTAGCCAAGCCCAAACCTATTATCAAATTTTTGGTTTGGATATCCATGTCATATTCTTGCAACTTGTTCACACATCTAAATATTTTGCTTGGGACCTCCATCTCTACTAATATGTCCTTCACCATGGTGTGGGGAACATAACCAACAACTTTAGAGCTCAAAATGTAAGGCCTAAAAAGCTTTGTTGCTTTTACAAAGGAAAATACTTGCTTCTCCATAATGGTGTATTTTAGCTCAGCCCTCTGCAATGCCTTACTAAAAAATGAAATTGGCCTCTCAACCCCTTCATCATCCTTCTGCAACAAGACAGATGCAATAGTGTTCTTTGAATCAAAAGAAAACAGTTGGAAAGGCTTCTTATAATCTAGAGCTGCTAAAACAGGGGCATGCTTTAATGGCTCTTTGATCCCATTAAAATCTTGAATGGCATCCTCTTCCCTTTTGATAACTTGGTCCTTCTTTAATATAGAATTAATTAGAATGGTCAACTCAGAAAAGTTTGATATGAATCTTCTGATAAATTTTATCTTCCCAAAGAAGGACTGAATTCCTTTCTTGGTTCATGGAATTGGGACCTTGCTGATGGCCTCTACCCTTTCTGGATCAATCATTACCCACTCTTATGACACAATGTGACCAAGCAACTTTTCCTTTTGCACTCCAAAATGACACTTCTTTGGTTTGAGTGAAATGCCATATTCTCTACACCTTATCATCATTTTTTCCAAGTGTTGCAAGTGATCACTTCTCTTCCTAGAAAACACACTCACATCATCATGGTAAACAACAATAAAATCACTAATGTAACCAACAAAATAAACATCCATTTCTCTTTGAAAAGTTTCTCATACATTCATCAAACCAAAGGGCATCCTCACATATACATAAGTTCCCCAAGGATTAGTAAAGGCTATCCTGATTATTTCTGATTCCTTCACCACAACTTGGTTATAGCCAGAGAAACCATCCAAGCTAGAAATTAGCTCAAAACCAGTCACTAATTACGGCATGTTTTCCATGTTTGGTAAAGGATAATTATCCTTCATTGATTTTCTGTTTAGATTTCTAAAATCCACACATAGCCTGGTGTCATCATTCTTTTTTCTAACTGGCACTAGGTTTATAACCCAAGAAGAATATCTTATGGGCTGGATAATTCCTCAATCCATCAGTTTCTTCAGTTCTTCTTGCATTTTAAGAGATAGGAGTGGATTAATCGGCCTCTATTTCTTCCTCAATGGCTTTGCATTGGATTCCATGGGATTATCATGTTGAAAAAAATCCTCTCTGTATTCCGTTAGTTCAAAAAAAGTCCAACCTAGGAAATCTTGATGTTTTTTCAACAATTGGACATAGGACTACTTTTCCTCCTTGTTGAGATTGCTTCCTAGCTAGATTTTCCTTGATTTCTCCTTTGTACCAAGGTCATGCTCCTCAACATCCCTTAAGGCTTCTATATGTCTATTAATAATGCACTCAACATTATCAAAGTTTATTTCAAGAGAAAGTAGCCCTCTAGGAATGGTATTAGTTTTTAGTTGGATGATGCCTTTGCCAAAAAAGGTTTCTTTACCATCTATTGTACACACCATTGGATCCCAATCAATGTATTTATTAGAAAACTCTGCTTTGTTCTGCAGAAATCTTCTGACCTGAGCATCATCATAAAAAATTGACCAATGTTTAATGTTGTCAGGGATAGATGGCCTTGTTAACACCTCAACATCATATTCACAATATGGGGACACTGTACAATTGTCAAAGGAAGATCCCAACACTGTAAGTTTTTCTACCAAATTATTGAACTTTCTATCATGATGCACAATGTTGAATGAATCAAACATCTCAATAAGATCCCAAACTGCATGCTTGTATTATTTCATTCACTGATTTTTTGTGGCATAAAGTTTTCTGACTTTCTTGACAATTAATTCTGAATCTCCTTTGACAATGATGTCCTTAACACCATATTTCCAAGCAATTCTCAAACCTAACAACAGTTCCTCATACTCAGCAATGTTTTTAGTGCACTCAAAGTTGATTTTGAAGGAAAAAAAAAACTCTTCTTGGCCTGGAGAAATCAGAACAACACCAGTACCATTTCCAAACTCGGAGCAAGCTCCATCAAACAATAAAGTCCAAGGAGATCCCACTTATTCAAGACACTTGAATTCTTCAATTTTGTGCTCCTTTTCATTAGCAAACCCTACAAAGTTATCAGCATCAACACATGTGTTAAATACTTCATAGGATGTATTGTTGGGATCTTCAATAAGGTGCAACATCTTCTTTTCTCCATACAACCTGACAAGGCTGCCCGCAATTGAGATGGTGGCATAGGACATATCCATTTGAACACTCCCACCAACACTTATAGTCCATTTTCTAGACAAAAACATACCCCACTTGACTGGGCAATCAAGAATGACAACATCAAGTTTCAGGTTCTTACCTGGGTAAGCTAAAAGTTGCACCATCAAACCTTTCACACATCCCACCATTAGAACTTCTCTGGAGACCATGGCAGTGAATTTCCCATATGTTTTTGTTAATTTTATATCCAGCTCATTCATGACTTCTAGAGGCATACCATTTCATGATGCCCCCGAATCAAACATACACTTGTGTAGCAATCTGTCCTTAATGATCAAAGTGGTGAAGAATGGATCCACATTTAGCTGAGATTCCACCAATGATGTTCCTAAGTAAACCTTAGGTGGTTCACCTAATTATTCCAATGCTGGTGGTGTTTCTAGTTCTTTCATGATTGGAGGAGTCTCCACAATGTTTACATTCCTGCCTAGGGTAGTCTTCTCTTCTTTCAGTCCCATGTACTCAAATGCTCTGTTTTTGTGCTCAGGAATCCTAAGCAACTCAACAAATGGAAAACTAACTTTTATTTGGCTCAAATTTTGGGCAATGTCATATGGAACATGCTTCAGAAAGTAAAAGTATTAGAACGGAGATTAGCAAACTCATCAGATGGCATGGGATTCTTGACAGTTTGGGCATGAGGAGAAGTATGAATTTTGTTTGGGACAGTAAGGCCTTTTGAAGGTGTATCTTTCTTATGAGCCTCTTTAGGAATACTAGTAAGCAATGGAGTTTTAGGTTTGCATTTAGGCCCTGCTCGTTTAACAACTCTACTCCTAGTATTATAATCCTTTTCTTGAGCAACAAAAACATTTATCAATAACTGTCTATCTTCCTTCGAAGGGAATACTCCATCATACTTATTTATCATTAAAGCTCTAAAATACTCAAAGTCATTATTAGGTATTTCAAAATCTTGCACAGTATCTATTTCTAAAGTATGAGAAGGAGGAAGAAGTGGTAACCTATGAATGCATTCCCAAAATGTTGCAGCAGTTCGATCACTTATCACTTCACTTGAAGTTTCTCATTGTTGTGAGCTCGTGGAGCAACCCATCATGCAAACATCATCATCATTATCATCATCATCATCAGCTTCTTCTTCTTCTTGCTGATCTAATTCACATGGAGCATGGGGCATGAACATATATCACACCAATCAATTACATTTGTTTCTTCCACAACAGCAACTCTAGCATCCAAAGGATCAGGCACCATTTTGTTTTCCCTGCCTTGGGGTTGTTTATTTCCAAATCCAATAGATCCCTTGCCTCTGTCATCAGATCTATTCTCATTTATATGATGATTTATAAGTCGTTCTTGGCATGTTTTATTGTGCTGACCTTGTGAACTCTTCCTAACTCCTTTCTCTTCCCGGGCTAATTTGTAGGAGATTCCTTTGACAACCCCTACCAAAGTTTTCACAACTTCCTCAAAATAAGTAGCCTTACTTGTTTGAGATTTTTCTAGCTTAACCAGCTTCACACCATCCCTCTTAGATGGTTTTACAATTTCCTTGATATTGTTCTCAATTTGCAGAGCCATGGTGAAGGCCTTCCTTAAATTAGTAAGGTTTTTGTCCGTCAAGTAGTAAGCAGATTTTTATCAAATGCATCTGAATATTTGATCAAACATGATTCATCACATGGCCTCAAGTTAACAGGAAATTTTCTCAAATTATTATTGAATCTTGTATTAAAATCATGGACTGAAACCTAGGGTCTTTTTTGTCACCATACTGCAATCTAAATGCATTGTTCATTTCAGTCCAAGAATCAATAGAGTTATCAGGCAGAGATTTATATCAATCCCTTGCATCCTCTTCTAATGTATGAATAAAAAATTTGATTTATACATCTTCAAACTCAATCTCAAATTCTTCCATCATGTTGATAAAAAACTTTAAATGTTGATCACCAATTATGGCATTATTTCCTTGGAACTTTGGTAGTCTGTTGCTTACATCTTGAGGAACTACATTTGGATAACCAACCATCCCTCTAAAATTTATGGGACCAAAGGTATTTACAAAAAATGGAGTTCTGGGTGGGGGATGGGCCATATTGTTTTAAGGAGGTGGCCTTGGAGGAGAATCAAACTAATAAGGGATAAGGGGTCTTCGGAACACATGATTATAATTTTAAAAATGGATATCCCCTAATGGCTATGTTTCTTGGAAAACCCTATCAACTTTGAAAAACAGAGGGTAAAAATGAGAAGAAAACTTTTCAAATTCAAATGAAGGCCCCTCTCCAGATGGAGAATTTAATTCCAAAAAAATACTACCTGATTCAGAAGCACACGAATGACAATCTTCAATGATATGCTGATCACTTTCATCAATGTGGATCTCTTTTCTTGACTGCTAATCTCTAACAACCCTCCAGGTTCTTCTTCCTTCTAACTTTGTTTTTCTAAGCTCTGGGAATAATTTCCTAGTAGGATCCTTAGCGAAGAAATATATTCTTCTTTCCATATTTGCAAAGATTAGTAAAAAATCTCACTTGACAGAGGTTAAGACCCTGGTATTTATAAAAAATCAGATCAATAGGGAGTCACCACTAAGGATTTCCACCTTAGTTGTGAAAATGCACTAAAATATGATCTGTCAAAAGTCTATCAACACTAGAAAGTAGAAATGAAAGAACTGACCTTCCTTTACCGAGATTTGTCAATGAAACCTAGTGAAAAAACTATAGAGACTGGAAAAATTGCACACTGTATTGGTAACTTTGAACACTTACAGGTCTAAACATAGGATAATTTTGAAATAATGTCCTAGCACTTAGAGTGTATAGGAAATGTTTACTAGGGTCTAAATATGAACTACAATCACAATGTCCCCAACAGCGGCACCATATGCGTGTTGTTGCCGCAAAAATAAATCTTAGAGATCAAATAATCCCTGGTAATGACGTCAAAAGTATGTTGTTACTACACAAATAAATATCAGAGCTCAAATAGTCCCTGGTAATGGCACCAGAAGCGTGTTGTTTCCACACCAATAAATCTCAGAGCTCAAATAGTCCCCAAAAATGGTGCTAGAAGCATGTTGGTATCCAAATTGATTCTCCCTCAGAAGTTGAGCAGCATCACAGGTTTGATAGGAAGCTTAGAGATAGATATATCATAGTTAGTCATTTTATAGCTAGGGATGGGATCTAACTGGAACTTTCTCACTCACATATGGAGAAATGGATAGCACCTTAAAAGAATATGATCTTATCTTAACTATTTTGGGTTGTACCTTTCAACCAAGGTATGAGAACCTATTTTGTAACCTCTGTTATTGAAGGATGCACTAGTAAATCCTTCTTTTGCACAAATTTTATGGAGAAGACCTTGGGAAAATATGATCAACACACCAAATTTAACTCTTACGAGTTGTCACTTCCAGATTATGGAGAAATTTTCAATACAAAGCAAAGGTTACTAAAGACATTTGGAATCCTGATTGTTTCTGCATGTTTTGGTAATAGAAATTATGCATTTGTACACACAAAGGAAAAACAGGGGTAGTATAGGTAGGATTGGTTGTTTTTAAATGAATATTTTGGTGGCAGGTGAAGCAAGATGGACTTAATTCATCAAATATTTGAGAGATTTTACAAAATGGAAGGCTAAATCAACAGAATGCTTTAGGAAAACTAAAATGTTCCTTTAACCAAAAGGTGTACATCAATGGAGGCCCATATTTGCACTTTTTCACACAATCTATGAGATTCTAGAATGAAGGCTCGAGTTAGAAGACGTAATAAAATATCAAAATCTAAGATCAATCACGTCTGAGGTACACCAAGAGGCTTACAAACAATCTCTGTCAACAGATGAAAGAAAAGTGATTTTAAATCATTTATTTCATTCCCAGATGAAATCTCTTCTGAAAGATGAAATTGCAGATGCCACTTAAACTATCACAAGGATTGAGATTTGTGTTATTGAGAGGGATTTTGATACAAGATTGAAATAGGAACAAGAAAAACTATTTGCAGACATTTAGAAATGAAGCAGATATAATTTTTCTTTAAGTCAACATAGATTTACTCAAATTTGATTAAATTTATCATTAGGGGAGAGTTTTTTGAGAATCTCAGAGGTTGTCAATGGCTGTACACTTGTAACCACCTTGACATAATCAAATTTAACATAAAAGAAATAAACAGGTTCCTCAAATGGCTTCTTGGAAAGATGGGCTCTGTCAAATTTTCCTCTTAGGATTTTTCTCTAACCTCTAACACTCCAACCCTTTGCACGACAAATTCATGCAATTTATATCATTTTACAACATATTTTTCCCCCAAAAAAACAAAACATTCAATGTACTAGTGTTTGTTACGATCTCGATCGTGATTCTTGGAATTAGATTTGGAAAAAAGGTGTTTGGTGCTCAGGGGGGAAAATCTCTTAAAATATCTCCAGCATTCAACTCTTTCATCTGTTGGATCACTCTTCATCTCCTGCGCTAACTACTTCCACCCCTAATCTATGAAATTAGGTTCTTTGCATGCCAAGGAGGGAAAAATTAGAAAATCAGATCAAACCCGATAGTCAGATCACATTTTAATGGTGAAAGACATCTTTAGATCTTCCCCACCAAACCAAGATATCAAATTTACTCTCCTCTTTGTTTGGCATGTAGGAGACATCAAGAAATTATGAAGACTCGCATCTCCAAGAGCTTTTGAGTAAAAATGGTAGGAGAATCAGATACAGATGCACAACTATCATTGATGTCTATTTTTAATTTGGACCATCCACATGGAAGATCTAATTTAAAATGGTCCTGGGGGTTACTTTTTTGCCTTTTACAACCTTTTGAAAAAATGTAAAAATTTCTCTTTTTGTTCCGCCCCTCTGCCTTTAAAAAATTGGCCTAACACGTGTCCCACTCTAGGTCCCAATGGAAATTCATTCTCTTTTTATACTTTAACCCCTTTTTTCAAAAAATGAAAATTTTCCAAATTTCCCCCAGAAGTCCGCACCTCCACCGTTGACTTAAAGAAAAATTTGACTTATCCTTTATCGGGCTTGTGGGCCATTTTGATGATAGCATGCAAACAATCCAAGTTGCCCTCGATGGTCCGCCTCCCTACCTTTCTGTCTTTTCAAAGACAATTTTGACTACCCTTTGTCGGGTTTGCAGGCCATTTTGATAATTTTAACCATTTTGAGAATAAGAGGCAAAAACTCCAAGTTTTCTCCAATGGTCTGCTTCCCCACCCTTGTGACTTTTCAAACTACCATGCGTCTCAATGGCACATCCTGAGATTATCCCCAAAAGTAGAGACCCTAAATGAGTGAGGGCTCACCACATGTCCTACCCTGACAGAATTTGTTTGAAAGTTGAAAGCTCAGTGGAAGGTGCCGTCTGTCTAGGGTCTAAGGAAGTTTCCTTTAACCGTTGAAAATCCCAAGCAAAAGGAAAAATAAGCAGAAGCTTCCAAGTGTCCTCCTGGCACTTTTCATAAACAAAACTCAAGGGCCGGTCCCAAACATGAGCGGTCCCTCCACCTGTCGTTGTCCCATAAATAACTATACTGGCTGCATAAATTTTTGTCTAAGTCTAGGAAAAGCAACGGAGTCCTCCACGTGTCCCTCCTCATGCAACTCCAAGGAAAATCAAAAGATGAACCTCCAAATGAGCGTCGTTCTTCCACGTGGATAGGTTTTGGATTGAGGTGATCACTGGAAGTTTTAGAGTTCCCTGCCAAGCCATGTCTAGCCAAAAAGGACCACGTTTCCTTTCGATGTAAATATGTAAATTTGACTGTGAAAAACACCCGTCAAACCGTAAAATGCAGGAAAACAACTGTTTGAGCCCGAAAATGAAATTTTCTCCAAGGATAGAGAATTTAGAAATGTTACAAGTTTCAAACACATTCCCTCGAGCTACATCCATTCATTTTCTTCAATTATTTGTGACAAAAATTACAGGGACAATAATTCCTGACTGTGGAAAACGTAAAGAATGGGATAGCCCGAGTTTTTTATACCCAATTTACAGACTTTTTAAGATGAACAGAGAAATGAGGAATCAACTATGGATCCATATGTGATCCTTAGCCTAGGAAAGGATTGATTACGAAAACAATTTGGAAGACAGATTCTTTTCAAGCACAACACGGGGAGATAAAATGTAACAGAGGCCGTAATCTAAGAAATTTCAATAGCAAATACGGTGAGACTAATCTGAACACCAACAGATGGAATGATAGTAGTGATAGGATGCAATGATCTAGGACCCTCGTTATTATCTTATAAGCTTTATATTTATAGGGATCTCAAGTTTAATTTCATAGTTAATCCCGACAAGGCCGAGAGAGAAGAAGATAAGGATGACCAACGACTAGAAGTGACCCAAAAAGGAACGAAAGAGGTTGTGCACAAATCGATGTTCCCTGGGACTAGGGAACCTCGAGGCACCCCAGTATACCTTGGGGTGCCCTAATTTAGGGTTAGAAACTTGGGGAAGTTATAAAATTGTGTGATAAGTGTCGGGACATACACAGGAAACACACAATAAGAGATAAGAAAAAGGTGGCCAAAAGGTGGGATTAATTATTACTTTTTAAACTTTAGAATCTTCTAAATAGTAGTATAAGATCGGGCTAAATATTGTCTAATGTGCAATATTTGTGTCTACACTTACACAACCTTACTTTTATATAATGTAAGTATGTGTATGTATTGTTATATATATACTTCCTAGTTTTGTTTTAAAAACGTATACAGGTAGAACAAATTTATTATATATATATATATATATATATATATATATATATATATATATATATATATAATATATATATTATATATATATATATATAGATATATGAATATATATATATAGATATATATGTTGGCCTTATATTTATAAAGGAATACGTCACATTTTACCCCTCATCACATTTCACCACAGGGAATAACATAGGAAACACTGATGAATTTTTCTACTCATGCACACAAACTGAAAACTTGAAATGAATCATAGGATCATGTTCCCATCTCAATTTGACATTTCCACTTATTTAAAACATGAACACAAAAATATAATCATACTGAAATCAACTGTAACTTTGAAAAGAAAAGAAACTCACACACAGGGAAAATGCCAAAATAGCTTCGTGTGGCGCCATTATTGGGGACTGACGAGATGACGATGGTTTTCCCCCATCCTCCTATGCCTCCATCCTCCAGTATATGAGGTCCTAACTCAGCCGGATGTGATTATGAAGCTCAACTACAACTCTGATGTTGGATTCCACCGAAAATACATCTGTGAGGGAAATTGTTTTTATTTTTTGAAATTTTTGACACTTACAAATCTTGGAAACTTTTTACAATAACTCTTACTCACAATATCAACAAACGACACAAAGACTTATAACACCTAAAAAGACTATTTTATGATAAATCTACAATTAACAGATAAATACTTTTGTAGACAATACGATGACTCACTAACTTTTGGTCCTATGAGCATTATGCTTCAAAACATCTTCCACTTATTTGACATCAATATACTATCGAATTATAATTAATAATACTATCTTACTCAAAACATGAAATAACCATGCAACATAAAACGTGGAAGGGCCACTAAAAACAAATATTTCCTACACAATCTAAAATCACTTCTTGAATTTTGCACGAGATCGCACACCATCAAACTTCCACCCTCCATGTAAAACATTGCTTTCCCATCAAGATTTTCTTTTACCATAGTAGAAACTGCATACAAGGCCTTGACTGCTTCCTCTGAACAGGTAGATTTTACCATCCTTATTAGTTTAGGAAAAACACCTATTTCAAGAATCTATTTCTGGACAATAGGATTATTTTGACTAGCTTTGACAAGAACTCATGCAACAATTGTACGCAATTCATCCTCTGCTCTATAAAGCTCTCTAACAACAGTTGAAAGGCCTCTAAGTTTATTCAGGCCATTTTCATTTTCAATAGGTTCTAAAAGAATAAAAAGTTCAAGTAGAGCTTGATGGTGCTCTTCCAAAAACAAAGAAAAATTATTGAGATTTTTTATTGCTATTTTCATTAGCTCGGAATCAGATGGCATCCGAAACTTTTCAATCAACTCCTTTATTTATTCTCGACGCCCCTCTAGTTCTTTAGAACTTAGTTTATGAATTTCCTGTGCATGTTGTGTGAGTGGATTGTCACCACATTGGGTGGATCACCAAATAATATCAAAGCATGAATAACACTTTCCAAAATAATAAAAAATGACCCGTCCACTCAAAATTCCACTCTTCTTTTGGTACTCTCTAAATTGCTTTTTAATGGTCTGACCAAAAGAAGAAGATGTCCACACAGCCAAAAAGGTACCAAGTTGACGCCAAAGAGAAATGCACCCAAGAGAAATCTGATGTTCAGATTTTACTGCAGTCTATGCCCACTCTAAAAATTAAAATAAGAAGCAATATCTTATCTCCTACCAAGAAGGATAAAATAATTAAAAGACTGCACATATAAACACTCATTAGAGGGGTGGCCATGAAGAATAATGAATCTACCCCAAACTATGCTCAAGAATCCATATCGCTTTGATACCAAATAAAACAGAAGAACAATATTTATGTAAGAATATGACACAATAATGTAAAGCTTCTCAATTTATGCATTCCATGAATAATACATTTAGATATATATAGGACATATAATTCCAATATTTTAGGAGGTAGCCTTAACTACTTCTCCCATTAATCTCTCCCACACTCTATATACGTGAGTGGTTAAAACTCACCAATAAATAATTGTTATATGTTGTTTTATATAACAACCATATAACATAATATACTAACTTAAATAATGATTACACAAAAATAATGGAGCACTAATAAATATATTTTCCAACAGCTATTCATATTCCCTCCTTTGTTTATTATGACGTCATTCCCTATAAAAAACCAAGACAATACCACCTTCGTCCTAAAGGCCATATCAATACATTAAGAAATCAAATCGCATATATCATCTATCATATAACATCATCATACGACATAGTTGCATCATTATCATGGTTAAGCATTTCTATTCTAAATAAATTATTAACAATTACTAATTATCACAATTTTACCATATCCATTAACATTTACTATAACCCTACGCCTAAGAATAACCATATATCACAACTCATATTTTACAATAACCATGCAATTCACATACTTACTGTAAATTTAAACCTACTTAGATGCATTCGACAACCTACTAGTGATCACCTATTATAATCATGTTATTAATAAAACATAACATCAATGTGCACACATGGTTAGTCAGATCGTGTAAACATAATCACCATTGTCAAGGAGTCCAAGATGTTAGCATATAACAAAATAACACTAAATCATCATCATGTGCTTCCATATCTATAAATGTCCTCTATGTAACCATGCAGTCCATAGTAAGAGCCAAACACATTAATAATCATAATGTCCATGTCACTAAGCAGCTAATAATCATGATCATAGAAAAAATAGGTGTTGAAAATGAGTGGGCACTACATCCCCCTCCTCTTGGACTTGAATTCCTCCTAGAAATCACTGGAACAAATGTGGGAGTTGTGCTCGTAATAGTGTGGCATATTCCCATGCAGTGGATGACTCATCATATTGATCCCACCGGATGCGCACCTAGTCAATCTCATGCTCTCAAAGGCCCAAGGTCCTGCGCTCTAGGATGTGCATGCTCTCCACACTCGCCTATCCCTACTCCTGCACTTGCAAAGCGGTCCAATCCAAGACATGAGATGCTTCTCATATATATCTTTGTAAAAGATAAAGATGAAAGATATTATGGATGTGAGACAAGATGGGTGGCAAAGCTAAGCAGTAGCCTATGGGATTGATCTGCTCCAAGATCTGAAATCGACCCAAAAATCTCGAAAATAGCTTAGATCCTTTTCCGTAATGGATGGGGATCTTATGAGGCCTAACTCTCAGGAACACTTTCATGTCAACCTAATAACTTTGGTCTATCCTCCTCTGATCCTACTTCTTTTTTTCTTATGCCTCCTGTAATATTTTCCTGATCAAAGTGATATATTGATCCATGTCTTGTAACAAAGCTGGCCCAATAGTAACCATATCCTCTAATTTTTCCCAGGTTAAAGGAGTCATGCACTCTCGACCATACAATACCTGAAAGGGAGTCATGCCGATAGAACTCTGAAAATTATTATTGTATGCAAACTCTACCAAATACAAGTACTCATCCCATCTTGATTGATAATCCATAACATACATCTGAAGCATATCTTCTATTATCTGTTTCACGCACTCAGTCTCACCATCTATATCAGGGTGATAAGCTTTACTAAAATTGATCTTTGTCCAAAGGGAAAACTGAATGGTAGTCCAAAAGTGTGAAGTGTATAAGGGGTCATTGTCACAGACGATCTTCTACAGAATCCCATGAAATCTCACTATCTCATCCAAATAAACATGTGTAACTGCAATGGTTATGTAGGTGGTATTAGCCGGAGAGAAGTGAGCCACTTTTGTCAATTTATCCACCGTGACCATGATTACATCATGGTGATATCTCGACATAGGTATCAAAATAATGAATTCCATGGAAATGATGTCCCATTTCCACTCTGGTATAACATGAGGATAAAGAAGGACAACTAGATGTTGACACTTGGCCTTCACTTTTAGGAACTCCAAACACTGAGACACATATTGAGCTAAATCCCTCTGAAGTCTACTACGATGAAATAGATATCTCAGTGTAGCGTGCATCTTCTTCAACCCTAAATGGGATGAATAAGATTCATGATGAGCCTCTACTATAATGTCCTGTCACAAACCTCCACCTCTAGGAACATATATTTCACTCCTTTTTCTAAGAATCCCATATGAATCCAACGATAGTCCCTAAAACATCCCCTTATGGGGTCTGTGTGACTCAATCTCTACCCTAGCTGAAAGATAGAACTTGTTGTGTAGAAGTTAATATAAGATCCTTCTCCACAAATTTTTACTCACTGATGTATCCATGAAAAGTTGTGTTTGTAAACTCAAGGCATATGCTACAAAATTCTCCTTCCCCTTCACATGATCAATTTCCATATCATACTCGGAAAAATATCCATCCAACACCATTGATGGGTATTGAGATTGGGCAGTGTGAAGAGATGTCGAAGGCTCAAATGATCTTTCCTAAGTATGAATCTCCTAACCAATAGAAAATGATGCCATTGAACTAAGCAATGTACCACTGCTGTAAGATCAAATTCATGAGTTGGGTAATTGAGCTCATAATCCTTGAGTTTGCAAGACTCAAACATGATAGCACTACTATCCCGCATCAGTACATCTCATATCCCTACCAATGAAGCCTTTGTACAAAAAAAGAAGTCCCTCTAAGGATTTGGTATAGCTAGGGTAGGTGTTGTAGTAAGGAATTCCTTCAGAGTCTTGAAGGCCTACTCATATCTATTCGACCATAAAAACTTCTTCCCTTTCCACTACAGGGAAGTGAAGGGATGAGAAATGTGTGAGAAATCCTTCACAAACCTTCTATAATATCTTGTTAATCCCATAAAACTATGTACCTCATTCATATTGGTCTATGCTAGCCAATCAATGATAGCTCGAATCTGTGAAGGATCGACTATGATACCTTCCCAAAAAGTTATGTGACCTAGATACTGAACCTCTGACTGAAATAATGCACACTTCTCCAGGTTCTCATATAGCTACAAATCTCGAAGATAATGAAAAACCTGTCGAAGGTTCTCCCTATGCTCCTCATGTGTGTGTGATTATATCAATATATCATCTAATATTATGAGCATGAAACTATGTAATAACATCCTGAATACTCCATTCATCAAGCTCATAAACACTATGGGGGCATTCATCAAACTGAATGACACAACTGTGAACTCATAGTGACCATAAATAGTGCAGAAGGTTGTATTATCATTATTTTCCTCTGCAATCCTCAGCCAATGATACCTTGACTTAAGATCTATCTTTGAAAACATAGTAGCCCCTTTCATCTGATCGAGGAAAGCATCAATGCATGGAAGGGGGTAATGATTCTTGGTCGTTACTTTATTCATCTTCCTATAATCAATGCAAAATCTCAGTGATCCGTCCTTCTTCACAAAAATCACTGGTTGATCCGAAAATAGGTGCTTGAAATTAACACTTTTAACTATTTGAAAGGATCTTCAATTGTTAGGAAATAAGGGATAAAATATGCGGAATAATCCCTTACAGAATCGCAACAGTAGAAACTAATATGCAAAAATTATTACAGATATCAAATAAAATTACAGAATAAAATAACACAACACAGAGATAGTATTTAACGTGGTTCACCCAATTTGGGCTACATCCACCAAGAAATCACTTGCTCAGATTTTATTACAAGCCACCGGTCTCTTAATATAATACCCATATCCGTTTGGAGCTATGCTCAACAAACTCTACAGAATTCACAGCCGAATTCAAAGTACATCTGCAATGTTCTTCATACCTCTATCATATGCATAAAACCATATAAATAGAAAACTACTTAAGCAGTTTTACAAAACCATGGGTATCAAAACCATGGGAAAAACCCGTCCCATAAACCTATGGGTCGAAAAAAACTCACCCATATGAGAAGAGCACGTTTCCCGATATGTCGGGTGCATTTTTCGAGGCCAAAAAAAAAATTTACCCCTAAATTTTTTTTTTCTAGGGCTGCGCCCCCAAACCCCTACTACCGAGGGCTACCACCCCTGGACCCCCGCTCGGGGCCCAGCCCGGCCCCGAACCCTAGCGAGGATACATGAAAAGTGTACAGTACTCTTAGTGTACAGTCTTCAACACTTTCACACATGAAAACAAGCTCCACAACCTAAAAATCTCCCACTTGGAGACTAGTTTTCCTCTGAGCAAGATTCTCAACCCTTCACTAGTTTCTGTGAAGACCAACCAAAGCTGAACACAACTTTAGTTTTTCCCTTGTGACCACCTTGGTCATCATGTCCAAAGGATTCTGACTGGTATGAATCTTCTCCAACTTCAACTTCTCTTCCTCCAAAGCTGTCCTAATGAAATGGTACCTTAACTGTATATGCTTCGTACTGGAGTGGAAAGAAGATTTCTTAGCTAGGTGTATAGCACTCTGACTATCACTATGTAGCTTACATTCCTCCTACTTATGCTCCAACTCTTCAAGCAATTGTTGTAACTAAATCATCTCTTTGCTTTCCTCTATTGCAGCAACATACTCAGCCTCTGTGGTTGACAAAGCCACCAGCTTCTGTAGTTGTGAAATCTAGCTCACTGATGTCCCACCTACAGTGTAAATATAACCTGTCGTGCTCCTCCTACTGTCTACATCTCCAGCCATGTCTGAATCTATATAACCACGTAAAGTGGTGTCTGATCCATTGTAGCACAAAATTGTCCCGATGGTTCCTCTCAAATACCGAAGGATCCACTTTACTGCTTTCCAATGCTCTTTCCCTGGATCACTCATAAATCTATTCACAACTCCCACTACATGGGAAATATCAGGCATAGTACACACCATAGCATACATCAAACTGCCAAATGTTGATGAGTAAGGTACCTTGGACATTTGGTTTCTTACCTACTCTGTCTTGGGACACTGCTCCTTTGATAACTTAAAATGGCTTGCCAAAGGAGTCCCAACCGGTTTAACATCCTGCATGTTAAACCTATCCAATACCTTCTTAATGTACTCTTCCTGAGATAAAGATAGCTTCCATTCCTTCCTATCCCGAGTTATCCTCATACCAAGGATTTTTCTGGCTACCCCCAAATCCTTCATATCAAAGGATTCACTTTGCTGTTTCTTGAGTACTTTTATTTCTTGCATGTTTTTACCTACAACCAACATGTCATCTACATAGAAACACAGGATAATATAACTTCCATCCTCAAATTTCTTTGTATACACGTAATGGTCAAAATGACATCTAATATAACCTTGCTTTATCATGAAGCTATCAAAATTCTTATACCATTGACGTGGAGATTGTTTCAGGCCATACAAGCTCTTCTTCAGTTTGCACACCATCTCCTCTTTACCTTTGACTTCATATCCTTCTGGCTGCTGCATATATAGCTCCTCCTCCAAATCACCATGGAGAAATGCAGTCTTTACATTTAATTGTTTTAAGTGCAAGTCTTTTGCTGCCATCATTCCAAGAACAGTTCTGATAGAAGTCATTTTTACTACAGGAGAAAACATCTCATCAAAATCTATACCTTGTTTCTGTGGAAACCCCTTGACCACCAACCGGGCCTTATATCTTTTCTTTCCTCCTTCATCTTTAAGTCTATACACCCACTTGTTCTGCAATGCTCTTTTTCCTTTCGGTAGCTTCACCAAATCCCAAGTCTAGTTCTCCATGAGAGACTTATGCTCCTGATCCATGGCTTGCTCCCACTTCTTACTCGCATCTACCTGCATTGCTTCATCAAAACTCTCTGGATCTCCACTATCAGTGAGTAATAAATAATAAAGAGAAGGAGAAAAACGTTCAGGTTCTTTTATCACCCTAGAAGACCTCCTCACTATAGGAGTTTAGGGTTCCTGTTGAGTAGGTTCCTAAACTGATTCATGGGTAACTTTCCCATCCAAAAAATACTCTACCACTCCATTTTCTTTCTTGGATTCTTCCCTGTTTTCTTGCAGCTATTGCTTATACACGACTTTCTCATTAAAGACAACATCCCTAGACCGAATGATTTCCTTGTCCTTAATACTCCAACATTTAAATCCAAAGTCATCACCGCCATAACCAAGAAAAGTACATTTTTCTGATTTAGCCTCAAGCTTGGTCCTATCATCCTTGTCTATATGAAAAAACACCTCACATCCAAAGACTTTAAGAAATGAATAATTAACTTTCTTACCATACCATGCCTCCTCAGGTATGCCTCCATCCAAGGCACTTGAGGGTCCTCTGTGTATCAAGTACACAGTTGTGCTCACCGCTTCTACCCAAAAAGAAATAGGTAGTCTTGCATGTAACCTCATGCTCCTAGCATGTTCCATTATTGTTCTATTCATCCTTTCTCATATCCCATTCTGCTACAGAGTTCCTAGAACCATCTTTTGCCTGCAGATTCCATTCTTAGAACAGTAATCATTAAATTCATTACTGCAATACTCCCCTCCATTATCTGACCTGAGACCATTTTAGCTTAATACTTGTTTCATTCTCTACCAAGGCTTTCCATTTAACAAAAGTGTCAAATACATCAGATTTGTTTTTAATACAATAAACCCAAACATTCCTTATTACATCATCAATAAAAGTAACATAATAACTTGAACCCCCAAGAGATGAAACCTGAGCCGACCCCCACACATCAGAATGTACCGGCTCTAACTTACTCTCTTTCTTCGTAGGTCTAACCTTGAGAAACCTTACTCGCTTCTGTTTCCCATATATGTAGTTCTCACATAAATCCAAACCTATTTCTGTATATCCAGGAAAATTCTTCTTTATGATGTTCATGCCCTTATGGCTCATATGACTGAGCCTATAGTGCCATAATGTTGTATCCGCATCTGAAGCCACAAGATTACAATCATTATTACTATCATTGGTTAAATACAAGGTTCCAACCTTCTTACCTCTTGCCACCACAAGAGCACCCTTGGTAACCTTCCAAGAGTTAGCTAAAATATCATAGTACAACAATCACTTCCCAATAGCCCTGCCGATATCAAATTTCATCTTAATGTAGATACATGTCTGACATCCTTCAATAGCCAAGTATTCCCATTCTGCATCTAAAACCTGAACAGAACCTTTTCCAAATATGCTGCAAGGCTCATCATCACCAAGAAAAACATGCCCAAAATCTCCTTGAACATAATCAACAAAATAATGCCTAAGTGGAGAAGCATGGAAAGAAGCCCCTAAATCTAAAACCCAAGATTTAGTAATATTGTGCAAAGAGAGAATCAAATCATCCTGACATACATTACCCGTTGCCACATTTGCCTCCTTGTTTTCTTCCTATTGTTTCTTCTTATCCCGAAGCTCCCAATAGTCCTTCTTTGCATGCCCATGCTTTCCACAATTCCAGCATACAATCTTGTTCTTGGATTTTGACCTTGCCCGATCTTTTGATTTTCCATGGTTTCCTCTATTTTTCTGTCTCCCTCTAGTTTCCACTATCAAAGCATTCCCTAAAGTAGAAGATTCCTTAGAGATTTTTCTTCACATTTCCTCACTTAGAATCACCCTTACAACATCCTCAAACTTCAACTTCGAGTTAGCTGGAACTGGGTTACTTACTACCATTACCAAGCTATTCCAACTCTCAGGTAAAGAGCACAGAATTACTAAAGCCCTAACTTCTTCATCAAATTCTATTGTTTTTCATACAACTTCCCTAATGCATCCATTAGATCTTTTGTAGTCTTTTCCTTTGAAACATTAAATAATACCGAAGATGCAAGACACAGCTGGATTGTCCCAAGTGCCTTCCTATCCAGCAAATCCCATTCTGCATCTATCATACTCGACGGTTTTTTCACCTTCTCAGACAATGGAGTATAAAGATCCTTTTGATAAAGGTAATCTTCCATCTGCATCTTCCAAAGACTAAAATTTTGCTTTTTGAATTTATCAACTCTAGATCTTCCATCATCTGCCATAGCTCCCACTCAGGCTAAAAAATTTCCCTGCGATTCAACACTTCAACAAACTAAACCAGGCTCTGATACCAATTGTTAGGAAATAAGGGATAAAATATGCAGAATAATCCCTCACAGAATTGCAACAGTAGAAACTAATATGTAGAAATTATTACAGATCTCAAATAAAATTGCAGAATAAAATAACACAACACAAAGATAGTATTTAACGTGGTTCACCCAATTTGGGCTACATCCACCAAGAATCACTTGCTCAGATTTTATTACAAGCCACCACTCTCTTAATACAATACCCAGATCCGTTTGGAGTTATGCTTAACAAACTCTACAGAATTCACATTCGAATTCAAAGCACATCTGCAATGTTCTTCATACCTCTATCATATGCATAAAACCATATAAATAGACAACTGCTTAAGCAGTTTTACAAAACCATGGGTATCAAAACCATGGGAAAAACCCGTTCCATAAACCTATGGGTCAAAAAAACTCACCCATATGAGAATAGCATGTATCCCAATATGTTGGGTGCATTTTTCAAGGCCAAAAATAATTTATGCCTAAAAAAAATTCAGGGGCTGCGCCCCCGAACCCCTACTACCAGGGGCTGCCACCCACGGAACCCCGCTCGGGGCCCGGCCTGACCCCGAACCCCGGTGAGGATACATGAAAAGTGTACAGTACTCTTAGTGTACATTCTTCAACACTTTCACACATGAAAATAGGCTCCACAACCTAACATCAATTTCAATCAACTTAAGAGGTCTTAATACTTCAAATTATTGATTAAAAATCTGATTTAGGACTGAATTCAGAACTGAAATTAAGTTTGCAATTTACTCAAAATTTCACTGTTTGATCAAAGCCCAAAAAGTCATTGTTTCATATTTAATTGATTTTTCCAATTTTATCAATTCTAGTTATAGTTTCATCCATGTTCAAATTGGGAATGTAAATTACTACAAATAATCAGAAACTAAAAATAAAAATTAGAACACAACGTCATATTGTTTACGGGGTTCATAATTTGTACGTCCCCGGGTTCATGATGAACCGATCCATTAATAATCTTAAAAAATCTTAATACAATAACATTTACATTAACGAATAATGAATAAAAAACCTGCAAAAAAAAATTCAGACCTTCGAAGGACCTTGATGGAGCTCAGCCTATGTTCTTCACCTTCCTGATCCACTTGCAGCAATGTCTCCCTTTGTTCTACACCTTCATGTGAATTTAAGAGAAAATAAATCTATCAAAAAATATACAAATCAGATAAATGATCATACGATCATGATCGTCTCAAATTCTGAGCAACATTTATATATAAGTCGAGATCTGGTTTTGAGTGGAAGTGCCTCAAAATTGCATTTTTCCAAAACTACCTACTTATTGGCTTAACATAGACTTGGCACTTGTCCATTACAAATACAAGTGAGCTTTATTTATACCATTTATAAGAGGGTGGTGGGATGGTAAGGCCTCTTATCTTTTTAGATGAGGTTCTAGGTTCAAATCCCCCTTCCATAGGTTTAGGCGCCCAATTTAGCCATTGACCCCACATTTGGTGGGAAAGGGATAGGATAAGCCTTTAAATAGCCTTTTGTCCACAAAATCCTCATTATCCCATGGGATTAGGCTTATTATCTTGGAATGGTCACACCCATAATATGTCATTTGTCTACGTCAGTGTGTGTCACGTCATCATTTGACCACAACTTTGACTATGCATATTTTTTGCATACGAATTCAGATTTGGTCCATTCAAAATGAGTCAGAAAGCTTGCAACGAGATCTATATCATGGAACTAATTTTTTAAAAATTACAAGACCATAAATTTTGACTTGTCACCTATTTCCACATGTCACCTTGTCATTGGTCCACTTGTTGACCAAAGTTGACTTCCATGTTGACTGAACTTTGACCGGACATAACTTGAGCTCAGAGTGTCCATTTTTCACGTTTTTATAGTTGTTAGAAATCTCTCTGAAGGATCTAATGTAATAGTATGTTTTATGGAATTTTAGAGAAATTTTGACACTGAAAAATATCCCCTGATCACCGGTGCACCATAAGGAGATACACTAAGATGGATTAGGACCTGTTATGGCGAATTCACAACATTCCTGATTACTTGCAAGTGGATGGTTGAGGCATTTAGCGTGATTCATCAAACAAGGAGTTATCCTAAAGTGTGGGACTTTGGCATTCAGGATAACCCTCTGGATGAAGGATGGTTCCTATTCCTCTATTCATATGCAAACATCCAAATTGTAGAGGATCTACTGTAAAATTTACTCCAACTTGCCAAGGAGACAAGGTTAAGAAGATTACAAGAAATTAAACCTAAAATAATAGAGGTGAAGCACCAAAAGGAATGTTGAAGACCTACTTTGCATGGAGATGGAAACCATAATTAGATTAAGAAGGATGGAAATACACCATAGATCAATCCACTGATGATAATCCACTAACCATTAAACACAGACCATTAAACATGTAATAAAATAACCATGCACATATGAGCAATATTGTGATGAGAGATCATAAGAAAGTAATAAAGACATGAGAGGGTTGAAATTCAACCACATACTTGTTTTATTGCTCCACAAATTTGATATAGTGCATTATAATGGCCAAGAGGCACAAACTTGAATTACAACATGAATGGGAGGTTTTGACTCCAAAAATTCACTTACAGGAAAAAGAAGAAGGGAGGATGCAAATAAAAATTATCTAACCTTTTGAAATGAGACCCTCATTACAATATATAGGAAGAATGAAAGAAGGGAGAGAGAGAGAGAGAGAGAGAGAGAGAGAGAATTCAAAATATTATTTCAACCACCCTAAAATGCATTAAAATCACCTGCAACAATGATAGGTGCCACTGTAAAACCCATGCATCCATGTACTTTGGCTTGTTGGAGAAGAAAGGAAGCCATAACTCATCATTTTAGTAGGTGGGAAATATGGAAACACCCTCTAAAATGGCGAACTGTATTTCTTCATTTTTAAATACTTAGCCTTACTAAATTTCAATTTTGTGCAAATCCAAGATTCTTATGAAAACTTATGGCCATTTGAAAATGAAGTTTCCATAATGTAAAAAATATGAGTGGTTGGATTTATTCTTCAGACTCCAAACTTTCCTTGTAACCTCCGATGTCTGAAATTTCAAACGTTTTTTACATTTTGAATTCAGAGGTTGATGTTAATTTTCATTCATCTTGAGTACATAAAACTTCTGAAACTATGAAACTCTGAAGTAAGAAATTCAGGATTTGGGTTTTAGACTTTGTGTTGTGATTTTTCAAACTGGGGGGTTGAAGGTTCCGAAATGTCGAAACCTCGAAGTCCAAAATTCAGACTTCAGGTTTCAAAGATTTGCAGTTTTTGGGGTTTCGGGACTTCGGGGTTCAGGTTTTTAAGGAATTAAGGGTTTGGTTTTTCAGGACTTCATGGTTTAGGTTACCAATGATGTTTGACCCTTCTTCAAACCTCAAACTTCTAAAATCCTAATGTCTGAAATTTGGAATTAGGGTTTCAAACTTTTGGCATTTCAAGTATTTTTGCACTATTTACCTACTCGCACTAATCAAAACCTCCGAACCTCTAAAATTATGAAGTCCAAATTTCAGACTTCATGGTTTTAAACTTTAAGTGTTTCTTTCCACCTAATCCCCGAATTTGATCCTAGCCTACCTCCGAATGGCTCTACCTCTGAAATCTAAAATTATGAACTTTCGAAGTTTCTTTATTTCTTGAATTCCTCTACAATTTTCTTGGTCTGCTTCAACCTATTCGGCCAACCTCAAAATGTAATCTCCCGTGACTAAATCAATCCCTCCATTTTCTCAGTGTGCAAGGTTTTGTTTGTCCAATTTTTCCTGAGGGGAAATATTGGATAACAAGACATTCTCAAGAAGGCCCTCCAACTATAGCTTGAGCTCACAAAGCTCAGGGGTAGTCATCTTGTAGGGTGCACATGAGATAGGATTTTCTCCAGGAACAAAATCTATACGGAAATCTATATCATGTGGGGGAGGTAAGAAAGGTAAATCACTGGGATAGACATCTAAAAAATCTCAAAAAATATAATGGTCATCGAGTGAAGGCCCACTAGTCTCATCCTTTGACCTGTCACTGAATGTAATGGCATATAACTAGCACCCCTAATGTGAACACAACTTAAGTTGCATAACGGATATAGTGTGACTCCACTCACACACTCCACAACAATCACTAACTCTTCTCCCAAATCATATGCACAAGAGATCACATTACTGTAACAATCCACTCTAGCCCTATGCGGTGAAAGCAAATCCTTACCCAAAATAATTCCATAAGATCTCAAGGGGAGGATACGAAGATCCAATATCATGGTGAAGGGTCCTAGGTCTACTACACACTCCTTGACTAAGAATTCCACTGTGAGCTGGGCTCTAGAAGCAATCTCTACATCCCAACTTTGACCCTACCTAACTGCTACCATCCTTTGTCACTCTACTAAAGATGGGGAAATGAAAGAATCAGAAGATACCGAATCAAATAAGATAGAGATAAGATTACCACCAATGCTACCTAAGGTCTCCATCATAGTACTCTTCCTAGTAGTTCTCGACTGATGCATACATCTTGTTATCCTATGTCATATCTCCAACTATCGGCTAAGAAATAGGGGCCTTTCCCTTGTTACCCGGGTTCTGCGGATAATCTCTGCAATGGTGCACCTATGCACCACATCCATAACAACTACCAGGTGCCCTCTAAAGAGAAGAGACTCCTCCAATTCCTCTAGTAGTCCTCATTATAGACCCTAATGATCCTGCTATAGATTGTTGTGGTTGTTGTCGACGATATCTGGCTGACTGCGCTCTAGGTAGTGTATGTGTCCTTATGGGTCCTCTACCTAGATGCCCCATAGCCTGCTCTCTCTGTGTATCATATCTCAATGGAGGCCTGAATAGTGGGTGGGTTTGTTGCTGCTGATGTGGCTACTACAACAACTTAAAGGAGGATTGTACAGATCTTTGTCTGGAACGATGAGGAGGGGTTTCCAACTGTGACCGAATGTCCTACATCTGATGTATATGGCTCATCACTCTGTGTCTCAACTATTGTGTCTTCCCATTGTTCTCCTCCACAATATAGGGCCCTTCTCAATGGCCTTAACTAGAGTCTGTGAACAATGCATGTGCACCACCCTGTTAGGAAGTAAGGGATAAAATATGCAGAATAATCCCTCACAGAATCGCAACAGTAGAAACTAATATGTAGAAAACATTACAAATCTCAAATAATAGTACAGAATAAAATAACACAACACAAAGGGACAGTATTTAATGTGGTTCACCCAATTTGGGCTATGTCCACCAAGAATCAATTGCTCATATTTTATTACAAGCCACCGCTCTCTCAATACAATACCCAGATCTATTTGGAGATATGCTCAACAAACTCTATAGAATTCACACCCGATTTGAAACCACATCTGCAATGTTTTTCATACTTCTATCATATGCATAAAACCATATAAATAGACAACTACTTAAGTAGTTTTACAAAACCATGGGAAAAAATTTTCTGATAAACCTATGGGTAAAAATCCCGCCAATATGAGAAAATCACGTTTCCTGATATATCAGGCACATATTAATGCCCAAAAAAATAATTTTGGGGGCCGCACCCCCGAACCCCTCCTACTGGGGGCTGCCGCCCCCGGACACCTACTTGAAGCCCAGCCCAGCCCCAAACCTCGATGAGGGTACATGAAAATTTTACAGTCTTCAACACTTTCACACATGAAAGTAGGCTCCACAACCTAACAATCTCCCACTTGGAGACTAGTTTTCCTCTGAGCAAGCTTCTCAACCCTTCACTAGTTTCCGTGAAGACAAACCAAAGTTGAAAAAAACTTCAATTTTTCCCTTGTTACCACCTTGGTCAACATGTCTATAGGATTTTTACTGGTATGGATCTTCTCCAGCTTCAAATTCTCTTCCTCCAAAGCTATCATGATGAAATGGTACTTTAAATGTATATGCTTCATCCTACAGTGGAAAGCAGATTTCTTAGCTAGGTGTATAACACTCTGACTATCACTATGTAGCTTTCCTTCCTCCTTCTTATGCCCCAACTCCTCAAGAAATTGTTGTAACCAAATCATTTCTTTGCTTGCCTCTGTGGTAGCAACATACTTAGCCTCTATGGTTGATAAAGCCACCAGCTTCTGTAGTCGTGAAATCCAGCTCACTACTGTCCCACCTATAGTGTAAACATAACCTATTGTGCTCCTCCTGTTGTCTACATCTCCAGCCATATCTAAATCTACATAACCACACAAAGTGGTGTCTGATCCATTATAGCAAAAAACTATCCCCATGGTCCCTCTCAAATACCGAAGGATCCACTTTACTTCCTTCCAGTGATCTCTACCTAGATCACTCATAAATATACTCACCGCTCCCACTGCATGGGCAATATCAGGCCTGGTACACACCATGGCATACATCAAACTACCAACTACTAATGAGTAAGGTACACCAAACATTTGGTTTTCTCTCCTGCTCTGTCTTGGGACATTACTCCTTTGATAACTTGAAGTGGCCTACCAAAGGAGTCCCATCTGGTTTAGCATCTATGCATATTAAACCTCTCTAAGACTTTCTTATTGTACTCTTCCTAAGATAAAGTGAGCTTTCGTTCCTTCCTATCTCAAGATATCCTCATACCAAAGGATTTTTTTGGCTGCCCCAAAATCCTTCATAGCAAAGGATTCACTTAGCTACTTCTTGAGTACTTTTATTTCCTACATGTTTTTACCTGCAACCAACATGTCATCCACATACAGACACAGGATAATATAAATGCCATCCTCAAATTTCTTTGTATACATGCAATGGTCAGAATGACATCTAATATAACCTTGATTCCATCATGAACCTATCAAATTTCCTATACCATTGACATGGATCTTGTTTCAATCCATACAAGCTCTTCTTCAGTTTGCACACCATCTCCTCTTTACCTTTGACCTCATAGCCCTCTAGTTGCTATATATATAGTTCCTCCTCCAAATCACCATGGAGAAATGCAATCTTTACATCAAGTTGTTCTAAGTGAAAGTATTCTACTAGAACTATTCCTAGAATAGTTCTAATAAAAGTCATTTTTACTACAAGAGAAAAAATCTCATCAAAATCTATACCTTTTTTCTGTACAAACCCCTTGACCACCAACCAGGCCTTGTATCTTTTCTTGCCTCCTTATTCCTCTTTGACTCTAAACACCCACTTGTTCTGTAATGCTCTTTTGCCTTCGGGTAGCTTCACCAAATCCCATGTTTGGTTCTCCATGAGAGTCTGATGCTCCTCATCCATGGCTTGCTCTCACTTCTTCCTGGAATCTACCTACATTGCTTCATCAAAGCTCTTTGGTTCTCCACTATCGGTGAGTAATAAATAATAAAGAGAAGGAGAAAAACATTCAGGTTCTCTTCTTACCTTAGAAGACCTCCTCAAAATAGGAGTTTGGGGTTCCTGTTGAGGAGGTTCTTGAACTTATTCATGTGTCACTTTTCCATCCATAAGATCCTCTACTGCTTCATATTCTTTCTTGGATTCTTCCCTATTTTCCTGCAACTGTTGTTTATACATGACTTTCTCATTAAAGACCACATCCCTAGATCGAATGATTTTCTTGTCCTTAATACTCCAACATTTATATCCAAAGTCATCACCACCATAACCAATGAAAGTACATTTTTCTAACTTAGCCTCTAGCTTGGTCATATCATCCTTGTCTATATGAATAAACACCTCACATCCAAAAACTCTAAGAAATGATTAATCAACTTTCTTAACATACCAAGCCTCTCTCAGGTATGCCTCCATCTAAGGCACTTGAGGGTCCTCTGTTTGATCAAGTACACAGCTGTGCTCACCGCTTCTGTCCAAAAAGAAAGAGGTAGTCCTGCATGTAACCTCATGCTCCTAGCACGTTCCATTATTGTTCTGTTCATCCTTTCTGATACCCCATTCTTCCGCGGAATTCCTGGAACTGTCTTTTTCCTACGGATTCCATTCTTAGAATAGTAATCATCAAATTCATTGCTGCAATACTCCCCTCCATTATCTGACCTGAGACATTTTAGCTTAAGACATGTTTCATTCTCTACCAAGGCTTTCCATTTAACAAAAGTGTCAAATACATCAGATTTGTTTCTATTACAATAAACCCAAACTTTCCTTGTTACATCATCAATAAAAGTAACATAATAAGTTAAACCCCCAAGAGATGATACCTGAGTTGGCCCCCACACATCAGAATGCACCAGACTCTAACTTACTCTCTTTCTTTGTAGGTCCAACCTTGAGAAACCTTACTCCCTTCTGTTTTCCGTATATGCGGTCCTCACAGAACTCCAAACATGTTTCTATATATCTGGGAAAATCCTTCTTTATGATCTCCATGCCCTTATGGATCATATGACTGAGCCTATAGTGCCACAATTTTGTATCTACTTCTGAAGCCACAAGATTACAAACATTTGTTCTATAAGTGGTTAAATACAAGGTTCCAACCTTCTTACCTCTTGCCACCACAAGAGCACCCTTGGTAACCTTCCAAGAGTCCACTGTAAATATCACAATATAACCATCACTTCCCAACTACCCTGCCGATATCAAATTTCATCTTAATGTAGGCACATGTTTGACATCCTTCAATAGCAAAGTATTCCCATTCTGCATCTTAACCTGAACAGAACCTTTTCCAACTATGCTACAAGGCTCATCATCACCAAGAAAAACATGCCCAAAATCTCCTTGAACATAATCAACAAAATAATGCCTATGTGGAGAAGCATGGAAAGAAGCCCCCGAATCTAAAACCCAAGATTCAGTAATATTGTGCAAAGAAAGAATCAAAGCATCCTAACATACATTACCCGTTGCCACATTTGCCTCCTTGTTTTCTTCCTATTGTTTCTTCTTGTCTCGAAGCTCCCAACAGTCATTCTTTGTATGCCCAAAATTTCCACAGTGCCAACATACTATCTTGCTTTTTGATTTTGACCTTGCCCAATTCCTTTGATTTTCCACGGCTTCCTCTATTCTTCTATCTCCCTCTAGTTTCCATTGTCAAATCATTCCCTGAAGTAGAAGATTCACCATAGCTTTTTCTTTGCATTTCCTCGCTTAGAATCACCCCTACAACATCCTCAAACTTCAACTTTGAGTTATCTAGAATCGAGTTGCTTACCGCCATTACCAAGCTATTCCAACTCTCAGGTAAAGAGCACAGAACTAATAAAACCCTAACTTCTTCATCAAATTCTATTGTAACCGAAGCTAGCATATTTACAACCGTATTAAAATCATTTAGATGATCTGCTACTGAACCATTCTAAGACATCTTCATATTAAACAACTTTTTCATTAAAAATATCTTATTAGAGGCAGAGGGTTTTTTCATACAACTTCTCTAATGCATCAATGAGTTCTTTTGTAGTTATTTCCTTTGAAACATTAAATAATACCAAAGATGCAAGACACAGCCAAATTGTCCCAAGTTCTTTCCTATCCAGCAAATCCCATTCCGCATCTATCATGCTCAAGGGTTTGTTCACCTTCTTAGATAGTGGAGTATAAATATCCTTCTGATAAAGGTAATCTTCCATCTGCATCTTCCAAAGACTAAAATTCTGCCGGTTCAATTTATCAACCCTAGATCTTCCATTATTTTCCATAGCTCCCACTCAAGATAAAAATTTCCCTGCGATTCAACACTTCAGCAAACCAAACCAGGCTTTGATACCAATTGTTAGGAAATAAGGGATAAAATATGCGGAATAATCCCTCTCAGAATTGCAACAGTAGAAACTAATATGCAGAAAATATTACAGATCTCAAATAAAAGTGCAGAATAAAATAACACAACACAAAGAGACAATATTTAACGTGGTTCACCCAATTTGGGCTACGTCCACCAAGAATCACTTGCTCAAATTTTATTACAAGCCACTGCTCTCTTAATACAATACCCAGATCCATGTTTGGAGCTATGCTCAACAAACTCTACAAAATTCACAGCCAAATTCAAAGCACATCTGCAATGTTTTTTTTTTCATACTTCTATCATATGCATAAAACCATATAAATACAACTAATTAAGCTTTTTACAAAAGTGGGTATACAAAACCATGGGCAAAAACCGTCTCATAAACCTATGGGTCAAAATTCTGCCCATATGAGAAAATCACGTTTCCCAATATATCGGGCACGTTTTAAGGCCCAAAACCTAAAACATGAAAAGTGTATAGTACTCTTAGTGTACAGTCTTCAACACTTTCACACATGAAAACAGGCTCCACAACCTAACACATTGGGTAGACCAGGGGTGTCTTGGAATGGTAAAACTTGTAATTTTTGACACAAGGGTATAGTTTTCATGCTTAGAAATTGTCAATTTCCTTGTTGCACATTTGCATGACAACATGGTCTTATGAGGAGGAGAATCAATATGAGAGCTATTGTCAAGACCTAATATGTAATAAATAAGAGAATCATCTAGAATTTCCTTAGATAAGTTAGTAGGAGGATCACTAGTAGTTGTATAACATGGTGTACAATGAGTAAAGGATATCAGATTTGAAACAATATTAATGCCAATGGGAGAATTTTCAAAACTAGTAGGTACATATTGTTGACCATCTAAGAGTTGTTGTTGAATATGACCTAGTATAGTAACATTACTATAGAGAGTTTTGGGCTCAACGATAACAACCTCATCATAGATTGGATTAACACTAAAGTGTGACATGATGGGTCGAGAAGGAGAAGAGTTATCCTTAGCCATTAGGGTTTGAAGTGGATCCCAGGGAATTTTTTTTCTAAGTTTGAAGTGGATCCCAGGGAATTTTTTTTCTAAAGTATGGGTTCAATAAAATGATTAACTAAAATGTGTTCTATTTTTGTAATAATCTAAGATGTACAACAATGTAATAATTGGAATATAGATGCTAGACAATTTATTTGATATCTCAACTAAAATGAAACAAGTGAAATAGGAGGGGAAAGGTACTAACTTGAAAATAAATTACCTTGAAATAATCTAGGATGGTACAAAGTGATGTTCTGGCAGCATTGAATGTAATAATGAACCTCTAGAAAATTACAGAAGTGACAGATCTGGCAAGACTAGGGTTCCTGGAGGACTACAGGGGCGCTTGTGGGTGCCTTGGTTTGAAATATGGGTGCCCTAGTCTGTGGAGTGACTCAAAAATTGAATCTAATATGGTTGCTGAACCTTCACAGTATTTTTCCTTTGGCCAGGTTGGTGTCGCACTTGATTTGTTGATGTCACTGTAAATATCCAGTGAATGATCTCCTACAAAACCCCACACAAAAGCATCAAACCTTAAAAAATAAAGATGCAAATGAATGGGTCAGACTATCCTTAGCTTCCAAATGGATGGAATTATGAATGAGTGTTGCATTACATCTCAAACCTGATGTAGTTCTATGTGCTTTGTGTGTGCAATGATATTTCTAGGGTGCCCTAGTGCTAATGACGAAAAAGTAGCGGGCAATATCTAGATGTAAGATGCAAATGGTGGATGGAATAGAATGAATACAACCCTTCCTATGTAGTGTGTGATACAAAATAGTGCCCAAATGCAATCCCTTATCTTATGTAGATAGTTGAACCTTAGTATAAATAGTCTACCCTTAAGATAGTGTGTATGTTGTCTTTATATAGGGATCTATTGCTCAAATTTTGACACTAATGATCGAAATGTTGACTAGTGCCTATGGGAATAGGAGAACAAACCATAGAGACTAACCTTAAACCTCTAAATTAAAACCAAGCATGATGGGGACTAGGACTCATAGAAATGAGGATTAGGGCATCTAGGGCACCCTAATCCCTTCCTAGGTGCCCTAGTCAAAGACTAGAGATGACAACTGAGTGAATAATAACAGCCAAGACTCCCTGAGAGACTACTAGAACTATGAAAGTAAGTGATGAATGTGAAAGACACATAATGACAATGACCAACTAGACTGAAGATAGGACTAGGGGATGGTTCATTAGTGAATACTTTTCTTACGCAAGATCCATATATAAAAACTACATACTTGGCAGTATAATTATAGTATTAAGTGCGTGATTTTTTGAGTACATCTTGGAATCAAAATATCTTTGACTGCATGTAGCAAGGAGTATAGATAACCATGAACTGAAACATTTCTGTTATTAGTAAGAAATATTATAGAAAATAATGCTACTTCTTATGTTATGTAATGGAAATGTATGTGGTAAGGGATTATTTTTAAGTTCCATTCATTGTAAATACTTGATTTGATTATAACTAATTAAGTTGTGTGATGAGGTAATTTACTATATACATTATGATGTAATGAACAACAAAGGTTTGTGAGAATGATGGATTCATGCCATTTCAATTTGAACTGACCATGTTAAAATTATCATTTTCAAATTTGCAGGTTTATAAAGAATTACGAAATGGAAAATATTGATCTGTGAATCATTGAGATGATTTATAAATCATTTCCTATGAATATAATCTATGTATTTATTTTATTTAATAGAAAAAAATTAATCGCAAGATGTAAGAAATTCGTTAAGCCCGGTTGTATTTTATATTGTTTTCGTTATCATTATGTAATTTGGTAACTAGGTATAACCTCCATTTTATGAATATATGCAGTTGGTTTTACAACATACATTACTTTTACAAACTTCTATGATGCCGAATTTTCAGCATATTATTAATGTATTACGACATGTACAATTTGTTGATTATTGTTATCTTTAATTTGTTGACGTATGATATGACAAGACATTATATCACAAAAAAGTAACAACATTGATTATGGTATATCTGTAAGACATTTAATAAGAAAACATTGATTATGGTATATCTGTAAGACATTTAATAAGAAAACAACATGCATAACTATACATAAAATGATTTATGAACATTTATTAATCATAAAGGAATGTTAGCAACCCATTGCCACATTAATGGGAAAGAGATAGTCATGACAAATGATATCTCATTACCGTAACTTGTTCATTAATAAATAATGTATAAAAGGTTAAGTGTACCTTTATTTTCCTGATTACATAATTATGAATTAATTAAGATCAGGGTTATGTGTCACAAGTCAATGCGACAGTACCTTGACCGGGCCAACCTAGAATGGATATGGGAAGGGTGACAGTACACGATGACATAATTCATTACACAACCACAACCTTTCCCATAGTTTTTCCATGATGGTTCAGTCAGTGTACTATAACAGGGCCTTATGGGTCATAATTGCTATGATTTATTACAATAAAAATGGTTAGTTGTGAACTTAATAACTTTCGAATAGAAAATAATCCTGATACTATGATTGAGATGATTTTACAGTGAATGTAGGAATAAGTTTCATGTGGTTTATGTACTTTCATGAATGAATGTAGGGATAGGTTTCATGTGGCTTATGTACTTTCATGAAACCAGGGTAGCTAGCTCGATGCCCAAAAACTATGCCCATAGTATTGTAAATGACTGATTGCATTATCCATCACCATTTCTTCTTTTAAACAGTGCCATTCCCATGAGGCTACACTAAGAAGATACAGATAGTTCTCTGTACCTTTAAATAGGTTTAACCAAATGATATACTTGGTATATCATCTTGGGAGGAGAATTGAAAAGGGGTTTGAGTAGGATATGAACCCTTACAGTTGCACATGGTTATCATAGATTGTATGGTTGGATTCTAAACAATAATGAATACTAGATTAATTTGTTGTTGTTATTAATCATTGAAGGCATCAAGATAATTAATTAGTTCAGTGTAAGATAAGTTAGGGAAATGTGGGAAATTTATAAACCTTTATATGCTAGAATTTAGTTGTTGAGTGGTAAATTCATTGAAGGCAATAATTGTATTTAATGAGTTGTAAAACAACTTTCCCTTAGTTTTTGATGAAGTAAATAATGGTGTTACAGATGAAGACAAATCAAACACAAATGCGATGTTAAAAGAAAATAGAGGAGAAGAAATTTAACCATGCTCATTATTCCTTTTTTAATTTTCTTATTTTACATTGTGCTTTTTTAAAGCGATAGAAAAACACTCCAAGATGCAAATTTAGATGATATGATAAAAAAATAGGAAGATATAAAATCTGATTAAAAGGGAATGGGTCCCACCAGGCATGACTAAAAGTTGAGGTGAATTTTAGTTTATTAGTTATTTATCAAAACACATAAAAATCGGAAGACAACGGGGTTTAACGATACATGTGTCGACACTGCAATGTTGAGATGAGTGGATACACAAGAGATGTGAGAGGCTCCTCCTTCCAGTGGATGAGAGAACCTAAATTCAAAGATAACTGAACAAGATAGATGTCAGATAAGGATTTGATGAGTTACTTGGCAAAGGACAATATCAAGAACCAATAGGCTTCCTCAAAGGGTGTAAAATCATTTTTAAAATCAAGTGATAATTATAACCAGATAATAATTGATAATAAAAAGATTATTAGAAATCTAGGGGGATAGAGAGGTCATGTTCCATATCATAGGTAGCCTAAGAGAGAGATACAACAAGATAAAAATCCAAGAAGTTAGTAAATTTTGCAAAAAAATCTGAAAAATGAATTCGAGGGATTTTTTTAATGTATTGTGGGTCTGGAGGCTGTGGATGGTACTAGTGTGGATTGTACAAAGGTTCTTCATATTGAGTTCGGGTCTGATTTACAAAGGAAACAATGTATTATGGAAAATGCGGAAAAAAATTTCCTAGGTGGCACAAGTTCAACCGAGACAGTCGGGCTCTGAAAAGATGACTTTTCAGATTTGTTAGGTGGATCTGGTGATGTGGAAGAAGAGGAGAAATTGGTCTAGGATAGATGGGATATTGGTATGCACGGGACCAAAAACCCAAAATCGTCGCTGGCAAGTGAGATGTGGTAAAAGTGGAGGTCAACAGCTCCGACAGCCTAGTCAATAGCGGGACATTTGGGACAGGAAATCCCAAATTGGGTGATGTGGAGAAATGAGGCCCAAACCATTTGAGTATGTGTGGGGCATGATTTCCCCGAAAACCCATAATAGCCAAAATACAAAGGAAAAGTCAAGACCTGACTCCCGAACTTCAAACAGCCATAACTTTTGACCCTGAGCTCCGATTTTCATGAAATTTGACTTTCTAGAATGGGCATGATTTATTAATTTTGATGAGGATAGATATATAAAAACAAAGGAAACATATTCAGATCCATTTAATCAAATGCTCATTCCCATTAAATAATAGAAATGCCTAGCTGACCCAAAACAACTGCCTACACTCAGAATGCCATATCTTTTACAATTCTCAATGAAAACACATAAAATTTGTACTGTTGGAATCATGGTTCTGAGCCCCATGCAAAAAAATCAATAAATTTAGAATTTGATAAAGAATCAATGGTGATTTTACAGAAAACGTGTCTAGGTTTAAAACAATGTTTTATTTGGTTGTTGGGATGCATTTAATGAAGCATGCGTAGACATTTCTCACTACTGCAAGTTATGGGATAGTATGGGGGGATTTTTACAAGCAACATAACATCATTTCACTTCATTTACTACCTCTTGAAAGTGGTTAAAAGACATATTTCAAGATTTTCATTTCCCTCTCTCTCTCTCCTCTCATAATTCTATAAATTGGAATGTTGAGCTCATTGTAAGGAGAGATAGTTTTTGTGTAGAAAAAATTTGTCAAATTTGTTTTGTGAAGCCAATGTGCTGCAAGCCCTTGTAGTGGACTCCTTGCATGGTGATTCAGACCCTTATTTTTTAATAGAATGAACTATGCATATCATGAAGAAATAAATACAAGTTTGTGGATGTATCTTCCCCTGTTGTGTTTGTCTAAATTCTCCTTGGCTCTTCAACCTCATTATAAATATAGTATTTCTATCTTATGCTCTGTAGGGATCCATTATCATTGTGTGTGTAAGAAATGTTATTGTGAATGCATTTTGCTATACTGTGGAGAACTATTATCACCCCTTCTAGTATGCATTTTGATCATATTTTTCACACATTGGAAAGCTATCCTCATTCCCTCCTTTTCTGATGTATCACCTCTTTAGTGTAGGCTTTTTTTCCATGCACTCTATCTCCCTGGTCCCTTGGAAAGCTAGATTAGGATTAGATAGCTTTTCCTGCATTAGAGTAGATTTTGGTAGGTAGTTTAGGAGTAAGAACCAACTTTCTCTAGAGGTCTATCTCAAGTAGCAAGTCCCACAACTTGGAGATAGTACCCATGTTATTCATTCACACCGTGAGCTCAAGGACACACACTTGTGCAAACCATAGGGTGCTATGATTCAGAGATAACGAGAACTACAACGTCTCACTACACAAGGATACAAATCTCACCTTCATCCACTTCTTCATTTGTAAGGATTTGTAATTTTAAATATGATAATACAATTTTATTTATGGTATTATATCTGTTGCCAATATATTGTTGTCTAATGCTCAGTTACTCAAAGAAAAAAACTATGCTTCTTTGAAAATTAACATGTGCATGATTCTCAAGTTTGAAGAGCTATGGGAAATTATTAGTGACACAGAAACACATTCAACTGGAGCTGATGAGAGAACACAATATGATAAGTGTGATGAAAAATACTTGAAGTTGATCATGCTTGGAATTTCTGAAGAAGTTCAACCCTTTATACGAGATGCAGAAATATAAAAGAATGCCTTAGATTCTCTATCCACCATCTACAAAGTAAAGAACTGAACGAAGATTCTCCATCTCCAGTAAGCTTCATAAAATTATTATGAAAGATGGCGAGAAAGTAGAAGATTTATTATGTCATGTGGAAAAACTATGAGTATAGATTATGGCACTTGATGAAAAGGAGGAAAATCTACTGATTTTGATCACACTAAGATTTCTTCCTTTCCATTTTATGACTTTGATCACAATATTGAACAACACAAAAAATTGGTTTCACTTGAATAACTATTAAATATGCTCCAGTAAGAAGAATCAATCGTGAGGGTGGATGAATATTTTGAAAACAAGGTATTGATATTGAGAAAATAGTGTAATCACAATTCTCAAAAGTGACAAAAACATAAGAAGTCCCAAAAGAATCCCTCGGAGAAACCACAACAGTAGAAGCCTCAGAAAACATATCGATGGTGTCACAACTGTACTACAAATAAACATGATGTTTATTTCTATCGGTATAATGGAAAAAATCAAAGTGATTATGGTAAAGAGAACACATATAATCACAGTGATTCATAACAATCTAAAAATCATCCTCGCCATAGGAAGCAGAAAGAATTTTTTTTAACTCAATAAGAAGATGATTTAGAAGAGGAAGTACTAGAGCGACAAAATTATGGCAGATATCAAAATGTTGTTATAGTCCCCTAAACATAGCATCCTTTGCAGAACATTTGGTTGACTAACTTAGGTGTTTGTAGGCATAAGACAAGTGATAGAAATCTTTTTAATTCATTGTCTGATAAACCCAATTGAAATCAATTTCACATTGCAAACTATAAGGATTACATTGCAGAAAGGATTGTCACAGTCACCATTCCTCTCATGAAGAGAAGTTGTACCTTCACAAAGGTGATATATGTTTCGATCTTGACCATAAATTTTTTTTTTGTTTCTCATCTCTTTATTCATAAGGTCAATGTGGAGATAATGGTCTAGATAGGCATCAAATCCTATTTGATATCACGCGAATGTATGAAACTTGGTAGAGGTTTTTTAAGGATCATTTTTTTGCACTATGCATAGTTTCATCCTATAAAGTTACTCTCTCTACATCCACGATAGAGTCTACTACACTCTAGTATTATCGATATGGGCACCTCTTTACCAAACCCATCTATCAGCTCAACTCTAAGGATATGGTAAAAGGACTTCCTCCACTCTCCCATTCATTGCCTATCTTTTTTTTTATGTCTGGTGGGAAAACAACATCGAGATTCATTCGATTAGAGAACTTTCCATGTTAAGAACCGTCTTGATGTCATGCATATTGATCTATGTGGACCCTTTCTTGCTCCCTTTCAGGGATTTCAATACTGCTAGTTGTTGATATAAGATTATTCCCATAAGACATGGTTGTTCTCTCTCCAGAATATGAATGAAGCATTTTCCATTTTTCAGGCCTTTTATCAGTAAGTTGTTTAATAGACTGGACAACCTCTTCTTGTCTTCCACTCATATCAAGGGGGAATTCATGTCGAAAAATTTCTTAACATTCTTGAAGGATCAAAAAATAACACAACACTTGAATAACCCCTATACACACACCATAAAAATGAACTTATATCTCCTTCACATACGTCAATTTATATTCTTTCTATTTAAAATATTTTAGAAACCACAAACCCTGTAAATCTCTAGCTATATTTTCTCTTGAGAAATTTTGTTGTTTTTACCTCTCCTTTAAGTATCATGGATTTATTCAATGGGCTCTCCCTATTTAAAAATTCCTCCAATATTTGAAAATGATGAAAAACATAATGTGAGAAAAACTTAGTATTTGAGATACAAAAAAATCATTCGGGTGAAATATTTAAAAAGGAAACCCCAAAATCAGACCAAGTTGAAAAATCAGGATCCAAAGTCCTAACAGAATGTATAGTTTGAATGAAAATTTTATCCAAAACCCTGAAACATTGACGAACAAAGAAAGATGAGTATTTCTAGATTTCTGATTCAAATCTACATTTGCAAGTTAATTGCAATTTACCATGAAAGCTTTGAAACCATGAATAACAAGGGTTGTGTTGCAGCAGGAGTACTTTCCGTGAAGGCATATTGTGAATGCGGGGAGGCAATGAATTATAAGTTATATTGAATTTGTCGTTTTGGCTGTTAAAGAGTTAATTGACATCTATAATTTAGAAATCATAGTTTGAAAAGCATAAATTCTGAAATCTGTTTGATGCAGAAAAGAAGAAAATAGCCCCACAAGTTTGAGTAGAGAACAAAATCAGATACTTACGTAAAGTAGACCATTGATAAAACAATATTTACAAGTGGCATTGAGCTTGAGAAGGAAACAGTCATCTTGTTTGAAAGGGAACATTTCTGTACTTTGCACTTTCAGCTGGTATAAAAAGACTACTAATGTGATAATCCAGTACAATAAGCAGATTCATTTTTTCTTTTCAAAATGTAAGTCTAGGTCAGATGAAATTTTAGAGTTACTATCATCACAGTCTGTGTCTAATGTGAATGTATGGAAATGCGTGGTTCAAAACAGCCCATGATAGATCACTTCCTCAGGTAGTTGAAGTAACTGCATGTCCATTGCATATTAACTTAAAAATAAGAACTGATGTCTCTAAATTTCTTTACATAAAGCATAGATAAGTCAAAGATGAATGCACCTTGAAAACGTAAGATTTGCTGCTTGTAAACTTTAAGAGGGGGATCAAAGCAAATGGCAATTCAAATTAGTGCAAATTCTGCCAAAGACTCTGACTGCATCATGGATCATTTGGCAGTTAATAAACACTGTAATGGGGCTGTTATATACAAATACATCTTATTTAATTTAGCTTTTGAGATGGTTTTGATTTAGACCTTCAGAGTGTATTTGGCAAAAGAGTCTGAGAGCTTCATGTTTGAATCCCATATGGTACAACTGCCTTTGTATGCTAGAGGGTATTTGGATGGGACATTTTTCCAACCAGATAGCCCATTTTCCTAGAACATGCTACACACAAGCCCAAAAAGTCCATAGTTGATAACTCCATATGCTAGATTATTTAGCCATTTTACCATTTTTGGGGAATCGACTCCATGTTAATATTGAATCCTATGGTATAAATTGAAATGCAAAACAATACAAAGAAATGTAAGGTAGGGAGGAACAACATACTTTCAAAAGAAATGCAGATTTGTTGACGTCCAGGTTATTACAGTTGTCCATATCTTGAGGATATAAGTTGGGCATTGAACAAACTGCCCCATTCAAATCGCGCTTTCTAAAATGAAATAATTGAATGCTGACTACAAAATAAAACACCATTTTCAATTATTTTACTCCTATCTTTGTATTGGAGTATTTTTTTGAACTAAGACAAAGTGTTTCCTTATTTACACAAAACTTAGTGCAAGGAAAAATGTAAATTTGTTCAAATGTAGTTAGAACTTACTACATAATAAGTGCCCGAAGAAGTGATATGGCAAGACCAGTTGCTCCATTTCCACTTAGCTGAAGAACAAACATTCCCATCTTTCCCAAAAAGCAGCCAAACATTACAAACACTAGAAGTGCCACAACCATTTCCAGTTTTCGGATCTACAATTCATAGATAAGTCTACATTTTTTAGATTTCAATAACAAGAAAATATGAATACACGAATGTAATTAGCAGGCAATTAATGTAATTAATATGTCAAAAATGAGTACCATATATCGGTGTAGTCCAAGAAGCAAGAGTGTGCTGAGTCCTGTTAGAAGAACCCCACCCCATAGAGGTATATGGAACAACATGTTCAGTGTAAAAGCAGATCCAATGATGGCCATACATATAGACAATAACTAATGTTAGAAGGCGTCGAACATATATGCATATATTCCTTGGGTAAAGCTTAAACAGACTAAGACTATTTCTAAAAATAATTAACCTTCAGGAATGTCTACTGCAATGTTGGCCACTTCTGAATCAATCCTATTGCTCCCTGCTGTAGATAAATTACCTCCAGGGTTAGAGTGCACATCTGAGACTCCAACCCATCTCTTGGGTTTTTTCACATGTGTAATGCAACTCTTAGAAAAGTCCTTCGAGAGTTTGTGAAAGAGAAAAAGTAGCAGTTAAATTTGTAATACCCAGTCTTATTTCTTGCCTTTTCTGCTAGTTATTGCAGCTACGGTTTCTCTCCGTGCAGAGCCAAATCCCAAGAAAAAATCATTGTTGAGGAGTTGACCCACCCTCCTGCAGGCTATCCTTCCTCTGCTATTTCATGGTTTTTGAAAGGATTTTTTCCGGGCAGAGGCCGAAATGGTCTTGTCTGCTACAGTGAAATAAGCTGCTCCACTAGCTGTAAAACACATAGATCATCCATTGATCAAGTCTTCAACTCTAATTACATAACCATAAAATGGAAAGAAAAGAGTGGTAAAGATACTTAGGAGAGTGAGTACTGAGAGAGATTATATGTGCTTGCGCAGCATATTTAAGATTTTCTCTCGCCCAAAATATATAGCAGGACATACATAAAGTATTGTTTCAATGGAGGAATGGACCAATAATAGTGAACTACAACATGAGAAAAGTTGTATGAACACTGAACACTCTTATAATAGGGAAAGAGAATGGAAACAACTCTCTTAATATGGAAGCAAATTGACGAGAGCTATGGGATTCCATGTTAGGTGCTCGGGGAGGACCCCTTTTCATTTTGGTAGTTGTTGTGTTCAATAAAGATGAAATTTCTCTACGCAATCATTATTTGTTCTTCTTTATATTTTTCGCTGACCTTCTGATTCCTATAATTCCTAGCGTGTAATCATTCTATCCTGTAAGAAATTAAGGGTTGTGTTTTTTTTACACACCACAATTGTAGAATTTTCCTTATTTCCTTAAATTCGAAATCCTAATTTAATATATAAAAAAGGAGTGGTATGTTTGAAACCACATAAGATATGAGTCAGTTTTTGTTTAAAGCTATTTATAAATGGCAAAAATTTATTCTCCTTTATTGGTATATTAAAAGAACAATCTCAAAGTGACTGATCCCTGCTACTGACTTGGAAGATGTTTTCGATTTTGTATGGAGTTTTTTTTTCGAATGACATAGCTTTAATCTTGGTACAATATTTTGCTAATGAATTTTGCTAATTCATTCTTGAGATATTTAGTCCTTGGCAAGTCTTTGAGAAACTCTTTGTGATCTTTAATCTTGACTTGCTGATGATAACCATAAAATAAAAGCACATAAATTTGTAGTTGTTTATGATTCATGGCCTCAAAGCTGTGAGGAATAGATCAGAGAAATAAGTTGTTTTTGCATAAATTATGTTATCTGGAAAATAAGCTTAGGAAGACATGTGAAGCATTGTATTTAGAATCAATATCATAAGGGAAACAGTGCCAATATATTATATGATATTAAAGGTTTACCAGACCACCAATACCCCTTATGTTCTTCATCATTTTACATTTGTTCAATTGTATGTTCTTGACTGTCCATCATATGACATCTATCTCCTTCAAATTATTACTAGAATGCGTATATAATTCCTCAAGCGTGGGACAACAATCTTCAGAAATTGAAATCTTGGACACTCTTGTCTAGGAAAACAACATCCTCTTGAGGTTGCACAATGATCCCTACCCAAAATCAAATTCCTCAATTGGGCATTCCACTATACTCAGAGTTGATACAATTAATGTAAAGAGTGATTGGGGAGGACAAATTTTCAATAGAAACCGGCAAGCATGTCAACAACTCACTCCTTATGTGCATCACTCACAACTTGCCAAGCTGACCAATATCAATTGATAGCTCCCTCAACACGTTATTGTCTAAATAGAGTTCTCTTAAGGAGACCTGAAGTTTAGATACTGAAAAAAAAATAGTTGCTTAAAGATAAATCTAAATGCCTCAGATTAGTCAAATCACCGAAATAGCTAGGTAGTGATGATATCTCATCACAATTGTCAACTAGTTAACAACAGGTGCTCCATTGACTAAAGGATAAGAATTATGCTTTGGGTTACGGATTTAAAATATAGCAACAGAAGGTGCCGACTTGAAATAAATATCATTCTATGAGCAGACCTTTTTTATTGAGAGGAAAGGGGTACAATTGGATGAAATGGAGGTTGACAGGATGAGGATCTCAAGATATACACCAAGGGAATGCTCATTTTTTCAGGTAGGAAGAAAAATCAATTCTAGAACCTGTACAAAGATTGAACTAATGTTTACAGTGTATCGTGAAGGTTTAGGTGTTAATCTTGTTTAGAAGATGATGTTAAAGGGTAAGTACCTTTTGACACAACTAGATTAAAGTAGATCTCAAATTGTTTTTATGTGCATCTCAAAAAATCTTATGTAGTGTTGCACATAACTTGATCTAAAATGAGGAGCCTTAAACAGGACTGGCCATAAAGCTCATGAGACAGAAGGAGGTAGCATTAAAGTTTTTTTTTTACTGAATCACTGTGGCCAATTTTGTTTCATGATGCCAAAGATTGAGTGCTTGTTTGTGATACTCACAAGAGGAGAAACATGCCTTTGTAGAAATATTTTGTGCCTCCTAACTTGATTATGGCTCAAATTTTTTTTGGTTTTGTAGGTCAGTTTAAACATCCATCCAGGAAGGGAACATTTAGGCACAATAATACATACTAAAACCTAAATGTCACAGAATATCTAATTAAACTTGGAAGGAGTTGAAACAAGATCTTCATATGAAAAATCATAGAGGGATTGCTAGGTTTTCGTATGAATGTATAGCAATTCATTTTGGATGCCCACTCATATTAGAAATGATAGAAAAGGGTATTTTATGACAAAATGATCTAGCATATCTTGAGAGAACCTCAAATAAATAATAATATGTTGACATCAGACTTTATAAGACTGGTCAAATAGATAAATGAGACTATAAAAAACATTTTCCTATAACTTTGTGTGCATATGTGTTGATTCCATTGTAACTATAACTTGTAACTCCTTTCAATTTTAGACTGTCAATTTAAGGTTTAGTTTGAGACTAAGGGTTTCATTAGAGAATTATCTTGGTGGAGGAGCAAGCTAGAGCAAATGAACAGGATAAGTGAGTTTCATAGGAACAGTTAATGGCTCATTGGTAAACCAAATTTTATAGTAGAGGGGAAAGTGTACAGTCAAAAGTCATAGTAGACAGATGGAGCAGACGAAATTGTTATGAAATCAAATGAAAAATTGGTCATCAAAATAGAAAAACCAATATTATTACGGTTATACCTCGAGTTACATGAATCTGAATCTAAAATATATTGTAACTTGGACATGGTCTAGTTTGAAGAGCTATAATAATGCTATGTAAACAATTATTATTCAATGAAATACATTGCACAGTGCCGTGTCATCAAGAATGGACTTGTTATGAATGAGACCCATCTTTGTAACACTGGAAAACAATATTTCGAGGTAATTTAAGCTACAAAGTAATAATTAATTAAAGCTAGAGGAAGAGTCAAGTCAATGTCTGTGCAACTAAAGAATCAACGATAGTTTATTTATTGAATGTGTGAAGGCAAGGCAAGATTCATATTGAAATAAGTTTAAGCGGAATGTGAGAAAAAAAACAAGAGAGGGAGGGATGGCCTAGTTGCCAAGAGTAGGAGTTGGAGTAGGTCTATATCGAGGTGAAGGAATTAAACGCCCTTAGATAAAGTGTGTTGTTTGTTGAATTCATAATACCAGATAACAGTCTGGGGCTGGTTGAAGTGTTCAGATCATCAAATTTTCATGCAGAGGTAGTTGCAGGACTGTTTTAACATAGATATATCTTTAGTCAAACATAAATCATGTTTAGTTTAAAATTATGCAGAACATGTGAAATAATATTTGATGAGACATGAGATAATTTTTAGTCATCTGAACACCTCCAGATCAAAATTGATGTCAATGAAAAGGATTTTCTAAGGACATTTTGTCTAACAGTTCACATGTCTTTTACATACTGAACTGACACTCTAATTCCACCAAGTCTGAAACCCAATCATTAATAGCTAGGTGATGAAAAAGTGTTTCCAATCCTTTACCGTATATAACCCTTTCTATAAGTGTTGGCTATGATCAGAGGCTTGGGAGGCGTGGAATCAACATACCAATTTCTTAAGAGTTGAAGAGAAGAAACAAGCCGTCAACTGGGGTAGAGTGAATATGAAAATAAGAGTAAGAATGGGGGTATTGAGGAAGCTATGTAGCCTAAACTAAAAGATGACTGAAGTAATGCATCACGGTTATGGAAAAATATGGAAAGTCATGAAAGTGAAAAATGAAAGCCATTGAAACAGAAACCAAAGCCTCAGATATGAATGATGGTGGGCATCTATCAAAGCATAGACATGTATGAAAAATGTGGAATCCTAGACAAGGCACATGAACTATTTGACAGAATACCTCAAAAAAGTGTGGGATCGTGGACAGTAATTATTGCAGGATATGCCCAAAATGGTTTGTTGAAAAAGTGTTATAATTACATAGAAACATGCACACGCTATGGACGTGCAGCAAAGCATAATGGATACACAAATTTTCACTAATGATTGTGCAACTGCCTGGCAGACATGTATGCAAAATGTGGAAGCATAGGCAAGGCATATGAACTGTTTCATAAAATTCTTGACGTCCATGTGCATTAGGTATTCTTCCACATTTTGTATAGATGTTTAGTACATCACTTGCAATTACATCTAACAAACAATTAGGCAGTCCCTGATACCACATATTTTTCAAGCATTGTTTTAGACACTTCATGTGCATTAGATATGCTTTCACATTTCGTATAGATGTCTACTACGATACTTGCAACTACATCTAACAAACAACTATGCTTTGATTGTTGGAAATATGCATGTGATGCATATTTAATTCCAACCGTAGCTTTTTTAGGAAAGCTAATTTTAGCTTTAGTATTGTTTTAGTTTGCTTTAGTTAAGTTAGCTTTATCTTATTTTTATCATTAGATTTAATTCAAATAAATCTGTTTTAAATCATGCAACTGTTTTAAAGCATGAGTTTAGATTTAGAATGCTTAGTTGAAGAGCTATCAGTGGGTGAGTTATTCTATTTAAATAACAACAATTGTAATTGCTTTGGATGCACACACAAAGGTGTGAAATCTGCACAAGCAAGGAAGGATGTGCATTAAAAGCACACAGTTGCACACACAGCTTGATTGTAAAGAGATGAAGCTCTGAGTATGATGAAGCTTTTATTAATGGATATTATGCACAGCAGTGCTGGTTCGAATATTCATATGTTTATACAAGTTATTTAAGTATTCTGTTTATTTCTTTTATGTTTTTTGTTGTATAAGACTGCAGATTTTCTACAAATTGGTATCAGAGCGAGGTTATTCCAACAACTTATTAAATTGGTAGCAGGCTATGGCTTCTACATCCGGCATGTAGACGCCGCAATTTAATGTAAAGAATTACGAATACTGGTCGTTGACCATGAAGGCGCTATTCAGATCTCAAGACGTGTGGGAGATCATTGAAGATGGGTACATAGAGCCCACAAATGTAGCAGCGTATACTGCACTTTCTCAATCAGAGAAAGATAATTTGAAGGAGTTACGAAAGAAGGATGGCAAAGCTCTTTTCTATATTCATCAGGCAATGCATGAAAGCATTATTCCAAGAGTGGCATCAGCCAGTCAAGCAAAGACTGCATGGGATACTTTACAAGTTGCATATTAAGGTAAGGAGAAAGTAAAAACTGCCAAGCTACAGTTACTTCATAGAGATTTTGAGAATTTAGCAATGAAAGATTCAGATTCTGTAGAATCATTTTTTACCTATGTAGTTGGCTTAGTCAATCAAATCAAATCTCATGGTGAGACTCTTGAGGATAGAAGGATTATTAAAAAATTGCTTAGAAATTTTCCTACAAAATTTGATCCTTTAGTTGTTGTTATTGAAGAAACTAAGGATCTGAGTCAGTTTTCTATTGATGAGTTACATGCATCACTAATCAATCATGAACAAAGGATGAATAGATCACATGCAAGTGTAGATCAGGCTTTTACATCTCAGATAGCAGGTAGTCGTGGCAAAAGAAGAGGAAGTTTCATCCCAAGAGGGAGAGGAAGAAGTCCATCCAGAGGACGTGGCAGAAGTTCATCAAACTCAAGTGGAAGAGGACAAAATCAAGAACATAGTTATGGTCAGAGACAAGATAAGTCTCATGTTCAGTGTCATTATTACAAGAAGTATGGGCACTATCCTTATGATTGCAAGAAAAATCAATATGATCAGGAGAGACAAAATCAAAATCAGGTTGGAAGTTCTATTTCTAAACCTATGTTTATTGCATGCACAAGGATTGTCGAAGCAATACCTTCTTTATCCCCTATTGAATGTAATTTGTCAAAAAAGAGTCCATGTGATGTATAGTATTTAGATTCAGGTTGCAGTAATCACATGACAAGTAATCTAGATTTTTTTTCTAGTTTGGATGATTCAGTTAAGAGTGATGTAACTCTTGGAAATAACAATATTGTGTCTGTGAAAGGAAAAGGCACGGTTAGTATTCTAACAAGACAGGGGGAGCAAACAAGTATGCAAGATGTTTACTACGTTGCAGGCTTGAAACATAACCTTATGAGTATTGGACAACTGGTACAGAAAGGATACCGAGTCTATATGGAAGACAATGAGTGCGTGATTGTGGACAAAGCTCCTAGCACTCAGTTGATTGCAAAAGTGAAGATGAGCAGCAATAGGATGTTTCCATTGATTTTGAAACCTGGAAAGAAGAAGAAATTAGATATGTTTGCAGAAAAGTCATGCATTAAGCCAAATTAGTCTTTTGTTGAGTCATGCGCTCAAACAAATGAGTTGTGCGCCAATGAAAATTAGGTCTGCGCTATAGTAAGCGAGTCCTGCGTTGATTCCTACGTAAATATAGTTGAGTCCTACACTGAAGGAACACAATCAGATTTTCATTCAGTCATGAAGGATGAAACATGGATTTTGCATCTAAGGTATGGACATTTGAATTTTGGAGGTTTGAATTTATTATATAGAAAAAATATGGTTAAAGGCTTGCCATTGATTCAGAAACCAGAAAGGTTATGTGAATGTTGTATTTTGGGAAAGCAACATAGAGATTCATTCCCAGTTGGAAAAACAGCAAGAGCAAGTGCACCACTTGAGATTGTACATTCAAATTTATGTGGACCTATCCATACAGCTTCTATTGGAGGTTGTATTTATTTTATGACATTCATTGATGATTACACAAGGAAGACATGGGTTTATTTTCTGAGAAATAAATCAAATGCTTTTGATACATTTCAGTAGTTCAAGGCATTAGTAGAGAAGCAAAGTGGATACTACATCAAAGTTCTCAGAACAAACAAAGGAGGTGAGTATGTTTCTAATGAGTTTATGAATTTTTGCAGATATCATGGTATACACAAGCAGTTTACTACCAGGTATACACCACAACAGAACAGTGTGGTAGAGAGGAAAAAAAGAACCATCATGGAGATGGCGAGAAGCATGTTGAAGGAAAAACATCTTCCAAATGAGTATTGGGCAGAAGCAGTAGCAACTTTTGTTTATATTTTGAATAGGTGTCTAACAAAACTTGTTAAGAACATGGTTCCTCAACAAGCATGGACTAATAGGAAACACAGTGTTTCACATTTCAAAGTTTTTGGTTGTGTAGCATATGCACATGTACCTGATGAGCTAAGGAAGAAGTTAGACAACAAAGGAGAAAAATGTATTTTGGTTGGGTATTCAGAGAATACAAAAGCATAAAAGTTGTGCAATCCAGTCACTGGAAAGGTTGTGATCAGCAGGGATGTACAGTTTATTGAGAATGAATCATGGGATGGAAGTATAGAGAAAACAGTGAGTATAGCAACATCTATTCCACATGATGATATGATAGATGAAACTTTAGAGAAACAAGCTACTATATCTACAAATCTTGGACATGCACCACAAGTTGTAGCACAAGCTATACCTCCATCTACAATCAAGAGGTCACCAAGATTTCAGCCATCTTCAGCCATGCAAGAGACACCACAGGGAACACCAGAAGCTACTCCATCACCAAAAAGTAGTCCTGCATCGAATACTCCTGCGCAGCAGAAAACAAGAAGTCTAAGTGAGATTTATAATGTTGATACAACTAATACATTTTCTGTTTTTGCATTATTTTCTCAAGCTACAGATCCAGTATATTACGAAGAGGCTATAAAGAATGAAGTTTGGGAAAAGCCATTGATGATGAGATTGATGCTATAGAGAAGAATCAGACATGGGAGCTAATGGATCTTCCAAAAGGAAAGGACGTGATAGGAGTCAAGTGGGTCTACAAGACAAAATACAATGCTGATGGAAAAGTATAGAAGCACAAAGCAAGGCTGGTTGCAAGAGGTTTTACGCAACAATATGAAGTTGAATACAACGAAACATTTGCACCAGTAGCACGTTTGGATACGGTAAGAATGGTTTTAGCAATTGCAGCTCAAAACAAATGGCCTATTTATCATATGGATGTTAAATCAGCATTCTTAAATGGATTCCTTGAAGAGGAAGTTTATGTAAATCAGCCAGAAGGTTATGAGATTGAAGGTCATGAAGGAAAAGTATACAGATTGAAGAAAGCGCTCTATGGTCTCAAGCAAGCACCTAGAGCTTGGTACAGCATAATAGATTCTTATTTGATTGAGAATGGTTTCAGTAAGAGCAGCAGTGAGCCTACCTTATACACCAAAATAAATGAGCAAGGTAAAATTTTAATTGTTTGTTTATATGCAAATGATTTGATCATTACTGGAAATCTATCTACAGAGTCATTCAAATCAGCCATGAAGAAGGAGTTTGAGATGACAGATCTTGGTCTTATGCATTATTTTTTGGGTATTGAAGTTCAACAATCAGAAGGTGAAGTTTTTATCTCACAAGCAAAGTATGCAAGTGACATTTTGAAAAGGTTTAACATGTTGAATTGTAAGCGAACACCAACACCAGTTGTAGTAGGTTTGAAGTTGAGCAAAGAGGATGAAGGATCATTTGTGGATCCAACATTGTTTAAAAAGTTGGTTGGAAGTCTTATGTATTTGACGGCCACAAGGCCTGATATCATGTATGGTGTGAGCCTCATATCAAGGTTCATGGAATCTCCAAAAGATTCACATTGGCAAGCTGGAAAAATAATTTTGAGGTATGTACATGGAACAAGAAATCATGGAATTCTTTATTGAAGTTTAGATGAGTTCAAACTCATTGGTTATACAGATAGTGACAGTGCTGTAAGTATAGATGATCGGAAAAGCACATCCGGCTATACTTTTCACTTTGGAACAGGAGTGGTTTCATGGGCATCAAAGAAGCAGCCCATTGTCACGTTATCTTCAGCAGAAGCAGAGTATGTAGCAGCAACAGGAGAAGCATGTCAAGCTATTTGGATGAGAAGAGTGTTGACAGATTCACAACAGAAACAAGAGGAAGCTACACAGATTTTTTGTGACAACAACTTAGCCATAGCGTTGTCCAAAAATCATGTTTTTCATAATAGGAGCAAGCATATTGATACGAGGTATCATTTTATCAGGGAGCTAGTAAACAACAAGGAAATTCATCTTGAATTTTGTAGATCCGAAGATCAGTTTGCAGACATTTTTACAAAGGCTTTAGCAAAAGAAGTTTTCGAATATTTGAGAGTTTGTGATCCTATACATGGCAGATTTGAAAAAGCAAACACAACTCTAGAAGAGTGAAAGCTACAGTTTGAAATTAAGGGGGAGTGTTGGAAATATGCATGTGATGCATATTTAATTCCAACCGTAGCTTTTTTAGGAAAGCTAATTTTAGCTTTTGTCTTGTTTTAGTTTGCTTTAGTTAAGTTAGCTTTATCTTATTTTTATCATTAGATTTAATTCAAATAAATCTGTTTTAAATCATGCAACTGTTTTAAAGCATGAGTTTAGATTTAGAATGCTCAGTTGAATAGCTGTCAGTGGGTGAGTTATTCTATTTAAATAACAACAATTGTAATTGCTTTGGATGCACACACAAAGGTGTGAAATCTGCACAAGCAAGGAAGGATGTGCATTAAAAGCACACAGCTGCACACACAGCTTGATTGTAAAGAGCTGAAGCTCTGAGTATGATGAAGCTTTTATTAATGGAGATTATGCACATCAGTGCTGGTTCGAATATTCATATGTTTATACAATTTATTTAAGTATTCTGTTTATTTTCTTATGTTGTTTGTTGTATAAGACTGCAGATTTTCTATTATCTTTTTCAAGATTTGTATTCTTTTATCTTTTTCAAGCATTGTTTCAGACACTTCATGTGCATCAGATATGCTTTCACATTTCGTATAGATGTCTACTACGATACTTGCAACTACATCTAACAAAAGACCATGCTTTGATGGCTGTAAATGCACATTCTTCTTACCACACACAATGCCTCTGAAGATCTACATATCTTCAATTATTGTAGACCTTCACGCATTACAGGAAAAATGCTACAAGTATGCAGAGAACAACAAGCTATCTCTCAAATGCAGGAACAAACAAAATATCCATACTACAGTCAAAAAATCTCTCTAAATACAAAAATGCTACAGCTATGCAAAATTTAGTTTATTCGATGTCACCTGTAGAGTAGAAATTTCACAAATGCATTCTTCAAAATAAAGAGATGTCTCTAAAACGAGGGCTACATAAGTCGAGTATGAAATTATAGGTAAGCATTTTCAATCATGTACATCGTGTTATAATTCACAGTTTTCTCAAGGTCAGAGGACAACTGATACGGATTTGGAGAGACAATTTTTATGCACCTGAATTGCTTAATGCAATGCAAGGATACTATAATGATTTCCACCCTCTAGGTTTCAACAACAGAGAATAACAACGAATTATCTTTATGAAGACCTGTTGTTATCCTGTCTTGTTGATAGATGTAGTTACAATGCTAGATTATGTACTTTTATCACCCAATGATATAAAAACACGATATATTTCTCTAAAAAATGTAAAATGTATGATGCCCAATAAGTATCAGTGATATAACATTTGGTAATGTAAGTGAATAAGTAGTATCATCTAGATACCTCTAGATCAACATAAATATATTTTTAGTCAAACATAAATCATGTTTAGTTTAAAATTATGTAGAACATGTGAAATAATATTTGATGAGACATGAGATATTTTTTAGTCATTTGAACACCTCCAGATCAAAATTGATGTCAATGACAAGGATTTGCTAAGGACATTTTGTCTAACAGTTCACATGTCGTTTACATACTGAACTGACACTCTAATTCCACCAAGTCTGAAACCCAGTCATTAATAGCTAGGTGATGAAAAATTGTTTCCACTCCTTTACCATATATAACCCTTTCTATAAGTGTTGGCTATGATCAGAGGATTGTGAGGTGTGGAATCGACATACCAATTTCTTAAGAGTGGAAGAGAAGAAACAAGCCCTCAATACCTGCAATCACATTCTTGCTCATGCTCCTTGCTTTTCCTGACGAATGGTATCTCAGTCCCACAAAATTACTCAACAAACCTCATGGAGGCTGCCAAAAGTGATATTGAATGGTTAAAGTCCACAAGAAGAATAATTCACGAGTACCCAGAACTCATGTTCGAGGAATATAACACAAGCGCACTTATCATAAGTGAGCTAGATAGAATTGAGTTTCATATGAATGGCCTTACGCAAAGACAGGTGTGGTGGCCCAGATTGGCTCTGGATTGCCTCCTATTGTTGCTCTCAGGGCTGACATGGATGCCCTGCCTTTACAAGTATGATTACATATTTCAAAACAATGTTAATCAAGGTTGGTTTTTGTAGGGTATTAGATATTTTTATTGTTTTATAGTGTGTTGGTTGATCTAATTCAGGAGCAAGTGGACTGGGAGCACAAGAGAAAAATAGCAGGGAGAATGCATGCATGTGGGCATGATGCCCATGTCACAATGCTTCTTGGGGCTGCTAAATTGCTCCACCAACGGAAGGATAAGCTCAAGGTAGGTGTATAATTTCTCAATCTATGCTTTCTTAAGCTCTATAAAATATTCAATTGGAATTTGTATAGATTAATGGTATGCTGGGTTTGAGTAGTGGCAAGTTCTGGTATACCTATTACTTGCCAATGGATTTTTGAATGTTTTAGATTCTTTTCAGTCTTCCAAGTTTTGCTTAGAGGTTGTGTGTAGCAGGCAGAATGTGCATTTATAGCCAAAATGTAGAAGCATACCTAATGCACATGAACTGTAATAAAAAACAACCCATGAATGGGTATTATTAGTTCTAATTCGAATCAAATTATTAGAACTAAAAGACTTTTTAACTCGCCACACAGGTTAACACTTTAAGCTCAAATCAAAAATAATTTTCCAATTCGAAAGGCATAACCCAACAGAGCAAACATACCCATCAATGGTGGCAAGGTCAAAAAAATGACAGATCAGAAAAATATAGAAATGAAAAGGAAGCATCTAATGATGGCATCTCAAATGATTAAAGGAGACCACTATATGAGCTTACAAGTAAAAACTTTGAGTAAATGAAGTTACCCATCAACAGCAAGAGCAATGTGCAGGTTACTGAATATAAACAGTATAAATCAAACCCACTGTTCCACACGCAGAATTTCAGAGTTATTGAACCCTAATTAGCCAAAGCAGAAAATCAAACAGATTCTAAAAGAACATTTCCGTAGCAAACAAGGAACCCTATTGCATGCAAGAATCCACATGTCTCCAGGATCCCACAACAGAGCGAGGTGGACAGAAAACACCTACAGCAGATGGCAAAGTCTGAAAGGAGAATAAAACTTTAATGAAATCGGGCGTATATGTGCAGCTGGAAGAAACGACCGCGGCAATGGGGGATTAATACTGCACCAATCAATGGCGACCCAAACAAAACATTTGATGATGTTTATCAAAAATCACAACAAATATATGAACAAACATTAGCATGCCAAAAAAAATCTGCCAGTAAGAAAGCACTGACCCACTGCTGTGCAATTAATCAGAATAGGCAAAAACAATAGTACACTGCCAGCGGCAAGTACTAATAAAGGGAATGAGACCATCTCAAAAATTGGAGTTTTAAATGCAATTCGATTTTCATATTTATCAAGAACTCCAAAAGTGTAATGAATAAAGGAAAGGGAGTAAAATCGAAATTGTTCTTTTGGAAAGTAATTTTATTTGGATTATAAAATTTATTCAAACCCGTAAAAGTCTGATTTAATCTATTTTCTCAAGACTTCAAATAATTTTTTGAATCCTTTAAACTTGGTTAAACTTAGAAAAATAATTTTTGACTTAAAATTTTTTATGGTTATTAGTTTTTTTTCTTAACTAAGTTCAAAATTTGGGATAATATAATGTTGATGAGGAAACATTTCCATGTCCTAGCACTATTAATTTATCATGATATTTTCCATCCAATAGTGACAAATTTATTGCAAAAAGTATTGAGAATTTGATCTTTTGATTATAATTATGGCAATCCTTTCATGCTTGGTATCAGGGACACATAATGTGTGGGATTCAAAGGAGTTCTAATCGAAAAGGCTATGTAGTATGGTCGTCCCAGTTGAAAGCTCTCAAAAGCTCAAATCCCTCCACCACCATCTCTCAAAAACCAAATAAAACACATAATATTCAAGAGAATCCACTAACATGTAAACCTATAAACAAAAGTTGTAAGGTTGTCAATTATGAGGTTATTTAGACACTTGTAGAGTTAAGGAATTAAAAATCAATCTTTAAAATTTATAAACAAAATAATTTCAGATTTATTTAACTCAAAATATTCAAAATTTATGGAAAATTTACATATTTTAAAAATATAAAAAATAAAGAAATAAATACAATCCCTTAACTAGCAATCTTACGTGGAGTATTCGATCGAAATGCCAAAGGGGATGGAACAAAGAATATAAAATTGAGGATGCAAAAAAGATGGAAAGAATGAGGGACGCTTGAAAAGGGGTTCCTGGAAGGGAAGCGAATTGTGTTCCAGTATATCATCCACTATACCTTTTTTGTTATATCAGTCCAACCCTCCAACCAGGTGCAAGTTCATCAAAAGATTAACAATGGACCTACATTTATGCTTTTTCATGTCAACATGACATGGGATCGTACAAGTGAAGCATTTAAAAAAAATTAAAAAATAAGCATTTTATTCTTGTCATTTATCTACAACTATATCTACAATTAAGTTTATATTGTTCACAAATAATGGGGATGACTATTGCAAATCTCTGACTTCTGCACTCGCTGCAACCATCCAATCACTGCTACATTGCGAGCTTAAAGAAAATAGCATAATACATATTTTTGAAATACATGCATGAAGTACTATTATACCAATTTATTCGAATATTGCCAACCATTTCACAGATTTGGAAATTTTACTGCTACAAATAGAAAAACGTCTAAACACCCATCAAATGTAAGCACATGCATAAAACGTCAAAACACCTATCAAATTTAGGACAGTGGCATGAACGACCGTATGTACTTTACCATAGGGGAATGTCTTCCGGTGTAATAATAAACTCATCATTTACTCCATGAAATTCTCCTCCAACATTTGCCAACCCAATGCTGCCAACTCGCCAATCCAAATTGTGTTGCGTATCCATTGCACAATGTCCACCCCTTCCCCATACACCACCTCACCCATTGGTTTCATCCCACTTACCACTTCTAACAGCTGTATACGTAACATTATTTTCATACTCTGCACACCACATTAATATTTACAAGAAAAATGTCAGATAATATTTGTGGAACAAAACTAATTTATTATGCCAAAAGGCGTGCTATAAGTTAGATGAGCCCTCTCATTCCCATTTATGACATGGCACAGGTCATTAGACGACGAGGAAGGAGGACCAGGAAATGGTTATATTCTCTATCCACCATCTACGAAGAAAAAAACCAAATGAAGATTCTCCATCTCCAGACTAAGATTCATAAACTCATTATGAAAGATGTCCAGAAAGTAGAAGAGTTCTTATGTCATGTGGCAAAACTACGAGTAGAGCTTATGGAACTTGGTGAAATGATGGAGGAAAAAATACTGATTTTTATCACACTACTTGATTTCTTCCTTAGCATTTTATGAATTTCATCACAACATTGAACAACACAAAAGAGTGGTTTCACTAGAAGAACTGGTAAATATTCTCCAGTAAGAAAAATCCATCACGAGAGTGCATGAAGAGTTTGAAAACAAGGTATTGATCTTCAGAAAATAGCATAGTCAGAATTCTCGAAAGTGAAAACAACATAACAAGTCCCAAAAGAATCCCTCGGAGCAACCACAACAGAAGAAGCCTCAGAAAGCATATCGATGTTATCACATCTACACTAAAAATAAACATGATGTTGTTATGTATTGAAATAATGGAAAAAATCAAGGCGATTATAGTAAAGAGAACACATCTAATTGTAGTGATTAATAGCAATCTAAAAATCATCCTCGCCTTAGGAAGTAGAAAGAAAATGTTTCGACTCAATAAGATGATGATGTAGAAGAGGAAGTACCAGAGGTAAAAAATTATGGCAATATCAAAATGTTGTTCTAGTCTCGTAAACATAACATCCTTTGTAGAATGTTTGGTTGTCTCACTCAAGTTTTAGTAAGCATAACACAAGTGATAGAAATATGTTTAACTCATTGACTGATAAAACAACTTGAGATCAAGTTTGCATTGCAGACAATAAGGATCAAATTACAGAAAGGATTGTCACAGTCACCATTCCTCTAGTGAAGAGAAGTTGTACCTTCACAAAGGTGATATACGTTCTGGTCTTGACAACAAATATTTTGTTTGTTTCTTAGCTCTTTAATCATAAGGTCAAGGTGGAGCTAATGGTCTAGATAGGCATCAAATATTGTTTTATCTCATGTGAATGTACGAAACTTGGTAGATATTTTTAAAGGATCATTTGTTTGCAATAGGTGTAGTTTCATCCTGTAAACTTACTCTCTTTACATCCACAACAGAGTCTACTACACTCTAGCATTATTGGCATGGGCACCACTCTAACAACTCCCTCTATCAGCTCAACTCTAAGGATATGGTACAAGGACTTCCTCCACTCTCCCATTCCTTGTCTATCTAGTTTTTATGTCTGGTGGGAAAACAACATCGACATCCATTTGATCAGAGCACCTTCCATGTTAAGAACGGTCTTGAGGTCACACATATTGATCTATGTTGACCCTTTTTTTCTTCCTTTCAGTGATTTCAATACTGCTAGTTGTTGGTATATGATTATTCTCACAAGACATAGGTGTTCTCTCTCCAGAAGAAGAGTGAAGCATTTTTCAATTTTAAAGCCTTCTATCAGCAAGCTGGTTAGTAGACCGGACAACCTCTTCTTGTCTTCCACTCAGATCAATGGGGGAATTCACGTCGAATAATTTCTTGGCATTCTTAAGGATCACGAAATAACACAACACTTGAATACCCCCATACACACCAAAAAAATGGCATTGTAGAATGTCGCAATTGAAATGTCATAGAAATGACTTGTTGCATGCTTTTCACTGCCAAAGTGGAAAATATATTTTAAGAAAAAAATACCCGTACAACTATATATCTTCTTAATTGGGCACCTATAAATATCTTACAAGACTTGATATCTCCATCACATACCTCAATTTATATTCCTTCTACTTAAAATATTTTAGAAACCACAAACCCTATAAATCTCTAGCTATATTTTCTCTTGAGAAAAATTGTTGTTTTTACCTCTTTTAAGTATCGTGGAGTTATTCAATGTGCTCTCCCTATTTAAAATCTCCTCCAATATTTGAAAACGATGAAAAATATAATGTGAAAAAAACTTAATATTTGAGACAAGAAAAATCATTCGGGTGAAATATTTAAAAAGGGATATGAGAAGAAAACTTCTACCTTTGCACTAAGTGGAGATGAAAAATTTACTTTCAATCCAATGAAATCTAATGAGAAAATATTGGTGAAGAACCCAATCAAGAAGTTAGATCAGAGATTGGAAAATCAACAAGTGTAAAATAAACTTTATAATCTGAAAACTAATCACGAAGTTGGCACGTGCAAGGGGTATTTTTGGAAGCATATAAGTGGCGTACGTTAAATATTTGGTGATCAACAAGAGATTTACAATAAAATTTCAAAAAACTATTTGCCAATACTAAAAAAAATACAATAAAATTTCAATATTACACTAAGCCTTTGAAACCCCAAAATCTGACCAAGTGAAAAAATTAGGATCCAAAGTCCCAAGAGAAATGTATAGTTTGATTGAAAATTTTATCCAAAACCATGAAACGTTGACGAACAAAGAAAGACGAGTATTTCTAGATTTGGGATTCAAATCTCAATTTGCAAGTTAATTGCAATTTTCCTTGAAAGCTTGGAAACCATGAATAATAAAGGGCGCAAAAATTGGAGTTTTAAATGCAATTAGATTTCCAAATTTATCAAGAACTCCAAAAGTATAACGAATAAAGGAAGGGAGTAAAATCGAAATTGTACATTTGGAAAGTAATTTTATTTAGATTATAAAATTTATTCAAACCCTTGGACAGTCTAATTTAAACTTTATTTTCTACACTTCAAATAAATTTTCGAATCCTTTAAACTTGCTTAAACTTAAGAAAATACTTTTTTGACTTAAAATTCATTATAGTTATTATTTTTTTTGTTTTACCTTAGTTCAAAATTTGGAATAACATAATGTTGATGAGGAAACATTTCCATGTCCTAGCACTACTAATTTATCACGATATTATCTATCCAATAGTGACAAATTTATTACAAAAAGTATTGGGAATTTGATCTTTTGATTATAATTATGGCAATCCTTTCATGCTTGGTATCAGGCACACATAATGTGTGGGATTCAAAGGATTTCTAATAGGAAAGGCTATGTAGTATGGTCATCCCAGTGGAAATCTCTCAAAAGATCAAATCCCTCCTCCACCATCTCTCAAAAACCACATAAAACGCATAATATTCAAGAGAATCCACTAACAATGTAAAACTATAAACAAAAGTTGTAAGGTTGTCAGTTATGAGGTTATTTAGACAAATGTAGAGTTAAGGAATTAAAAATCAATCTTTAAAGTTTATAAACAAAATAATTTCAGATTTATTTAACTCAAAATATTCAAAATTTCTGGAAAATTTACAAATTTTATAAATATAAAAAATAAAGAAATAAATTGTACAATCCCTTAATCATCTTATAAGTAGCAATCATACGTGGAGTATTCGATGGAAATGCCGAAGGGGATGGAACGAAGAATTGAAAATTGAGGATGCAAAAAAGAGGGAGAGAATGAGGGGTGATTGAAAAGGGGTTTGAGAAGGGGAAGGGAATTGTGTTCCACTATATCATCTACTATACCTTTTTTGTTATATCAATCCAACCCTCCAACCAGGTGGAAGTTCATCACAAGATTAATACTGGACCTACATTTATGTTTTTTCATGTCAACATGACATGGGATCGTACAAGCAAAGCATTTAAACAAAATAAAAACCCAATAAGCATATTATTCTTGTAATTTATCTATAATTATATCTACAATTAAGTTTATATTGTTCATAAATAATGGGGACAACTATTCCAAAGCTCCGACTTCTGCACTCGCTACAACCATCCAATCACTGCTACATTGTGAGCTTAAAGAACGTAGCATAATACATATTTTTTAAATACATGCATGAGAGTACTATTATACCAATTTATTCGAATCTTGCCAACCATGTCACAGATTTGGGAATTTTACTACTACAAACAGAAAAAACGTCTAAACACCCGTCAAATTTAAGCACATGCATAAAACGTCAAAACACCTATCAAATATAGGACATTGGCGTGAACGACCGTAGGCACTTTACCATAAAGGAATGGCTTTCGATGTAATAATACACACGTCATTTGTTCCATGAAATTCTCCTCCGACATTCGCTAACCCAACCCTGCCAACTCGCCAATCCAAATTGTGTTGTGTATCCATACACCACCTCACCCATCGGTTTCATCCCACTTACCACATCCAACAGCTGTATACGTCACATTATTTTCATACTCTGCACACCACGTTAATATTTATAAGAAAAACGTCAAAGAATATTCGTGGAACAAAACTAATTTATTATGCGGAAAGGCGTGTTATAAGTTAGATGATCCCTCCCATATCTGACATGGCGCAGGTCATTAAACGACGGGGAACGAGGAGCAGGCAATGTTGATGCACGACCAGTTAGGTAAAGCGTGCATTGGTTTGGCGGAGGTATCTCCAACGGTGTGGCATATTTGTAAAGAAATGATAGCTTTTGAATTCCCTGAACGCAAGCGTATGCAATGCGAAGCGTGGGCAAAGTGTGATAGTTGACACATTTGCAACTACATCAGGTACAGTTGAACAAACGTTAGAATCATAATGTCCAAGAAAGAGGCTGTAAATCTTTGTTGCGAGCAACAGAGATAGTGACACTGACCATTCATTTGTGCTGAGTTCCAACTTGCGGCTTAAACCCGACCTTACCTTATCTTCCATCGCCGCCCTCCTCTTTCTACTCGTGGTTGCTGCATCTGTTGAGGAGAAACAAGGATAGAGAAACTATTGCAGAATGAGAGATGGAGTACTAGCCTCGTAGATTTCGCTAAAAAGACCTGCAAACTGCAACTAATGGCTTCCGAGACGAGGGAATTTGAGGATCTGGAGGCTTTTGCTGATCTTGATCCATGCCATTATTTTCCTTATTGCGTCGGTGTGGATAATTTTTTTTCTTGAACGTCGTTAGCCTGGTTTAAGGTTAGAGCACTATTTTCTCCTCTGCCATTGCAAAAATATTTATATTGGACGTTTCCCTTTGAAACGTAGACCTCCAGGGTTAGTTCTGCCTAATACGGTTGTAGGGATATGGAAATAAAATGGTGCTTCAATAAAATATCCTTAATCGTTAATATCATTGCCTCAGACAAAAAGAAATTAATTATTTGTGCATGTCTACATGGTTAGCTGCGTGGAAGTATGGTTTGGCATTCACAATAGATCGTCCAACTCTAACACAACTCCCTTCCAACCAGCCATATGTTTCTGACCTGACTTCTCCTTGATGCTGAGAGATGCATTTCTTCCTATATCAAAGAGTGGTATATATCAAATACTGTAATTCAGTATTGCTTCTTTGACCATCCAAAAAAAATTCGGCACCTATCGTGGGTGGATAAAATATGAGTTGTAAAATCGATTTGTGTTCATGCGGATCCGGTCAGGTGGGAGGGCTGTAACACCTGCCCCAATTTGGTGAGAGGGCCAATTAAATGTGACCTTTAGCATTGTAGCAAAATTTCTATTTAGTACACCGGACATTTTTTGTTTTTAGTATGCGTATTAAAATTTATACTCAATATATCATTCATTTCTATTCTCATTTTTAAAATTTTGTATTTTAAAGAAAGTTTGTAATTTTTTAATTATGAGGTTTAACAACACATTATAAACGTTTGGAAGTGAAGAGTATAAAAGAGCATGGGAAGGGTTCAATTATGAAAATATAAATCTGGTGCAAATAATTTGGGGGATCTCTATGTAATAAAACAATGATTTAAGAGATCATAAAATAGTTCAAGATTTTTTGAAGTTAAGGTATTTAAAAATAATAGTGAAACCCATGGTCAATTGAAGTCTCTCAAGATGCATAAATGAGCTTGAGGAAATAGTGGAAATCTACATCTTGCTTGGAAGACTACAATCAATTAATTGTGAGAATATTTTTTAATTTAAATTAAATAATGAAAAGGAATTCAATATTTTAATAATATAATAGTGAAACCCATGGTCAATTGAAGTCTCTCAAGATGCATAAATGAGCTTGAGGAAATAGTGGAAATCTACATCTTGCTTGGAAGACTACAATCAATTAATTGTGAGAATATTTTTTAATTTAAATTAAATAATGAAAATGAATTCAATATTTTCCATAACATTTTGGATGTTTAGGAATCATATTATTATGCAAGTTCATTAATAGAGTTTTCTCTAGTGTATATTACAAGTTACACAACCGATCCTTTTATACGTATACATATTTAATTTAATTTTAACATCCTTTAATGAAGGTGATGGAGCATCAGTGGTCGTTGACGATCGACTCTAAACTAGAAACCATCCTTCTGGCCATTGTTTTGGCATATGAAATGATCCACCAACAAACACAATTGATTGAACAATGGTATAGAATGTGCACAATCAAAAACATTTGTAGAGTAAACAAATTAAGCACCATACAATTAGAAACCTTGACTCTATAAAAAAAATTAAAAAATTAGTAAAGGGTAAGTGCGGTGAAATGAGGAGCCAAAAGGGGGTAAAAAACGGGCACCTTTTTCTAGAAATCAGCCAAATAGCTAAAATTCATTAAAGAATTCATCATGCCTATGCTCAAAATTTGACAAAGTGATAAGAATAAGTACTATAAAGCTGAGAATCTAGTTTCTAAACTATTATGTTTTTTGAAAATGGTTGAGATTAAGAGAGTCAAATGTGGTGCACAAACAGATTATGTCTATTTTTGTGGAAAAATGATAAGAACCTATTGTGTGTGTGTGCCCCCATTTTTTGAGTTCTATATTTTTTTTTCCAAATTCCTTCATTAGAAAGTTATCTAAGATGATGTACAAGGTCCCACGAATTTTTCATAATTTCTGGATGAATATATAATTTTGTTTATTAATTTTCAAAGTGAACATATCCGAAAAATGAAATATTTGTGTGTGCATCCCCATAACTTTGAGAAAAAAAGTCATTTTTAATTTTTTTAGTGCATGTAGAATGGAGTTTAGAACAAAATACTACTTTTTTTTTAATAAATTTGGGTGAAAAAATTGTAAATTGTGTACCAAAATGTATGCATAGGTTTTTAAAAGAAAACAAGGCACTAGTAAAAGAAATTATGGATGAAAGCCTTAAACTAATTGGTTTTTAGAAATAATTATATCATCATCAAGGAAAAATCAAGCTTGATATCATAGGATAATCTATTTTGAATATAATATTTTAATATATGAGATATTGGGGTACACGTGAAATTTTGATTGTTTTTTGTCAAACATGGTTTTATTCATGCAGAATATAGTCCTAACCTTTGGTTTGGAAATCCAAGGCAAATCCCAGCCTATGGATTGGGAATTTATAACCCAAAAGAGATGAAACCTGAGCGCGCTATAATGCGCTCACATTCCTATTTGTTATGTGGTGTATGTGCTTATGGGAGGGATATATTTATTCTTATTTAGTACTTATATTTTATTATTTCTTATACTTTAAATTTATTTTAGTAAATATAAGATGTTAGGGTCACTCTGCACTTTATGGAACTAGTCTCATAGCTCCATCTGTCACAGTTTAGAACATAGTTTTTCATATTCTAATATGGTCAGTACATACGTAATTTTAAAGATTTCAACATTCAACATTCAACCTTCAAGCTTTTAGGGTTTAAACTATACAATCGATATCTGTGTCATGAAAGACTATAGTTATTGTTTAGGTTTTGGGGCCATTTGGATTGGTTATTAAATATATGGACTCAAGAATTTTCCCGTGAACATGGATTTGAATCCCTAATTTTGTCTTAAAATATGGTAAAATCGTAATATATATGAGTACATACTTTACAAGCTTAGGGAATGCATCTTTTGCTTATTGGTCAATGGTATGTCCTTCATCTGGCTAGCATGCTGTAGTACAACTCTCAACCTGGAGGAAAAGAAATTGTTAAAAATATTTTTTTAAGTTTGTTTCAATGTGTAGGGATGATTGGATATGATGATTGATGAGTTATATGTGACTTGATAGAAGATAACTTCCTCTGGAAGCGTAAAAAGACCATTCTAAGATAATCAAACACCCTCTAAGATAGTTTAAGAAATATATTAAGCATCTAGAGGTGATGTAAGATAATCTTGGAAGTGTTGGAGGCAATTTATGAAGATATAGGAATATTATTTAGGCCAGAGGGTTTAGGGTTTAGGGCTCGGGGTTTAGGGATTAGGGCTCAAGGTTTAGGGCTCAATGTTTAGGGTTTAGGGTTTACCACCCATGGATCAGTTTTTAGGGCTCAAGGTTTAGGGTTTAGGTTTCAGTGTTTAGGATTTAGGGTTTAGGGCTCAAGGTTTAAGATTTATGGTTTAGAGTTTAGGGTTTAAGGCTCAATGTTTAGGATTCAGGGTTTAGACATTAGGGTTTAAGGCTTAAGGTTCAGGTTTGATGGCTTAGGGTGTAAGTTGTAACTTTTAGTGTTTAGGTTTTAGGGTTTAGGGTTTAGCATTTATGGCTTAGGGTTTACTGTTTAGGGTTTATGATTTAGGTTTCAGGGTGGTAAAAATAGGGTTTAGGATTTAGGTTTTAGGTTTTGGGGTTCAGGGAATAGGAATTATGGCTTAGGGCTTAGGCGTAGGATTAACCAATACCTCTCCAGGTGCAATTCCCCTCTAGAGGATTATATTCATATTTGATGTATCATTGTCAAAGAGGTTTACTTCCCTATCAAATCGGTTATTCTGTGTGATGTGGAAGATTTGAAAAAATAATGAAAGTTGGAGAATTATATTTGATTGGTAATTAGTACTAAGTATCAACAACACTAATATGGCTTTCAACTACTTGACTAGGAGGGCATGAAAATATTAAGACAATATTTCCTAGTCACGTGCCTAGAACCATCATTGAGTCTACTTGTGAAAAATAAGAATAACAATAAGGGAATGGCTAAAAACACAAAGGGGTTATCAACAACCTAGTAAATATTTCTTATTTAGATTTGACTGGAAATCAGTTGGCTTATGGCTTACTGACCTTCCATTCATTAAGTGTCTGAATCTGAATGTCATTGTATCTGGAATAATACTCTCAAATATAGGAGTAATGCCTCTTGGAAAATAAAATTGAATCTCATAAATCCTCTCAAATTTCTTCTCTACATCTTGGTCTAGGTCATGTTCTTGGTCCTTTTTTTGTTTCTGGTTATAGTTCTGGTCATGGTGGAAAATATTTTGTCATTAACCCTGATCCCTAAACCCTAAACCCTAAACCATTAACCATAAACCGTAAACCCTAAACATTGAACCCTAAATCTTGAGCACTTATCCCTAAACCCTGAGCCCTAAGCGCCAAACCCTAAACCCTGAACATTGATTCCTAAATGCTAAATCCTAAACCCTTAAATGAGAATTAGACATCTAGTGGTATGCTAGCTAAATCCCATTCATAACTAAATAAAAAATATTTACCAAGCAATTCATTTAGGGTTTAAGGCTTAATGTTTAGGGGTTAGGGTTTAAGGCTGAGGGTCTAAGGCTAATGGTTTAGGTTTGATGGCTTATGGTTTAAGTTTTAAAGTTTACAGTTTACGGTTTAGGGTTTAAGGTTTATGGTTTAGAATTTATGGTTTAGGTTTTATGGTTTAGGTCTTAGTGCTTTGGGTTTAGGGTTTAGGGTTTAGGGTTTAGGGCTCAAGGTTTAGGGTTTAGGGTTTAGGGTTTACATTTTATCATCTAGGGTTTAGGAATCAATGTTTAAGGATCATGATTTAGGGTTTTGGGAACATGGTTTAGGGTTCAAGGTTCAGGGTTTAGGTTTTAGGGTTTAAGGTTTAGGGTTTAGGTTTTAAGGCTCAAGGTTTAGGGTTTATGGATTAGGGGTTAGGATTTAGGTCTCAGGGTTTAGGATTACTCATTAACTAACTTGAATGTTCTTTATGTTACCCATTCTTATTAGTATTGATAGAGATTATTTAACTAAAAAGTGTTCATTTACTTTGTAGGCAGGAGATTCAAAGAGAGACATCACAATTTTATGCCTTTCCTATGTTGATATTTTGAAGGAGGGAAATGACAGATATCCAAGAACAATTTGGTATAATGAAATGTTAACCAATACACCTATCTCCTTTTTTTCTATATCTTGTGAAATATTTGGAGCTCGAAGAGTGTTATAAATAGATAATAACAAGTCTAGTGGTATTTATAGGACTAATGGCTTAGGATACCAAGAAAATTTGATCATTTTTACACTCTTTTGAATAATTCTTTCAGTTGCAAGTTGTTGGGAATGAATGGTTCATTTAAAGAACAGAGCTTGATATGTCCAGTGCTTGTGTAAGATGGAAATTTGAGTGGATTTCTTAGAAATTTGAATTTTCTTGAGTATATGTGTAATCCTTACTGAGTTAGTGAGACAAACTAGGCACCTTTAAGGAATAAGAGGTTCTTGTGAATATGAACATGTATCAAAGTGGATCTTGAATGTGAATACGAGCATGTGGTTATTTTTTCAAGCTTCTAATGGGTCATCTTGGCTTGTATAATACCATACATGGAAATATGAGAGATGTGAAATTTGTTTCAGAGTGTTAAGAAATTAGCATTCAAGAGTGTAAGTATATTTAGGGAGAAAAACATTTGGTCGAGATGTGTAATATGCATTGCAAGGCACATGGTAGCTGCCATATCCATTTAGTTACTCGACCCACCTCTCATAAATAAGGTGATTCAATTGAGAGAGTGGCTTTCACAATTATTTAATTTATTTGGAGTTCTAAAATATGGATGTTACCCTCAAAAATTCATTCAAATCTCATTTGGTGATCAATCCTTCCATGTAAAGGAGGAAAATTATTTCCATGAGGAGTAATCAAGCGAATATGTGTCCAAATATTAAAAGAATATTTCCACTCATGTGATATCTTGGTTAGGGAAGGGAATTGTGAAGTTAAAAAGGGTTTCATCATGTTCAAAGGTGAAATGGGAAGCTCATAGAGTAATGTGAGGATCATCATATCTTGACTCCACTATCATGTTCAAACCTTTTCAAGGAACAATCCAAAATGAGATAGTCAAGCTACTAAGGCATTCATAACCGTCATATGTGAAGGATCAAGGCATCTTCTATCTCCATGAGATGCTTATGAGCAAAGAGGTGTATGAGTATCCTAAATTTCATTCCATCCAAGGAGAACACTAAAGAAAGGAGGGGTAAGAGGATGATCTTCGTATAGAGCACCATATATGTAAGAATGAGAAATCATTTGAGTTTAACTTTATTTGTCACCCATTTGGTAGTGTTCTTAAACACTCATTTTAATCTTGTAGTTTGATCGCACTTTAAAGGAGGAAGGACATTACAACCACCTCATTTCAGTCTAACAGGTGGCCATATGGCAAGAATCTTATTCAATGATAAATCCTTTAATCTACACGGTGAATACCTATTTCAGTAAGTGATAGATAATCAAAAAATGGTTTAGGAATCATGGAGTTGATTTATGGTCGCTAGGGTTAATTGTGGAAGCCTTGAAAATTAAAAGAGTTTAGGGATTCAAGCTTAAGGCTTAGGGTTTAGGGTTTAGGTTTTAGGGCTCAAGGTTAAGGGTTTAAGAGTTTATAGTTTAGGGTTTAGGGTTGACTTTAACAGTTGATTGGGATTTTGTACAAAATTTGAGAGCATGATATGGGGGTTGGAAGGGTATTTTTTATATTGATTGCAACATTTTTACATATTTGAGCCTATAGATCTTGTTGGAAAGACTTCTTAAAACAAGATACTAATGAAACTGATTGAAATTTATTGTTATGAGTTGATGAATGCATGCAAATGTATTGGAGCTTTACATCACCTCATGATGTTTCAGATCCTTTATAGACCTCATGATGACCATTCCCTTAATTACTTGAATCAATAAAAATATACATATATGTTTTGATTTACTATGTGTTATAAGGAATTACATGTGTCCATATATTCAAGCAATTATTGGTACCTTTGGGAGTTGTGAAGCTTAAAATATATAGTTTTCAAACATTTAACACTCATAAAAATGTCAATAACCAATCCAAAATGCCCCAAAACCTAAACAATGACTACGTTCTTTCACAAAACACGTATCGATTGTATAGTATAAACCTTAAAAGCTTGAAGGTTGAATGTTGAGATTATGAAAAATACCTATGCACTAACCGGATTAGAATCTGAAAAACTATCTTCTAAATTGTGACAGATGGAGCTGTGAGAGTAGTTCTAAAAGGTGCAGAGTGACCATAACATCTTATACTTACTAAAATAAATTTAAAACATAAGAAATAATAAAACATAAATAATAATAAAATAAAAACTTATACTTAAAAATTTATTTTGTAAATAAAGTGTAGCCATTTTCATGTATGATTAGTACATCTTTCTAACCCCGTGCAAATTAGCTTGTCACCTAGCGGTCGCTTAGAGATCACCCCAGGCACGCACCGGCACTGATCCCCTTCTTTATGTGTGCATTGTGAGAAGATATTGCCATTGTTAGAGGATTAGTTGCAGAAAAGTAGATATTCGTGTAAAAGCACAACATGAGCTACCATATCCTTATACCCATTCATGAAACAAGAGAAACAAAAAAACAACATGGACTATGAAGAATAGATCTGATTCATAATATGAAGAAATTACACTAGGGATTGCACCCATGAACTATATATATATATATATATATATATATATATATATATATATATATATATTGATCAAGAGTGCTAAATAACCACATTATATTCAAAAGGCCATGTCAAGTCGAATACAGTAATTGTCAGGGATCCGGCCCATATAATATATGTTAAAACAAATATCTAACTCATATATTAGGAGTCCTAACTATGCCCCCCTTATAAATTTTACATACCCATCCCTTAGATATGATGATCTTCTTGAAACTCTCTAATGAAAACCCCCAACCCTAGGGCCTCCTAATACTTTCTGCAAAGCTTCCCCTTTTTCCATGCTATATGTCTATCCCTATATATCTTGTTATCTCTTCTTCTACATGAGTATCTCTTTTTATAGGTCCAACACCCACCATCATGCCTTCCTTCAAGAGTATATTGCATGTAAAGTGCCCATGTGGTCTTTTATCGATGAATGTTTATCCCATTCCAAGATTTCCACTTCTCGTAATGATGTCTTCTTAGGAATATATTTTTCTTTGCCATCATGTCTCAAGGATGGCACCTTATCCAATCAGCATGCCTAGTCATGTAATATTTTTCCTCAAGTGCCTCAAGAACGTCGAATATGCCTAAGTCCTTAGATCATGTGTATTATTTCCCCGTGCTTTATTTGGTCTCTCCTAAACCCATCTTAAACCTCTCTATCTTGTGTGCTTCTCCCCGAGCACCCTCCTCTTTATTACTCATGCACGCGCATGACTTTTGGTACTTAGCCAATAATTTAATGCCCAACACCATCCCACACTAAGCTTGTTCTCCATCCTAAAAAACATCCTACTTCTCCAAAGAATAAAAAATGGTGGGACTAAAATAACTTGAAAGAAGAATGAAAGAATGGGAGAATGGAGGAATTAAGAATGGAAGAATGGAAAATAATATTATTATTGCAAGAGGAGAGGGAACTCCTTTCAAATTTTTACCTCAATTTTCTCCTAGGAATCCACTTCACCCTGTGCCTATTGGAATTAGCCACCCACTAGTTTGCTCACCTCTTGAAAGCTCAATTCATCACCGTTAGCATTCAATGTATCTACAATCCATTCCAGCTGCTTGCTAAAGTTGTCCAACGCATCCATTCTACGAGTGACCTAGGCTATAGTTCCTTTAGACGATTTTTAACTAAACACCGCAAGGTTTCAATTGCTTCAATTTTATCCTCAACTTTGGCTAGGATCTTATCTCATTCCTCCTTGGTTCCCTTATTCTTCTATTGGAATTATTTCATATCTACCTCATGTGTAGCAACTAGTATACTTGTTACCCTATCTCTGTGAGCGCAGTTATCATATAAGGCCTCAACCTATCGCATGGCAGTATTTACAATGGTAAGGAGCTCATAATACTGAGTGAATGTCTCCCCGATATTTAGCCTTTCTTCCTTCTTCTAGTGTGCTAATACCTCTTTTGGTTATTCTAGTGTAAGCGGTCACCTTTCCATGGTAAGGATGTGCGTTAAATATTCCTAGCATTGCAAGGTTGAATTGAATTTTTTCTTAGGCAGATCCAAGTACGGATGCTTCAAGATAATGGAATTTTTAATCATGTCTATATTTTTGTAGACCTCATGTCTCTTCACCTTTTCCTCCCTTATTTCACACCTTAACTATGCACTGATCAACTCCTCCTGCTTTAGGTCCTTTCCATTTTCAACAATCTCTTCATTCTTCTTCTCTAGCTCTTCCTCCAGGAACTTTACCACGTCATTCCTTCTAAAGAGTCTTACCTCAACCTCCACCGATACCTTTTTGAGTGTGTTGCAGACCTTCTCATTGGATAATTGTTATGATTTTATCAGGGGATTACTCCCCTTGCTTTCTAGTATCTTCATCAGTTCCCCTTTGCTGACCTCGAATTCAAGCTCATCAATATGGGACTCAAAATCCCAAGATAACATCTGCCTCATACATGGGTACGTTCCTTCCTCTTCAAATGAAGAATAGGAAAGGAGTTGGTCTATAGGCCCCATTATTTGGAAGCACAGATGCTGTACCTTACTTAGATAATTGATGTAACCCATTCCTTGCTCCTGTGCACTACCACACTATTCCCTCATGTGTGCATTGCCTTTGGAAATCTTACTACTAATTTGGGATCTCAGTCCATGCTCCCATACTCCTTCCCTACACTCTCCTTCTCTATCTCTTTCAGCACTTTGTCAATGCTGCCCTCCACCTCTTACTCCTCCAAGTCCTTTATTATGCCCGCTAATTCCCTTTCCATAGATTCTTCTACCTATTCCTTGGTGAGCCTTGGGGTCCTTTGATCCTTAGTGTTTACATCCTCACTTCTTCCTTTTCCATGAGCATCTCCTTCTTCCCCATCCTTATCTTCATTCCCATCCTCCTACGAGTAATGTACATCGTACACAGGATGATCCTCAGACTCTTCATGCTCTTCTTCATCCTTTTTTCCTCTGTAGGCTTCCAGGCTCTCTATTCCTTTTGATTCCACCTCCTCTGCTACCTTTTTCTTCTCCCTAACTGGTGACTCCAGTACAGAGGATTCTTCCTTCTCATCTTATTTAGCAGGAGACTCCTTCCTCAACGACTCTTCTTTTACATGAGACTCTTCTTGCTCTGGAACCTCTTCCTCATGTGTATTTTCCTTTTCCTTAACAGGGGACTTGTTCCTTTGAGCATATGTTCTCGGATTCATGCCTGACTCCTGCACTCCTACTGATTGTGATGTTTGTACACTCAATGCCTTCTTCTCTAGTACCTCCTCTCTCTCCCTCTTCCTTGGTGTGGCCTTCTTCCTTATGGTGGGGTCTTCTAGGATGGATACATCATTCTCCACGTAGGAACCTTTCTCATACTTGGGCCTAATGCATAGGTATACCCTTGCTACAGTCCTTCCAAAAATTAGAAGTGTTACAGGTTTTATCATATACACCTCATGGGAGACATACTTCTCCACATAAGTGTGCTTCTTGGTGTATACTATCTTTCTACGTAGCTTGCGGTGGTCTTGGTCCACCTCAATGAGGTTGAACCTTATTCTTTTGGCCTCCATGAAATGATTGACCCCGGCTTAGAAATATTGTGTAGTGAAGGAGAATGATAGTTTACACCATGGGATATTTTTCCCTTCTTACAGAGTGAACTTGCCAACACAAAAGTGTAGCAAACTTAGCTTATCCTTGAACTAGTGGTGGTAATTATTCGGGTATCCTCCACTTAGCCCCGAACACGTCATGCATTTTCTTACACAATTTTTCCAGGCGCGCCTTATGGGTGGTTGTCATGGTATCACAAGTGTACATCTCAAATATTTCCGTGAGGGAAGGGTATTCATCTGGGTACTCCCATACAAATTTTTTTGGCCCATCGGGCACTCCAATCTTCAAGAAGATGATGGTGAGGAGGACATTTCCAAACATGATCTTATCTCCTTCGTGCGCAACACTAACTATTTCTTCTGCTATGAAGGTAGATAGGTTATAGATGGTTCCTTCTAAAAAAATTTGACAGAAGTTCAACCAAGACTTATTTATCTGTGTCCACCTCTTCTTCCAATTTAACTTGGATACCAAGTGCGCGACCATCCTCATCACTGGGTTAGAGATATCGAAGTAGCACAAGCCCTTTTTATAATCATAATATTGGATTGTCTCCTTAATGGCTTCCTTTTCCTCTAAGTCATTTTCCAATGGCTCCCCTTTGCAAATAAGATCGGTAAAATTAGAGATCAGCTGTGGAGTTATTTACATTCTCTGGCCTATGAAGTGGAAATGATCCTTGTGTATGCGTGACATCAGCCATTGGTATAGTTACTCAGGCTTACCAAAATAGGGAAACTCATAGAGTTACAACAACCTGACCTTCCCCATCTTCACCTTTACTTTATCATCGAAGATTAGCATTCCTTCTAGTGTCCTTTTTTCTATCAAGAAAACAAGTTCCAATTCCATCTCCATCTTTTTGGTGTTTGTGTGATGTTTTTAATCACTTACCTCCATCTTCCTTACATGGGATACCCACTCCTTTCCAAGCAACATGTCATCTGGGTATTGCATCTTCAGATACCACTCCTTGTTAAAACTAGTGGAAACCGCCTATTTCCCTATGCCCTTACCCTTCTTTGGTGAAATGGTTGCCTTGTTTGGTTCCATCTTCTTATCGGGTTAATGAAAAAAAACTCTTCCTTGCCCCTCTTCTTCGCTCTGCTCAAATTTGTGGCTTACCTTGAGAAAAAATCCCTTTAATCCCTTGCCCTAGCTTCAGAACCCTAACCTAGACAACCCTTATATAAGATGATTTACTCTCCTGAAACCTTCTTCTTTATGCCCTTGTAGTTCTTCCACTTTGGTTCACAAATCACACTAGTCATGTACTCATATTTTCACATTTTTTCCTTTGCACAAGTCTTCTTCGTGGATTCCCTAGTTCACAAGAGCTCTTCGAAGGTAAAAAATAATGTGCCCAACCTTCTACTTATATCTATTTGCTCATCTCCCGTAATAAATGCTATTTCACCTACCAATGTATTGTTTTCAATAAAGGTGGCTTTTTCCACTAAAGCCAACCTTAAGTGTTCTTACCCCTGCACCCTATCCTGTATGAAAAATATCTACAACCTTCTGGCATGCAAAAATCCTTACTGACTGAACATCCTCACGCACTCGTTTGCAGCGCCAAAGGCACTTCTTCTATCCTTAACCTAATTTTTTCCCTTACCTAGCTCATGTTGTTCCTACGCTTCTCATCCTTTGTTTGTAGTCTTTGTAAAGCTATCATGACACCAAACTCCTTATGTCCACCTTTTCTACATGTACTCTTCCACACTACATATTTTTTTAATCCTTTAATTTGGGCCATCGAAACACCACTTCCACTCCCAGTTTCTGTTTTACTTCACATTACTCCACCCCATATAAAAAAAAATGTGTGGTCCTCTGTGTAGTCACATGCACAACCTTTTGAAAATAATAAGTGGCTACCAGCACACAAGGTGCGTAAAACAACAACACAAAAAGAAAGGAACAAGAAACGAGAAAGGGAAACACAAGGAAAATAAATGCATCAAGCGGAATCCTAAGCTAAATGGAAATATTGCCTTATTTATGAATACAAGGAAGAATTATTTATATTAGGGCTTTAGTATACTCCCATTGAAATGGTCTAGTAACTGTGTTCCATCCAGCGCTTGTAACTATAAATCTCCTAAATCAAGGATGTAAATGATGATATACGGCCCTAACCAATGGAATTTTAGTTTCCCAAAATGGCGCAAAAAATTTTAGTCATAAAGCAAGACAATCTGCCCAACCTCAAATTGTTTGTTTTAAATATGACGATCATGTCATGCTTTCTTTCATGGCTTTTTATTCTTCTGACTCCATCTAGTAAGTGATCACCTTTCATCTAGTTGCATTAACTTCTCCATGTGCTCTTGAATTTCTTGGTCATCAGCTAACCCTCATGTACGTGGACTACACAATGATGGTAGCATAAATTCAACTAGTACAACAATCTCCACCCAAAACACCAATTGAAATAGTGTGGCCTTGTTCAATCTCTTGTAGGTTGTCCTATATGCCCTAAAATGGATGATACTTTGTCATCCCAATCTTTTCTTCTCAAATCACAAATTTTGGTCAGTGTGTAGCTTAATATCTTGTTAAATGCCTCAATAATTCCATTTCCTTGGGGGTGATAAGGGGTGGTCTTGTGATTGGCCACAATGAAATCTGCCACCAAAATCCTGACAACAGAACCAAGATGTAGTCATTTTCATGTATCCTTAGTATAAATTTATAACCCCATGTGTTCCATCCTATCACCTAGTGGGTGCTAGGCTCTCATAAGAGGCATGCGTGGGCACCGAGCCCCTCTTTTATGTGAGAATTGTGAGAAGATCTTTCCATTGTTAGAGGATTATTTACAGAAAAGTAGATATTCATGTAAAAGCACAACATGAGCAACCATATCCTTATACGCATGCATGAAAAGGAGAGAAACATCACAACATGGATTATGAATAATAGATTTGATTCATAAGACGAAGAAATGACACTAGCATTTGCACCCATGAACAAGATATCTAGAACACACACACACACACACACACACACACACACACACATATTGATGAAGAGTTCTAAATAACCACATTACATTCAAATGGCCATGTTAGGTCGAATACAGTAATTTCTATGGATCCAACCCATACAATATATGTTCAAACAAAGATCTAACTCATATACCAAGAGTCCTAACTATGCCCCCATATAAATTTTATAGACCCATCCCTTAGATATGAAGAACTTCTTGCAACTTTATAATGAAAACCCGCAACCCTAGGGCCTCATAATACTTTCTACAAAGCTTCCCCTTTTTCCATTCTATATGTTTTTCCATATAAATATTGGTGCTTCTTCTTCTACCTGAGAAACTCTTCTTATAGGTCCATTACCCACCACCACTCCTTCCTTCATGAGTAGATCGCACGTCAAGTGTCCATGTGGTCCTTCATAGGTGAATGTTTATGTCGTTCCAAGATCTCCACTTTTTGTAATGATGTCTTTCTAGGAATATTCCCTGCATGGAATAAATTTTTATTTACCATCTTGCCTTTAGACTAGCACCTTATCCAGTTGACATGCCTAGTTGGGTCACATTTTTCCTCAAGTGCCTCAAGAACATTGAATATGGCTAAGTCCTTAGATCTTGTGTATTGTCTCCCCGCACGTGCCTTGGTCTCTCTTAAACCCATCTTAAACCTCTTTGTCTTGCGCACTTCTCACCGCACACCCTTCTCTTTATTATTCATGCCCGTGCATGACTTTTGGTACTTAGCCAATAATTTAGGGCCCAACAAGAAGCATTCCAAAAGCACATATACTAAGTAGTTTGTTGGAGCACACTCGCATTATGGCTCAGATTTACCGAACTATAACGCACTCGCGTTATAGGGCACCCAATCCATAATGTGAGCACGTTATGGCCAAAATGGCCAAAAAATGGATTTTTTTCTTCTTTTTGCCCCCACCCCCCCTTATTTGTGCACTTACCCTAAAACCCATTTTCATTATGTTTACTTAAAATTTTCTATTTTGTTCAAATGTTGACAAGTTCTAGTTTTTTTAATCTTTCATGTCTTATATTCGCAATGTGTGGGAATTGTTAACTATTTTCTGCTACATGGATACTCATGAGCAGCCCCATTACTAACTTTATAAATAATTCCAATGTCATGTCATGTAAATTCAAACATCATCCTTCATCCCCAAAACATTACAATGCCTAGACCCGCTATAGTATGTTATTGTTCATGTTAACCTACACACCCATTGCTATGGAGAAGAATTGCTATCATGAAAAAAGAAATGCCCATCATTAATAGATGTCCCACATTTAATTTTTTTAACTTTACCATCTCATATTTCTAATGTGTGGAAATTATTTCCTCTTTGGTGTTCCGTGGATATCTCATCAATCACTTCATTTTTAACCTTCGAAAATAATGCCAACATCGTGTTATGAAAGTTTAAACATAATGTCTCATTCCCAAAATATTGCAATGAAGCAATCCACTATAGTTTGTTATTGTTCATGTTAACATACACCTTTGAAGATGATAAATTATTTCTTTGAGAACAATTATGCAAATGCACTGTCCAAATGGTAATTCATAATTTTCCTATTCAATTCCACTTGTTTGGATTTTTTGCAAGAATAAATGGGTTCATTATCATGATTGTAAATTGTTCAGGTTTTTTTGCAAGATATGTGTTGCTTCCTAGTTGGTCATGATGTTGAACACTAAGGGTACAATATTTGGAAATTAACCAGTTTCGTCTCTGAACCTCTGTCATTATAGATCCATATCAGTAGGAGATATATGGGGGATGGAAGAACAATAGTGATTTGACTAACCTTGGGACACACATGATAACATAGCTATGTAAATTGCATACTTCCAAACAAAGGAACAAAAATAGAAAAATGTCAATATTAATATGCTTTCATATGATAATGCTGAAACTATATTGCTCATGATTGAATTATTCATCATCCCATGATGACCAAATGGATGCATACGTAGAGTCTCCTTCAATGACCCTTGTAGATATGGAATCTTGTTACCCTAGCCTACTTTGTTAACTAACTCATCATGCTTCTTCTTTCTCCAAAGCAATGGACATAATTTTTTTCCTGACAAAGTACAATGTAAATAGAAAATTTAATATTTAAATTAAACATTTTATTATAATAATTATTGCAAAAATATATATAAATATTACATCCACTAGATTGAAAGTACATTTAAATGATTTTTTAAATTTAAAATTGCTTGCAGGATTTTTCTCTACATGCAAAGTTTTTTCTTTTAAAACCATGGGTTGTAGAAATGAATGGTGCAGAAGTCAAGTTTTCTAAGATTCTTCAATGGAATGAAAATGTATATGTCTCTACTACACAATTTCTAACAAAAAAATTGTCTTGCTCAAAAAATTGATATTGCAACATAAAGTTGGATGTAGAGTAGTTTTTGGGTCATAAATTTAGCAGTTTTAAGTCAAAGTGAATGGTCGCTTATAGATGATAAGTTGTTTTCTATTGACATTATTTTTCTTTATGATAGTTTCATAGAAATTAGGGCCTTAGTTTTGTGGTGAACACTACACTTTATTTTAAAAAGTAATTCTTATAGTCCATATATTGCACTTTCATTGAAAAACATAGACATTACGTGAATATCTCATGTGAATGGGTCCTTATCAATTATGTGTCAATGAACATTAATTGAGGAACCCTTAATTCAATAAGATAATATGCTTATAACTTGTTTATAAATGAATATTAAAATAAGAAACGTTTTGAATTCTAAAACAAAATAAGTGTCATTGATTCTAAATCTTGTACAGGTTAACACATAATTCTTATGCTTGTTGTTAGAAATAATTGAAGCGTTCCCTTTAATTCACCTGTACGTAGATCTCGACATTATACCTTAGCATGAAAAGGAAAACCCAAATAAAACAAAGACAAAATAAAATATAAATTTTATACCCACAACCTGCTTCTTAGAAAGAATACATCTTACAACCATACAACCATACAACAAAATTGAATGTTTTCTGATAAAACGTGGAATGAATGTTTATAGGCAATGATGTAGGAGACACTACGAAACCTTCGAGGGTGAGAGGAAACCTGGAATGAAGGTGAATTCCTCAAGTCTTTCCCCCTTAGGCATGGGGCATCACAGTTCCTCAATAGCCTATTAAAGAGTTCAAATTTAGCATCGTGTACGCCATTTCATTGTGTTACCTCTTCTACCTGGAATGTGCATTAAGTGCACGTTTATGTTTTCTAATGGAAATCTTGGTGATCCTATTCAATAGAATCATGTGGATTTGATTTATTCCCTCCATTTTTATTGCAAGATATCATTCCTTTGTTTTGCATGTCATTGTCGCAAAATAGAATTCTTGTCAATTTTCCTCCTACAAACCATGCCAAAATAGTTGGGGATGGCAATGTCATGGTTCACAGGCTTGCACTTCCACATACCTTCTATGTAGATTGAATCCCGCACTTACAATTATACCTCACATAGCACCGTACTCATTGCTGATAGAACATACTTTTCCCCTCCCACTTGAACAAAACTACATCGACGTGATATTTTTTGTCGTGAGCTCCTCTAACAATGCACATTTTCCCCATTCAAATTTGTGAACTTATTTAATTGTTTCGTCGATTTAAACAAAATACACATTAGATATTTTTGAATTCTAAACCATGATAATTTAATATACTTAACGATATGGTTAAAAATGGCATTTGTAAGCTTCCCCTTCTCATTTTTTTAGTTTTATCCATCTTTCCCTCCCCTCAAAGTTATCATGTGTCAAATTCCACTAAAAAAGTTATTTCCTTAAAAATCAACCATTGATTCCTCCTATACTATTTAATCCTCCATAAAATCCCTTTTGACGTTCACATTGCATTGCTTGCATGCGATTGCTAGTTCATTAAAACAAGAGTGAAGAAACTTGGGGCTATATATTTGTGGGATCCGACATAACTGGATATGGTATACACATCACTGAACCTATTCAACGATAATATGGACAGACCAAAATCTATAATTTTAGAGTGAAAATTAACATCTAATAAGATTTTGTTAGACTTGACATCCCAATTCAATATTCGACACTAACAGTCATGATACAAATAGCTAAGCCCACGAGCAGCGCCAACAGAAATTTCACAATGCTCTGGCCATGCAACACCATTAGTTCATCTCCATATTCATCATCACACTACTACAAGGAGGGGTGTTTTGAGACAATAATTGACCAAATTGTCTCAAATAGAGACAATAAAAAAGTTGTGTATTGTCTCTATTATTGTCTCAAAGCGGGTGTCTCTAATATTTTTTCTAATTATTGTCTCTTTAGAGATAATATACATTGATACATATTTTGTCTCTCTAGAGACAATATCATTATTGTCTCGAATACTAATTTTGTGTCTCTCTATAGACAATACTAATTTCAATTTTTATTATCTCTCTAGAGATGATACGAATTTAAAGAATGAAAAATATGAATTTCAAGAATAAATAATAACCAAATATTATATAGTGCAGTCAATGGCTACATATCATCTATGATGTCAGAGTGGACTAGTAATTAATATTATAAATTAAGAAAAAATTGATTTGAATCTTGTGCCCAACAAATGGGTCAAACATTTTATTAATATCAAATAAAATAAAATAAAAAAGGGTGTCTAAATTCTATTAACCCTTGAAATACAATGATAAAATACAAAAGGGTGCCTATATGTCGTTAACCTTTGACATACAATATTAACACCACCAGCTTCAAGCAATTCGTTTGCTTCCCTAGTGTTACTTCGACGTTCTTTTTCTTAACTTTTATTTTGAGGAACTGCCTCTCTCCCAATACTTGTCATCTTCATGTTCTTTCCATATTCTTCAAAATACCTACATGGACATTATACAAATTTAAATAAAGAACATTTTGAGATAATTATAGGAAGCAAATGAATTCATAAATGTTACAACACCGCAAAATAATTTGAGAAAACTAGTTCATAGTTAAGGAACAAAACTGACTTTTGAAACATCTCCTCAGTAACAGAGGGTGGAATTCTTACAACAAATATTCATGTAATCTTCTTGAAAGAAGGTTTCCTCCCCCTACAAAAATCATGTCTAATATAAAAGATAATATCATATTCTAATATAAATTAAAGATAGCAGTTGTACAAATTGTAAAAAGGGTGATCCATTTTTTGGCACACTAAGTTCTTCCCATGGGCATTAAAACAGATGCTCATACAATTCAAGTCATACAGGAGTGACCAATTCCGAGAGTACTACCATCAATCTGCATATACTCTACCATAAAATGCCAAAGCACTTAAACTTACATTAAAATTTCTTCCAAAGGAAACATCAATATCTATTCTTAGCAAATGAAAGTACAAATTTGCATAAAATTAAAGGCCACAAGACAACATTAATGCCTCAAAAATAATAATAACATCTAGTCTATTTTTGACACACCGGATTTGAAATCAACTGTTCGTGATTGACATAGATAAATAACAAATGATGAAATAAACAAATTTAGCATTGGGAATTCAAAAATTAGTGAATACCATCAAATTTTTCCAACATATGAGCATGACATTTCTTTCAGCATTAAGTCAATAGGTAGCTTGAACCATAACACCATAATACCAATTATCAATCCTTTGAATACATTAAACTAGTTATTTGCATAGCACCGTGATAGTTGACCACAAAGATGGCTTATAAAGTCAATGAAACCTTGTTCTAAAGCCCACAAAGATGATTTCATCAACATTTACTTGCTTAACAATAGTACTTTTTCCTCTAAGACAATTCTGGTGTAATCACAGTTGCTATCATAACATGACCTGGTATAATAGATCTTTTTATTTGAAAGAACAAACAATTTCTGATTTCAGATTTCACCCCTTATGCATTGTAAGTTGGCTCTCAGCCTTGGGGAAACATATCCAGCCACTATTCATGACCTCTAAAAATGCACTAATTTGTGCTAATGCAACCCAGAATATAATTTTGCTTAACTACAAAGTCATTAGTTACATATTACAAGTGATGAGAAACAATCTCAAGCCAAAAATCCAAGAGGGCATTCAACCGAGGAGACATAAGAAGATATCACGATGAGATCATTTAAACATTTTTGACAACATCACTTTATCCATTTAACAACATTTTATGTCGATGACACCATCAGGTCAAAGTCAAAGTGGATCCAAACCCCAATTTTCTCACTCCTATCCAACCTAATTAAGATGTTTGTTTTACCTACTTAAGTTGATAGACCTAGCTGCTTAAGTTTCCAATTACTAAATTAGCCTAGGACAGACTCGGAGAAAAACCTACATGACATTATAGTGCATGACTTACATAAACTTATAAGAAAATGAATGACCTATTCAATTTAAATCCCATATTCGCAACACAAACATTGAATTAAAATCTACTCTGACTAGCAAGTTGACATTTTTACATCATTTACAAGTTGTGACATCAACATTAGCTCTACTTGACAATTTGATTATTTTGACCTGAAATTGCAGTGTTGATCAGTATAGCAACACCGACCTTTCTGGCAGCAATTGGATTGAAGGACGAAATTAGATTTTCATCTTTGACTAATATATTTGAATGATGAATTGACTACTATAAAAAGCATAAGAACTGTGTCATTAGTTTTAACTAAATGTTTACTTTAATACAAACTGTTGAATATTATACTAGCACAGTTGACATTGACTGAATGGTGCAATTAAATACTTCTTCCTAGAAGGGACGATACTATTTTCAATGAAAAGTGGGACATCTATGCTATTCGGATACAATAACCCAATGTTGATAAGTGGGGTGTGTTCTTGTATACATAACTGTGTTTTCTATGCATGCCATTCTTTGGATAGCTGAACTGAGGATTTTGTGAAGTAACAACTCTTGTCAAGAGGAAATCTTGGTATAAAGTTTTAATTGATTTTTAATAACATTCTTTGAGTTTTTAGAATGTCTTAAAGTTAATAAAGTTGACAAACTCGGGAGATTGTCCTTTGACAGACTGTACCCTATCCTAGAGGATCTATGAATGATATTCTTGCTTAAGTTGCACAAAGAACTCTTAAAACTAGTCATTGGAAAGAGTATGATGGTAACTGGTGTACTCAGAGAAAATGAAAGCTTTTAATTTCCTGTGGTAGAAATCCTATAGTGCAAATTTGAAGAAACCCTCATAAACTGTGAAAATACCCTGTTTAGAGATATTTGAGAGAGTTGAAGCTAAATAAGTAAAATAAAGACCAATATTGTGTGGAAAATAAATGTCTAGGAGGTTTCCAATGAGAATCTTGGTTTGTGCTACAAGATCAAGAAGTATAAGAGTGTTAGCCATCAAAACTCAGGGCTAGTAAAAGTAAGGAAACACATTCCTGACTGTGAATGTTCAAATTTTTTCTTGGAACCATATGACAATGGACTATTTGAGCAATATCTCAATCTTGAAGGATAAGTCCACATGATAGGAGTGAATGAAGGATCATTGCATGAATTAGAAGTACCATCCTTTGTGATATTCTATTGCCAATGGATAAACTAGTTGAAATCTATACTATGACTGTGCCTTGCGTTGTGGGATCAAACTTTGATTTGCTTTTGTGATGAGTATAAGCACGAATGAAATCTGTAGGAAGGATTAGATGAAGTGTATCTAAGCCATGGTTGAGACCTATACAAGGAAAGAAGTCTCTGTTATTTGAATTGAGAGTAAGGGTTTGAATTACCTTGTTTTTATGAGCATGTATAGACCCCTCCTTAACGAAAATCAAAATTATTTGTATTGCTAAACCTTACTGGTAGCTCAGGATCCTAGAGAAGGTTAAGACAACCCTGCATGTCAAGTAAGAAGCTTTGGAAACAAGGATCATACATTTTATAAGAATTTTGAGGCTCACGGGCCAGGTAAGTGTACAGTTAGGGTTTGTAGAGTAGAGTGTGAAATCTCCCTATTTGGACATCTCCCTATTAATCCTTTTATAGAAGATCAGTTCATGATGAAAGTCACGATTGGGGCGTGGTTATATAATTGATGTTTCCCAACTCCTCGAGCATATATGAAGGTATTTTACAATAATTGAATGTATATTCAAATGCAAATGTTCAATCTGTCATTATCCTTCTCCTAGTTGACTGTACTATGCATCATTTTCACTATGTATAAGAAATAGAAGAAGCTTTCCATGCATATATGATTTTTTTACAAGATATATATATAACAAATACATAGGTTATTGAGCTTATCTTGAGACATTAGACATAAAATTCAAGAAATTGGAATGAAAGCATCCCTCTCATGCTCCATGGAAACCCTTGGTCAAGGTTTGTAGAGAAATGTTTATATCTTATGAAATATGATGAACTTAATCACCAAATCTGGAACTAATCATATTTTTACTCCCCTCAAGCATTTAGAAATGGAATCGGGTCCTTAGGGCTTCACATGAGTGAACTGGGCATGACAGTTCTAGGAGGAGTATGAAAAATACAGTATTTAGGCGTAAAAGGAGAAGAACTCAAGAGAGTTGGCAGTGATTGGTGAAGAGGTATTGCATGACACTTCCTTGGCATTTAAATATAAATAATGGGTATCTAAAAATGTTTTTAAGTAACTGAAAAATTTCAAATTTTGCATTTTATAAGCAAAACTCGGTCTGAACTATAGAAATTGTGCAAACCCAGTTTTAGGACAACGTGCATAACTTTTTATGGAAGTATCTTAAAGAGATAAAATTTGTACAGTAAGAGAAACGTGGAAATATAAATCCAACAAGTCTATTATGAGGTCGATTGGGTATGTATAGGGGAAGTTATGACCAAATTACCGACCTGCACTTCTGAGACAACTCAAAAGAAAAACGTATTTCAGTAAGTAAAATCATCATAAAGTGAAAAATAATCAGCCAAATCGTCTAAAAATTTGAGATATTTTTTGTCTGATAGAAAAGAAAAAGTTTACAAAAACTTGGGTCTCGATTTCATGTGGGGAGAAAGATATCAGAGACAAAATTTACCTAGGTTGTGTAAAATGTGACGGATTAAGAAATGGTGTTTTATTTTCTATTTAAATTTGATCTAATTTGATGCTCCATCCCTCCAAATCTATGGACAGTATTGAGAGTGTTTTGCAAGTTCCAATTCAGGAGTATTTTTTGGTTATTTCTCCATCACGAACTTCCACAATATCTCCTTACTTTATTACTATTGTTTTAATAAAGACATCGATAGAAGTATATCCTTTTTCTTGCAAAGTTGTGGTAGGCCTTTAAACTGATAAATGAACCATCATTCAAACTGATATCTTTGCAATAAAGAATATGGATGCAGTAAGCATGGAATTTAAAAGATATTTCTACACTAGAGAAAAAAACTTCAAGACATACCTGAAAGATTGGGTTTCAAATCCACTGTCAACTGCACTACATCCAAAGAATTGTCTTGACCTCTTGTACAAAAAACTACTCTTGACTCTCCAAAATTACCAATAACCGAGTATTGTCCCTAATCCCAAGAAACATAGAATGTAAGTTATTATTTAATAATTATACCTGGAATGAGATTCCATTTCCCAATTAGTCTTTGAGTCCTAAAATGTGAGATCAAAACACATGGTAAAATAATTACTCAGATTGTTCACGCTAACTGTAGTCTATCCATCGTCCATGGTTGAGTCCTCGGGATTATTCACGCTTCCCACCATGCTATTAACTTACTTTAAGCTATCGTCATCTTTAACCTCCATTTCCCATTGGGAACACAACTTTGATGGTAGCGAGTCACTCACACATTTGACTACTAGATGCCCAAAATGGACCATGCCCGTCAAATACTCCACATAAAATGGTTTCCTTTCTTGAACCAAAATCTTGAAAATTAAGAAGATGTGTTTAAGTAATAATGATCGATTTCACGAGTTCAACTAAAAACTCATTAATTTTTTATTCAGGATAATTACCATGTCATTCAGTCTTGAATGTTTGGAAATACCTCTGAGAGGAGCATGGCGTCTTGATTGGTTCCCTTTCGGCCTTGAACATGTTACCATTTGAGGAACAAAAGAAATGAACATGATTTGAATTCCACATAAAAAGTGAGCTAAGCAAAGATGTGATAACCTTTTTATGTAATAGCAAATAGGGCGACAGAAGCTACTCTACCTATCATACTAATGACATAATTTCTTATAGTTAATGCTTTCTTCCACTCAGCATGAAAATCCAACAAATAGCCCAAACTCTACAAGGTCAATTATACTTAAACATGTTTCATTGGTTAAAGATTTCTTCTACTTTCCATGTAGAATAGAACACATTGCCCAAACTGCTGGGAGGTTTACCCACAATAAAATGCCAACTCTTTGGAAGGTTCACTACCATCGAACATTACTTCGTTGGAAAACCTGGGTGAAATGCAAGCTTTGTTGTTTTATTCCCTGAGATAATTTATAAATGAAAACATTTGAGATTAGCGCGGTAACTGTCGGGAACAATTTGTACTTACAGGTATATTTCAAACAATAAACTGAATGGTATTGTACCTGACTTATCTAGGATGAGCAACGTGCAATACTTGTGAGCAATATAGACCTGCAGCAAGCTACCTGCAAAGATTCCCCATTTATGTTGTGAAGTCTAATAATAATGTTTGGGTGTGGTATTCGCAGGGACCTCAACAACAATTCATTCTATGTATCCCAAGTTCCCCTGTGGTTTTCTTCCTTAGACTTGTTAACCACAATGTAAGTCCAAAGTAATCTATGCACTGGTCTTAATAGATTACAGAAGAAACTTAACTAATACTAATACTAATACTAATACTTGTCTAAGCAACAAGCAACAAGTGCAAAATCATTTGGGTTCTATTCCTGTAAGCCCTTCTCTCGCCTTGGCCTCTACCAGATCTGCCATTTATCGAGACAAGCACATGTTCACTTGGACTCTGCCACAGGAGGAAGGGGAGTAGGCGGCAGCTGCAGCGGCGGGGGAGAGGCAGAGTCTCAAGCGGCCATGGTGCAAAGGCATGAAATCTCACACTTGTGTGAGATTTGTAAGGGTTTGAATAGATATGTGGCCACCTGTACTAATGATCGAAAGTTTGAAGCCCTAAACGGAATGAAGTTACAGCCTTTGCCTAAATGCCCCAAATATTTTCAATAGGGTAAAAGTAAATTTATTATTAAATTAAATGAAAAAAAAAAGATTAGAGACAAAACTAAAAAGTTAGAGACAAAATTAAAATTTTGTCTCTAATTATCGTCTCAAAATAGCCCCCATGTAGTAGTGTCGGGCAGAGTGCCAACAAGCTCCCATTGGGCATGTATTCGTATACCAACAGCTTGAAGTCAGACTCTTAACTCCAAATGCAACACAGAATTTCTAGGATATTTCTATATCGGATGAGCCCCAATGTATCCATCACCAGATTCACCAATTTCACCGATTCATCCTTTTCCCGCTGAGTTATTATCATAAATCCGGCAGATCGAACGATGTTATGGATCTTCTTAACAGCTACTGCTAAGAAGATCCATAACTTTTTGAGAGCCTCCACATCTAATTACGTTGCTGTCCTTCAATTTGTAGAGGATGTAGGAATCGTCCAGCGCTGGCGAGTGGAACGATGTTACCGTCCACGACGATGCTCGCGCCACAAGAGAAATAAATGGCTGTCCGAACTGAAAAAACTTTTCAGGTAGCAGTCAAAAATATTAAATTTATACTGAACTGCAGTCGGTTTACATGTATACAGTGCGCACCGGGGGATGTGTCAATCGAAATAGGTAAGTGTGATGGTCGATATTCGTCTACGAAATGGCATAAATTTTTAGTCGAAAGCTTTCGACCACTGGCAGTCGATGAGCAGTTTGTATGTACTGGTTACGCCCAGGTGTTACCAAGAAATGCATGCAATGGAATAATTGAACCGTTTCTTGTATCTTTTATTTAATAATTATATATTTTAATAATGTTTGAAATTTTATTATTATTGTTAGCAATGTTGACAGTTGTCGCTTATTCAATAAAAAAGGGCAGCAGGAGTTGCCAACCATTGAATGGAAAAGATCAATAAGAAGTGTCAACGGGAGAATGTGACAAATGTCAAAAAATGTTTTGGATTGAGTATAGAGTAGGCCTATCGGCTTAAAAAATGTTTACTATATTGTATTTTAGATCTAAATTTAACATTTCAAAATGTATTTGTGATTCTTTTATTATCCTGCCAAAGGCATGGATATTGTTTCACCTTACGTATTATCTTTTTCTCTTTTTTCCAATAAATTTTTGACATGTGGATTTTCTCATTTGTAGACTATAGTTTTTGAAAAAATAATATTTTTTCACAATTTATGAATATCATTTATCTTGCATTTTATTGGGCTGCCCCTTTATTTGGTACTGTGGATGGAAAAAACAAATTTTTCCTTCCTTGTTTTAATGGAAGTCACTGTGTGTGAGGCAAAGGTGTGGTGGAAAATGAGATGTTGTCTTGGTCATTAAATGCCTTTACTGTGCACGCTGCAGGTTTGGACAGTTTTGTGTGGCTCGAGGCAGGGTATTGTTTTTGGTTTGAGCACGTCAAATTCGCACTACCATATTTTCATGGACCTGGAGGAAGAAATGGTGGTCCGAAGAGCACAGCAGGTGATAATCTATTGCCATAGCTTTTGGTGGATACACCCTCGCAGTCTCACCACTAATGTTGCCAGTTTCACTTGGATCTGCTCCACCAGCCCCCAAATTATTCATCTCTAAACGACTTCTGCTAGGACATCACAGGTCTCTTTGTGCAAAATTCTTGGAAATTTTACACAAGCCCGCAAGCGCTCCCTCCTACAGAGTCCCCATGAGCATTTCATATACCTGGCCTACAATGCACTCACCCTTGCCAAGCTTAGAACGTACGGAGAAGCCTCAAATGAATTAGACACCCTCAGATATTTTGAAGATCCTAAGCACAGATACTAATGTCATGGCTATTTTTATGAGGATATGTTTGGCTCTATGATTCCCTTTTCCTTAAGGTGGCTGCACACTGAGATGCACAATAGGCTCAACCGCAGGCAGGAAACCCTCGATCGCTTGTTTGGGTTGTTCGAATTTGATGAAAATAAGATTAATTTTTAAAAATATGTGGATAAAACAGATACCCATTTGGTTGAAACCTTTGATAATCCTTCATTGTGATTGGGCTTAGAAGCTCTAGAAAAAATCCCTGAAACTTATAGAAGTCCCACAAAAAATCCTTGAAACCCTAGAGTTTCTAGAAAAAGGGCCTGAAACTGTATAAACCACTAGAAAAGGGCCCAAAACCCTATAAAATATGCAGAAAGTAATTTCATCTTCTGTTCCTTTTCCACAAAGTATTCATCTGCAGAGGAGGGGGCGTGGTTTTGGATCTAGTCAGGATAAATGAGTGTGGGTATTCTGTGGGTTTGGATTTTGTCCCTAGTTCCCCAATTCGGCATGTGGGTGTGGTTTCTCGGTAGTATGGATTTTTCTAGTAGTACAAAAATTCAACAACATTTGGTTGATGTTGAAGGGGTTGCTACACTTGAGTCATTGAAATTGGATGAGCCCATCCATGTTGAGATTGGTGCTATAAATCATACAAGTGCTCTTCTTGTGGGAAAGGATTGGGAGACTGATCATCGTGTTCAATGCTCAAATAATTTAGATGAGGATTTTGTTGAATTTGTTTCTAGATAGTTTCTCAGATCCATTAAGGTGTTATAAAATTCCCTTGAGAGGGTGCCTACTCTTACATTGAATGAGAATTTTGCGTTAAACATATGTAGTATGTATGAATTGACATTTGTGAGCAATGTTGACACTAAGAGGACTCTGAGTTCATGGATTGTGCAAATTGCAACAGAGGATTTTGGTTTGTCTTGTACATGACTCTAGGAGATTAATTCATTTATGTTTTGATCTAGGTGATTTATTTCTGTGATATACATATTTCTAATACAGTAGTAGAGCACATAAAGTTCTATTTTGTTGTGAGTTTTTTTTTGGTGGAGAATCTGAAGAGGTACTTTTTATTTTCCATTCTTTTTAGACATAATAAATTTCTTGTTGTCTTAACTAGAACACATTTTCTATTTGGATTCTTCTGGTTTTTTGCTTTTTTTTTGCCTAGTTAGCTGCTACATTTTCAATCTATATCTAATATATTATTCATGAATTGTATTTGCAATTGATTCAGAAAATCATTCATGAATCACCCACTTTGGGCTCATGAATAAAGTTGACATCATGTGTGAGTTTTGTTCTTCCTCTTATGTTTTAAATTCATTGTGAAGGACCAATTCTTGTGCAAAAATGGTGAACTTGATTATGTGAGAATAAGAGTGATACCAATGTTTTCTTATTAAGTTTAGTCCCATAATTCTGATGGTCTACACCGCTCTTCTCTTTTAACAACGATTGAACTTAATTTTGGGGGTAATATTTATGATGAAATAGACCCAAATGATTTAAATGATGATTGATCTATAAAACAAGATACTAGTTTTACTATCATTTACTATCAATGAGCTTGGGAAAAATATGTGAGCAAGATTGTTACAATGTTGCATCCCTTTCCTTGCTCTTATTTGTATTGGCAGTGAATATCAACTCATTACCTTGATCAAGTTTTAGTTCATGAAATATTAACTTTTCAAATACGACTTGGCCATTTGTAATACCTATAGAGGGAATGGGGTTGTAAACATTTTTTTCTTTCTTATATTTGATCTATACATACAACCTATGCATCTTGCCTTTAAACTCTGTAAACATATGGATCTAGTTTACTTTTAAATTGTTCTAAACTAAGGCTGTTTTGTATCATGATGCACTCAAAATTCACATTGACTATTACTTACTATCTGTTTCCTGTTAAAAAAAAATTCACAAGGAGAAACAAATAGGCATTTTTCTGATTTACTGGTCAAGGACGTGGAGGCGAATAAGTATCAGAAAAACCCCATCTTAACCTTGGCACCGAAATGGTGCCCTTCTCTCGATTCCTTGTACAATCTCTCTACTCTGCTCTATGAGAACATTGCACACAAGGTTTTTCTCCGTGAAATTATGCAGATGTGACAGATGATCACCATTATGCCTATACGATCCATGACAGGTTGAGGAAGCAGGTTTTGGTTCCACTGTGAAAATCCATGCATTTTCCTAAGGTGTATATGAGCACAAACTTGTGGGGAAAATTGCCTTACAACAAAGTGGCCTTCGTGGAGATGAAAAATTACAAAAACATATTGTTCGTGCATGACTCGGACCATGGCTACTCCCATTTGCATAATAAAACAAGCACAATATTTGATATGCGAAGGCATTAAGCATGTAGGAACCCAAGTTAACATTGAATATTTAGCAATGACTAGATAGTTAGTTGTCCCTGCTAATGCTTTAGTTAATTTCATCCCTTCTTGGTTTACATTAAGATAGGGGGCATTATTGACTTCTATAATTGGAATCCTCTTTCAGCCCTAGAGGCTGCTGTAATTCAGTGAAAGTTTCATTTACACTTGGATGATTGGTTATTTTGCTTTGTTGGGCCTTATTGGAGGCATCATTTTTGTATTGTTAAGCACAAACGCACTTACTTTTTCCTATCTGTAAACGATGGTGTTGACCTTAAGGAATTCACATGTCCCACAGTTGCTATTTTCCATTGATTCTATTCTCTAGAAAGAGTGAATTTTTGATTTCCATTATTTCCATTCATATTTTGGTTAATTTTAGTAGAAATATGCATTTTGCATCCTGCCAGAGATTTGGGCTGAAGCTTTCTTCTGTGCTGATTTTTCGAAGATAGAACAGGTTTCAAGATACCATCGTCTCTAATTAGCCGCAAAGGCTTGGATGACTAGCCATGATTATCAGTCTCAGATTCCTCTTCAGATTATGGAATGTATTATTTTCCAACATCTTTAAGTCCCTGCTTTTTACTGTGGTTTCTTAAAGTTGAGTCTACAATATTAGCTTGAAACTTACTAGATAATTTTTTTGGCTCTGTGCCCTTGGAGCAATATTTCTTGATCAATAGAATAAAATTGGGTACTCTATATTTTTTCTTCTCATGTATTGGAATTACTCGAGTAACACTGACCATAAATATTGATGCCAACGTAGTTTCCCCTGCTAATGCTTTAGTCAATTTCAACCCTTCTTGGTTTATATTTAGAAGAGGGCATTATTGATTGCTATAATTGGAATACTCTTTCAGCCCTAAAGGCTACTGTAATCCAGTAAAAGTTTCATTTACACTTGGTTGATTGGTTATTCTGCTTTTGTTGGGTCCTATAGGAGGCATCATTTTTGTGGACTATTTTATTGTAAAAAATCGTGTCTTAAATATGAATGATCTGTACTCATGTAATCCCCTTGAGAATTACTTGTACTACAGAGGATATACTATGAGTTCCTTCATATATTTGTTGCTTGCTATGGTACTTTTCATATTGGGCTTCCTACAGAATGTTTCCATGTTAAAACTCAGTACATCCATTTTTGGGTACAAGCTTTATGTCCTCTAGAAAAGCTACAATAAGAACCTGACCCAGAAGGACTTGTAGTTGATGACATCATTTGTACTATTAGCTTATATTTCTGTCTTTCCCTCCTTGGTTTGAAATCGAGAATGAAAAGGAAAGGACCTTAAAGATGGTTTGCCTTCTTGGAAACTCTTTTACATTTGGTAAGATAAAAATATTAGAAATTACTAAATTTTAGTTGTTTACTCTCAAAAACTGTCCAATTAACCTATAATATACATTAACTTTATTCAATCATATGTTATGTTCCACACTCCATTTTAAATATTACAACATCTGTTTGATATCACTTGAATTGAATGTTTCATGCCAGGAAGATGGGTGATCTTCCACATGTAATTCACCTAGAGTTCAAAGTTGTATAGCTGTTATAAATAGGAATTGTCTCTTAGGAATCTTCTGACACAACCTTCCATCACAATTAAGTTTACATTTTACATGCTCATTATCTATTAAAAAATCTTATTTTCTACACGTAGGTCAAACTTTGTTTGGATGCAAAGAATGATTATTTGGTCTGTACTAAGTTGTTTTCTCCTTTTTCGCATGTTAGGTGTCTAAAGGTGTGATGAATTATGTCTCGCAAGAAGTTAAGGATCTATATTATCTATTGGAAAATGATTTCCACCCATTGGATCTTGCTGAAAAAGCTCAAACCTCTTCTAGGAAAGCTTTCTAATCTTAGTGACAAATTTATCCTCAACTTCTCTTCTTCTTTAAGTACAATTGGAACAATATATTCCTTCTTTGGAAAGGCTAATCACATTGACAGCATTGCAACAACTGATTTGGTTTTATTTTTTATTTTTGCATGTTTAGTCACTCTGTCACTTATTTCCTACTTTATGCATTTAATTCACTCGTTCATCATATGTGTAGCATTAATCTTGTTATTGTGTCATGGAGGATATCTTTTTAAAAATCAAACAAATTTTTTTATATTTACTTTTCTAGATGTATTATTAACTTTTATTTTTGGCACGCACATGTTTCACGTATCTCAAGTGTATCAAACTATGAAAATTTGAGTCATAACAAAGATGATGCCCCTTTTTTGCCTTCACTATTGTTGAAAATTTTAGCGCAGATATTGTTAAGTACAATTTTGTGTAGATGAAGATTGACCATTTAAAGGCTATTGTACAGTTTGGCAATGAGGAAGAAAATTGCAATGCTGGTTTCTATATACCTTGTTTATTTGAATATATTACTTCAATGATTTGGATATTTTAATATTGAACATTAATGTAAAGCTACTCCATGGATTGTTTGTGCAGGACCTTGAGTCAAAAAAAATTCCAAATCATTTGACTATTCTTGCAAAGTGTTTAAATAAGGTTAGAAGTCTCATATAACGCCAAACCATCATATAATATTAGCGTCTGTGTCTATTTTTTTTATGTTTCTAATTTACTTACTACCATTGGGATTTATTAAGGAACGTGAAGAGGAGTCCAAGAGATTGAAGCAGAAAAGACTAAAATAAGAAGCACAAGCTTGCTAATGTTTCCATGGTCATCAACGTTATTCGGGGTTTCTTCAAGACTTATAGGCATGTTATGTTATGGACTTGCAAAAGAAAGTAGAACAATGACCTGGAAAATACAAGCGATGCATCTTACCACTTCACCATTGTACATGCAAATCCTAAATATATTCCCAGACAACCCTCACCCACAACACATACCACCATCTTCGGCAGGATTTGCCATATCATGGCCTTGTTATTTTAAAATGTGTTTATATTTCGCAAAGTTATACAGGAATATTACAAAATATAGTCACCAAAACATTGTTTGATGGTTGTGGCTGTCAAATTTACAGCCTATAGGGCCACAATCAACACTAATGGTGCTAAATCTGTCGTAGATGGCAAGAAAATTGTGCTAAATTGTAACTATTTCTAGTTTTTAAACATGTCCCACCACCTATTTTTTTTCCTATGATTCCCTTGAAAGTTAAATACCAATGTTTCTCAAAGTTAATACATGTTAGAAATATTTCCCAAAGTAAATACTTTGGAATTTCTTGATAATTAGACCTCTCAATTATTTTCATCTTTACCCCGGTGGTTCTAGAGGTAAGAATACACATCTCGACATTTTCTATTTTAAGAGAGAGACTTCCTAGAAATAATGGCATAGAGAAATTTAAACATTATTTCATTCATTCAGTTATATCTAGAAGACATATGCATATAATGGATCAACTATCACTCCTAACATTTTTGTATGCATGTTTGTAATGTCAAAGTAGGAGGACAAGAGAAAGATCGTACATGTCCCTCTAATATCATTGTTGTTACCTCTGGAGTAGAGAAGAATAAGGTTGGAGCAAAGTTGAGTTTATTCATTACACCAAAAATAAGTAGTTTGTGTGGATTTTGTGCATAGGTTTAAATTATATTGATGGAGAGGCTAGGGTCCGGTTATCAACATATCTTCCAAAAAAATATCAAAACTTCAATTATAGTGTGCAGTTGTGGGTGTCATATTTTGAAAAGAATAGCTAAGAGAATGATATTAGAAATTTCAATTAGGATGCAAATACAACCTCTGGGTAAGAAAAGTTTCAGTTTTAAGATGAATTGAAAAAATGTGTATGGTATTGTAGAATTGAAGCCCTTTTTAAGAGGTTGTCGGCAGTCCTGGGAAAGTATACCAAAAAAAATTCCCCTATTTATCATATTTTTTCAATAGAATGAATTGTTTCTATCTACACTTTGAATAAAGTTACTACCTAAATCAAATCCAATCCTCTAATTCAATCTAATTTATTATATCATTTTTACTTAAAACCTACCTTACAAAATATGATTAGTTTTGAACATTTTTTAATATAAACTAGCTTCTTTGTCTACAAAGATATAAGTTGTTGAGAGCAGCCATTTGAGCTAAAATAATTGACATTGTAGACACCTATAGTTTGATCAAAGCAACTTTATTACTTATAAACTTGCACTAACTATTCTATTCCTTGTTAATTAACTACACTATGCTAATTAAATAACCCGCCTAACTTTCTCTAATCCCCTAAATCACACTAACAGCCCTCTAAATGGCTTTTACAAGCCTATTTCCATTAATTAATCCTCTTAGGGTTAATTAATCCTCCTTTGACTTTCTAGAGGAACTTACCTTTCTAAAATTGCATGTCAATTTCCAAATTCATTTTCATTTGCATTTCACCTTTTGGTATTTTGGCCCACATGCATCCAAAACCTCCCTTTCTTGAAATAGAAATTTGTAAATAGATCTCTACCCTTTCTCACTTTTCCGTAAGAATGCTTCTCCTTCTTTAGGCTATACTATAATTTTTTTATCAGATTTAGAGAATTCTTTATTGTAATTGAGCTATCACTATCTATTGCATTTTCCAAACTCATTGAGCTTGAGTAAATGAGAAGAACCATATGGCCTTATAGCCATTAATGGTGAGGTCTCACTCTCAAAACCTTGAGCATCAAATAATCAAAACTGATTGCTAGGATCTTCATCATTTTATACTTTTATAGCTTTCACAAAGTAGAGAGTAATATACATGTTAGTTTGATGTTTTTGTCAAAGTTATAATGCATGCATAGGAGTATCTCTTGTTTATCTCTTATTTAGATGGTTCATAGTTAATTTGTTAAAGCTTTGGGGTTTCTTTAGTGTTCTAGCCTCATTTCTATAGATTTTCAAACTTAAACATGTTCACAGACATAAAAATATGTACAATTAAACTCCCTCAATTTCTTCATACGGCTTTATTAAATAAACGACATAAAATAGTTTCATTTTCAGATTGAGTTCAAAATACGCCATGATAAATTCTTCTATATAGAAGATGACTATTTTATCAGCTTATAACTATCTCTGTCACATACCAGAATTTACAAACTGCAATGGAAAGAGAAATGACAATAAAGCTTAATCCAATAATAGAAATAATTAATCTTTTCTTCACATGAAATAGGATCCCTTAAGTATATATGTTACGTTGTTGATATACATATGTATACAAAGTATGCAAAACACATATACCAAAAAAACAATTACAAGTTCTAACCATTTTAAAGGTTAAATAGTGTAGTTTCAAGCTTTTGATAATCTGAAAGGTATTATACCTTCCTTTTACATGCATATTTGTTGGGTTTATGTTAGAAATTAAGTAAAAAGACAAAAATATAACCTGTTTGTAGTTTTAGATTTCTAGTTCTCGACATTTTTGTGGTTTTTCAGGCCCACGCGTCAGTTTTCTAAAAGGGAACGCACACATAACAACCCACACGCACTTGTTTGAAGGCACACACATATTTCCATAGGGACACACACACATTTCCCTAGCCATGTACCTGTTACCTTTTATTTTTGACCCTCTGTTCAAAATTTCCACACAGTCGCACATATGTCATCAACTGCGAGCACATGCTTGCATAAACATGCATATGTATCTCGGGATGCACATGTTTCTATTAGCTCTATGTCAAACTAACCTTTTTTCCTTGCAAACACATCTGATTTCTGAGGCACGCACATGATTAAACCCACGTGCAGGTGTCATTCTGCCCACAGAGGAGTAATTGCTCCTTATCTTTTCCACTGAGTCGTGCACTTGTCATTTTTGGCATACACATGTTCCTATGCACACACACATGCCATAAAGGGCATGCAAGTGTTGTTTTTTGAAATCAAAATTTGTTCTAACACTTGCAGGGTTAATTCTTAGAAATTTATAACACTTTTTAGGTTTCTTGTTGATGTTAATCGACAGGGATTCAGGTTAATTTGATAAAAAAAAATTGTGCTCACTTTACTTAGTTTGTGGTGATGAATGTTGCAAATTATCATTTATAAGATTTTTGAAACATGTATGTTCTTCCCTCACACCTTCTAGGTGATCTTGGGAATCAAGAATGGTTCAAAATCCCTTTTATGCTTTCAAAACACTTCACTAAGGTTTTTAAAAGGATTATCTTCAAATTTGGTTAAAACGAACTTAATTTTTGCATTTGATTCAGTTTTTTTCCATTTTCAAAATATTAGTGAGGTATTTTGTTGTGTATGCTCTTTCCTTGTGTCTTAGGATGATCTAAAAAATCAAAAACAACATTTTATCTCTTTATATAATGTATTGATCATTTAGAGAATTATTAATCATTGTGTGAATGTCTATATCGTATGTCAAAGAATTCAAGATTTAAACCAAATCTAACATGTTTTTAGGCTGCCAACATCATTTAAAACCTCATTAAGATCATAATATAAAACAAACATCATATTCAACACACTTGATTTACATGTTCAGATAAGGGTATGCCTCATCTTCTTTAAACTAGGACATAACACGTTTGGCATAATCTTTAAGATACAACCATAGGGGTGGTCCTAGGAGCCCCAAAGTAGTCCACGTAAGAGGGAACCTTGTGGATGAAATGGGAAGTGCTCCACTTACCCACTTGACTAGATTTTCCATTGTGAGTTTAGCACCAAAACATTCTCCATTGCAACCCTAGTGAGAGATACGCGTGAACACATTCATTTCTCATTGTATTTGAAGGGAGTAAAGTAAATTGGAGATTCTCCAAGACTAGTCAGTGCAAATTTCTTGGTAAATTAAGATCGCAGAGGATGTTTGTGGTAATAAGTTAAGAGAACCACCTAGGAAAACCATATTATCTTAGATCCCATTTTTCCATATGAAGCCATCATATTTTATAGAGCTCTCATGAAGTAACTACTTGCTTGGAGTCAAAACCTTATTTCTCAAACAAGGCAAGAGTCCACTTAAGTTGAAGCTAACTGTTATTCATCATGGACTTACGACGTGTCACTTTAACATAGTTCTTCACTTACCCTAAGGTAAGGTGAAACTATGTTGAAGTTATACTTAGTTTGTTTCATCATCACTTAGTCTACACATTTTTTAATCTTGTTTCCCATTTGGGACAAAAGAGAAACAACACAAGAGGATACCATTATAAATAATCGTTTCCACCACTTTTATATTCTACTTGCATGACTAGGATGCATTGTTGAAATGTAAGTGTTGAAAGTGTGAATGCTATGTCATTATGCTCTAATAGGCCCTATGTCTCAAACTCATATTGAGAAAATACATTATCAATGTAGTTAGGATAGATTCGTCTTTTTTATCTCCCTTAGATGTGTTACATTGTTCCCATTGCACCGACCCAATTTCAATACTTATGTCTTGTTCCTTGTGAATGTAATATAAGTGTGCATATTGTGGTGTTACACTACCTACATTTAAAAAAATCCTTAGTATACTTACACTTAGCTTATATTTCAAACATTACCTCAAATATTGAAAAAATTTGGTTACGTTGTTTGTGTATCGTATCCATACTATTTCGGTGCTAAAACCTTGTTTTCTCTTAAAACTTTGTTAATAAACCTTATTAGTATTGTTGTGTTCCTTCCAGTCATAATTTATACCTTTTAGGGCTTAGTTCTTGCTTGTTTCAAAACTAGTCATAGTATCCTTTGATTGGGACTCACATCTATGCCTTGTTAATAGTTACGTCGCATTCTCATTTAAATACCCTTAAGAAACATAAGGTGTAAACAGTTGGTTGATTGTCTGGTTTATTTGTATGCTTTCATGATTGTTCCTTGTGTGATAACAGTTTCATAGACTTATATCTAGGAAAAATCATTGCATTCTTTGATTCTTTGACCCATCATTCGCTAGACCATTGATTAGTAAAACATTGAGACTTCAGGAAACTTATACCACTTTATACCTAGGTTTTTTACATCTTGAGTACACTTAGAAAAAAACCTTGTACAGTAGAGACTAGTGATGCCACCCATTAAGAGAATGGCATCTAAGAAAATTGAACGTGAAGTAGAGTTAAATCCTTTTGCCAACTATCCCTTTGGTGGTAACAACTTAGGTCCCCTATTTTCATAGGTTAAAGACCCAGAAGTATTAATATACTATAGTGGGGATGACATTGAATCATATGAAGAGCAACACACCCTTTATTTTGATCACTTCAATGAACTCCTATACTATAATAGAGATCAAGTACTCGCATGAGTCCAATAACTAGGAGCTAAATTACCACATGAACATGAGGCAACTATCAAAAACATTAACCTAAGGGAGGAAGAGTGACAACGGAATCCCCTTATTGACACAGATAACCCTTTTAACATAGGATACACTTCCACTTCCAATGCTTGTAATAAGAAATTTGAGAGTGATGGGCTAAAACAAATAGATGGTTCTCGAATACCATACTGTAAGGCTTCACACAAAGTTAAAATCGAACGTGAACCCAAGGAGTTACCTCCTCCTGAATATGACAAAGAGGATGATCTTCAAGACGAAGAAGATTTCATACAAAGATAGATACTAAAACTCAGTCAAAAGTTAGAAAATTTAGGTTCCTCTAGTAAGAGTACATGAAAAAGAAAACTCAAAACCAAATTGGGTGAATTTCATACCAACTCCGATGACAATGAAACATTACGGGTTACTCGGGTTAATAGACCATCATCCCCTATGAAAGAGAAAATCATTACATAATATTTTCAATCCATGAAAAACATGCTCATAACCCTCCTATAGAGTAATGTAGGTCATAGTAAGAAATACCAATAATAAAAACTATGTCCTTACCCCTTCGAGAGAGACATGTTAAGGGTGTCATTCCCTAACAAAATTTATTTTCCTAAATTCGACAAGTATAAATGTAAAGGTGATCCTTGTGCTTATATTAAGAACTTCTCCATGGATTTCCAGGAAGTATATTTAAGAAAAAACTATTTCATATGTTTGTTCCCTTGTAGCTTGGGATGACCAGCACTAGAATGGTTCCTCCACATACCCAAAGGAACAATCATAATGTGGCCTGCACTAGCTAAAATGTTTGTGCATCATTTCTCCTTCAACATGCATAGTTTTATTACCATTGCAGACCTTTACAATGTGAAGAAAAAACTAAATGAGACCTTCACTAGTATCTTATAATAATGGCAGGGGTTGGCAAGTTGCTTCCCTTGTCCTATTCCAGAAAAAAAAATGGTCAGTATCTTTGTTCTAAACTTGAATCATGACATAACCTTCCATCTACAGATGTACAGTTTCACTAACTTCGAAGAAGTTATTAAGAAAGACAACCAAATTGAGAAGGCTCTCATAATAAAGGGAATGATTAAATCCTTTTCTAGAGATAAACATGAGTCAAAATACTCAAACAAACACAAGTTCTTCAATAAGAATAAGCATGTCATCAGAGACGTCATCACAAACTCCAAAAGAGTCTGAGCTATACAAAAGGGTCCTCTCTTAAATCTTAACAAGGACCTCTCTCGAAAGTGACCCCAAAATGAATGTTTACACCTTTAATGAAATCCTTATCTGCCATCCTTAATAAATTAGATTTTGTAAAAATGGTGTAGTATCCAACCGCAACAGTACCCTATCCATATGATGCACCTAAACCAATATGGCTCAAAGAACATGAATACTGTGACTTTCACCATGGCAAAGGACATAAGACCAAAAAATTTATTAAGTTGTGGAATTTTTTCCAAGACCTTAATGAAGAAGGAAATATTATGGTGGATTCACCTGAATTGGGACAAGGTGCTAATGCGAAAATGGGAATATTCAAACAACCTTTCCCCAAACATGGAAAAAAGGGAAACAAGAAGCCAGGTCATGACCAATCCTCTAACGACTATAGAACTTCTAAGTATGTGTATCCATCAAAAGATAATCCCTTTGATTCCCTCATAGGTTGTATTCATTCATCTGATGAACATGTAAACACTATTAGAATTTTAGGTAACAGTTGCACTATGGGCACGTGATGTGCTCGCTTAGAGATCTCGGAACCTTCTCAACCTATCCCTCAAGAAGTTCAATATGACTTAATAGAACAATTAGAGACAACCAAGGCTAATGTCTCGATCTTAGACCTCCTTAAAATCCCAAATTATCATAACAAAATACTATATAAAATAGTCTTGGTATCAGGAGTATCCACAGATGTATATCCTATGCAACTTAAAGCGATGTTTGCAAATATAAATCCCAATGACTACATTTATTTTGATCAGAATGAAATCCCATGTAAAAATCTTGACCACAACTTACCTTTATACATAGAGGTCTTTGTTTCTGTTTGTAAGATAAAGAGAGTGCTTGTGGATGATGGATCGAATCTAAATATCTTTACACTAAAGAGTGTCAGGAAACTTGGCCACACTGAAGCAGATCTGGATGCTAAGAAAATTACAATCATGGCTTATGATAATGAAGAGCATGAGTCAACAGGTACGATAATAATCCCAATGGAAGTAGGGCCCATGTATCATTATAGAAATTTCCATGTCCTTGACTAGGACCTTACTTATAACGTGCTTCTATATCACCCATGGATTCATGCCATGTAGACCATTCCTTCGACCTTCCATCAATGCATCAAACGATGTCATGAAGGACATGTGATCACCATGCCAAGTGATCTAGGATAATTTACACACCGTACAGCACTGAATTTATTTTTATCAAGCAACATAGGAATGTCCCTCTACTAAATTTATTGTCCCATTACGAATTGAGGCTATAAAGGACCTTATAGATCCAGATACATTGAATCCCAGCAATCAGAATTTTCCCACCCTAGTCAATCCCTTAAAATCACGGGAAGAATTGTTTGGAAAATATGGTATAGATGATTAATTTAATCTCCAACATGCTCTCTTGATATCCCATCTTTCAGTGTCACCTAAGAAACCTGGTAGACAATACTTTCAAATTAAGAGCACTCAGGCTACTTGTCATAAACCATTTGAGAGGTTTGTTCCTGACGGTCTCTTGTGAGATGAAAAGATCCTAGAAACACCTACCCGTTGTGTACTTGAAGGAATGACGGATTCATTTCACAAGCCCCATAGTATGTTAAGGGTCACCGAATGATGCACCTCATGCGTAATAAAGGATTTGGATGTGACACAAATACTCAAGGAAAATTAGTGCCCATTCCTATTCCCCATTTTAAGTATAATAATCATAGCCTTAGCATCAGGCCTGATGATGCTTCTCCCTTGGAGATAAATTCTACCTCTTCTAACCATGAGGATAGCTCATCTCATTTGGATAACAACACAGATTCCCAATATAGCCTATACGAGGATCTTCCCTCGACCAATTTGTTTCTACATTCTGCTATCTTCACCCTTTTGAGATTCAATTCCTACACCGATTTCCAATTCACCCTTGTATATCCTAAACTCATTGATTGGGGTCAACAACTTCACATGTCAGTCAATTTCTTTGAAAATTATGAGGTAATTGAAAAATTCATGGGACGTAGATATACCATTCCAAGTAACGATCAGAATAAGGGTTTCACTATCAAATTACACGTAGCCATGTACTTTAAGGAGGAAGTAGAATTATTTTTTCATTTGAGAAAGAAGATGGAAAAAAGGAAAAAGTACTACAAGAAATCCTTACAACAAGAATAAGCATAAGTATCATAGTGACAAGCTCTTTGAGATGCTTGTGAATGAATAAACGGAACAATCAACAGAAAAGGTAGTTCCACCATGGGAAGATAAAAATATTTAAGAGCCACCTGTAGAAGTGGATCTTACTCTCCCCAATTATCCTACATGGATGAAGGACGCACCAAAGATGTTATTTGAAGAGACAATCAATGTCAACATCAGGTCAAAAGAGGATCCTAAGATGATAAAGATGGGAGCTTCATTCTCGGTGCAAGAACAGAAAACCCTTGTAGCATTATTATGAGAGTATTAAAACATATTTGCATGGTCATATTAAGAAATTTCAGGTTTAGGCCTAGCATTTTTCATGAACAAACATTTTGTGCACCTAGATGCCAAACTTATCAAGCAAAAACTAAGGAAGATGCACCCAAAGATTGCATTTTTTGTATAAGAAGAGTTAGAGAGACTATTAGCAACAAGTGTTATCAAACCTATTGACTATTTAGACTAGATATCTAACATAGTCCTAGTCCAGAAAATCTAATTGGCATCATAATATGCATTGAATTAAGATACATCAACAAAGCATGTCCCAAAGATGACTTCCCCTTACCCAACATCGAAATGATTGTCAATTCCACTATTGGTTATAAGATGTTGTCATTAATGGATGGATTTTTAGGATACAACCATATTAAGATCACATAGGAATACCAACATAAAACTAATTTCATCACCCCTTATGGGATATTTTTATATTAGGTCATGCCTTTTGGACTCAAGAATCGTGGGGATATATATCAACACGCAATGAAACTTATCTTCCATGACATGATGAATGAAATCATGGAGGTTTACGTGGATGATATACTAGAAAAATATAAGACTAGAGAAGAGCACCCAAAAGTGTTGTGGTGTATCTTTCAATGTCTCCAATATTATGAGGTTTGTTTTAACCCCTAGAAGTGTGTCTTTGGCGTCCAATCAAGAAAGTTGTTGGATTTCATTGTTTCACAAAGAGGAATAGAGGTATATCCCACTAAGGTTATAGCTATTACAGAGATGCCTCCACCAACGAACTTCAAACGAAAAATGAATTCTACAAGGAAAGATTCAGGAAATATGCCAATTCATATTAAAGCTTGCGGATAAGTGCCATCCTTTCACTCATATTTTGAAGAATGTTGTCACTTTTAAGTAGGGACCTGACTGTCAAAATACCTTTTAAATGCTTAAACAATATTTTTCAAGTCCACCTGTCCTCATGCCGCCTACCCCAGGTGAACCCCTACTATTGTATATTTCAGCTACCCACTTCACTATTGGTCCACTGCTTTCCCAATATGACCTTGGCCACAAAGAAAGGCCGGTATATTACCTTAGCCACACCTTAACTGCCTATGAACTGAACTATCCTTAGATCAAAAAAATCCATCCTGACTGTGATCTTTACATTTCAGAAAATTTAACACTACCTCCTTAATAATAAGACCAATCTAATATCCAAAGTTGACCCTCTCAAATACCTCTTATCTAAACCAACCCTTACAGGATGGATGTCTAATTGGATCATCCTCCTTAGTGATTTTTACATTGAATTCGTTAACTAGAAATCCCTAAAAGGACATGTACTTGAAGATGAGTTGGTTGAATCCCCCTGCCAGAAATGGAACCATTGTGTTTGGATCTTCTAGATGCATCTATGATGTATATTGTGGAATTCGTTGTATGGAAAGTCCACTTTGAAAAGTCATTTAATTTTCATGGTTCAAGAGTAGGAGTGGTAATTATCACTCCCATTGGAGAGGTTATTCCCCAGTAATTTCATTTAAGATTCCCTTGCATAAAAAATATTACAAAGTATGAGGCACTTATTGTTGGCTTGAAATTAGCTATCACGGTGAACATCATATAGTTATGAGTCATTGGTGATTCCCAATTGATCATTAAGAAATTTAATGATGAGTACAAAGATAAAGATGACAAGCTTGTTCCATACAAGAAATTGGTTAAAACTCTAAAGGAGTACTTAGTAAAGGTTATCTTTTAGCAGAGACCAAGATCACATAACCTATCAATAGATGCCATGGCTACAATTGGGTTCTTCATATTCCACCTCAGGGAAACAAAATGCCTTTCTTTATTGATAACTTGAGAGTGCCTGCATATGACATGCCGAAATATTGTCTAGCTTGTTATGTTTTTGGTCATCTATCTCCTTGGTATGATCACATTTTTAACTACATAAAAGATGGAAATTTTCCCCCAAATATCTAAAATACCAAAAAATGAACCCTTATCCACTGTATATCTCATTATACCCTCCTAGGAGGAACCCTCTATCCTCATGGATAAAATTGGAATTTGATACACTATCTAGATGTGACCAAGTCGGTCTAAGAAGTTAAAGAAATGCATGGAGGAATTTATAGAGTATACACCATTAGGATGGTCCTTGCTAATAAATTATTGAGAGTAGGTTACTACTGGCCTACAATGGAAGTAGACTATTGCAACGTTGTCAAGAGATGTGAAATTTTTAAAAAATATGGAAATTTAATATATTGGTACCCAAATTGATTCTCACTTAAATTTTGAGCAACATCACAGGTTTGTCAGGAGGCTTAGAGATAGATAGATCATAATGAGTCATTTTGTAGCCGGTGATTGGATATAACTGGCCTTTTTTCAGTCAGATGTGGAGAAATGGATAACACCCTCAAGAGGATTTGATCTATCCTCACTACTTTATGGTTATTCCTTTCAACCAGTGTGAGAGGACCCTTCTGTAGCCTATTTTTTATGGAGGAGATGGAGATATCCTTCTCTGTGAGGTTATGAATGAGACCTTGGAGAAAATATGATCAATACAACAATACCCAACTCTCACGAGTTGTCACTCCGAATAATGGAGATATTTCCTAAAAAAGGTTCAGGCTACTAAACACATTTGGAATCCTAATTGTTTCTGAATGTTTTGGTGATGGAAATTATGCATTTGTATACACACAGGACAAACAGGGGTAGTACGGGTAGGATTAGTTGTTTTTTTAAAGTAATTTTTTTAGTGGGAGGTGAGGTAGGATGGACTTAATTCACCATATCTTTGAGAGCTTCTATAAAATGGAAAGCTAAATTAACAGAATGCCACAAAAAAGCTAAAATGTTTCTTTAACAAGAACACGTGATTCAATGGAGGCCCAGATTTACAATTTTTCACACAATCTACGAGATTCTATCACAAAGGATTGAGTTAGAAAACCCAACAAAGCACCAATATCTAAGCCAAATCACACCCGACGTACACCCAGAGGCTTACAGATAATCTATGTCAACAGATGAAAGAAAAGTGATTTTAAATCATTTATTTCACTCCCAGATGAAATATCTTCTGAGAAATGAAATTAGAGATGCCACTAAACTGTCACAAGGATTGAGACCTATGTGATTGAGACATATTTTGACACAAGATTGCAACAGGAACAAGAAATACTATTTACAGACATTCAGAAATAAAACAAACATAGTTTTCTCAAGATCAACATAGAATAACTTGAGTTTGATTAAATTTATCAGAAGGGGAATTTTTCTAGAACAATCTCAGAGGTTGTCAATGGCTGTAAACTTGCAACCACCTTGACACGATCAAATTTAAAACAAAATAGATATACAGGCTTCTTATACAACTTCTCAAAAGACAGGTTTTATCAAGCTTTTTCAATTAGAAAATCAAAACTGACATCTAACACTCTAACCTATCCAACCATTTGTACGATGAATTTGTTCCATTTATAACATTTTACAATAGATTTTCACGCCCAAAAAGTAGACATTGAGTGTAATAGTGTTCACTATGATATCGATCGTGATTCCCAGAATAAGATCTGAAAAAAGGTGTCAGGTGCTCAGGGGGAAGATCTCTTCGAATATCTCCTACATTCAACTCCTTCTGGTAGATCGCTCTTCCTTCTATTCGCCAACCACTTCTGCCCCTAATCTTTCGAATTTGGTTCCTTGCATGCTCGAGAGAAGAAAAATAGAAACTCAAATCGAGTCCAAGGGTCAGACCATTTTAATGGTGAAAGACGTCTCTAGATTTTCCCCACTGAACTTAGATATCAAAATTAACTCCATTCTATATTTGGCATGTAGGAAATACCAAAAAATCATTAAGACTCACACTTCCAGGAGCTTTTCAGTAAAAATGGGGGGAAAATCAGATTCATACACACAGCGTCTGTTGATATTTACTTTGAATTTGGGCCATCCGCATGGAAGATTCAATTTAAAATGGGACCGGGGGTTTCCTTTGAATTTTCATCACCTTTTTGAAAAATGGAAAAAAATTCCATTTTTCTCTGCACCTCTGCCTTGAGAAATGAGCTTGACATGTGTCCTAAGGTGGGTCCAAAAGGAACCGTGGCTAAATTCTGTTATTTTACCTCATTTTTGGAAAAGTGAATTTTTTTCAAGTTTTCCCTGCAGCTCTGCCCTTCCAATTCTAGTTTCCAATGTGGGTCCCAACGGAGCCCCGCTTCCCTTTACACTTTTTACTTCTTTCTCTCAAAAGAAAATTTTTCAAAATTTCCCCCGAGAGTCCGCACCTCCATCGTTGACTTTGAAACAAACTTTGACTGATCCTTTGTCGGGCTGGCGGGCCATTTTGATATTTTAACCCTTTTGAGAATAAGAGGAAAAGATTCTAAGTTACCCCTGATGGTCCGCCTCCTTGTCCCTTTTTACTTTTCAAACTGCCATGCATCACCATGGTGCATCTTGAGATGGTCCCAAAAATTTAAGACCTTAAATGAGCGCGGGCTTGCCATGTGTCCTAGCCCAGGGAAATATCCTTTGGCCATTGAAAAGTCTAATAAAAATGCAAAGTGAGCAGAGGAATCTAAGTGTCCTCCTGGTGCTTCTTTAAAATAAAATTCAAGGGCCAATCCCCAAACATGTGTGGTTCCTCCTCGTGTCTCAGACCTCCCAAAACCTTTTGAAAAAAGACTAAGTATGGGAAGACCCGACGAAAGCCTCCACGTGTCTCCATGGCGTAATTTCAAAATGGTTCATGAGTTTGAGACCCTAAATGAGTGTGGGCTCACCACGTGTCCCTGTCCCACCAAACTGTATCCATCTGCATAAAACTTTATCTAAGTCGAGGCAAAGAAGCGGAAACCTCCTGGTGCTACTCCAAGACCAAACAAAAAAGTAAATCTTCAAATGAGTGTCGTTCCTCCACATGCACAAATTTTAAAGTTAAAGTGATTCATAAAATTTTGAATTATCTTTCCGTTCCACGTCCAACCTAAAGAGGCCACATTTCCCGTTGATGCAAGTATGTAAATTTGATCGGGAGAAACACCCGTCAAACCCTAAAATATAGAATCTCCAAGGAAAGAGAATTTAGAAATGTTACAAGGCCCAAATACATTCTTCTGAGCTACATCCATTCATTTTTCTTCAAGTATTTAGGGAAAAAATGACAAGGACAAAAAATATCGTCTCTGAAAGATGGAAATAATGGGAGAGCCCATGTTTTTTAGATCAACAGAGAATGGGAGACCTAAATTATAGACCCCTTCAGAGGAACAAAGAAAAAAGGAGACAAATATGAACCCATACGTGATAATCAGCCCAAGGAAAGATTAATTATGGAAACAAAAGGAAGGCAGAGACCTTTCGAGCACAACACAGGGGGCTAAATTGTGATAGAGGCCGTAAATCATAGATTTTCCAAGGTAAAATGGGGCGAGACTATTTTGATCACCAACATCGGCTCTGACTCGGGGATGGGAACTCCTTGTGAGTGCCACAAGAACAAAGGTGGACCAAGTGCCAAAAGATATCGATTGGGCAATGGATTCAACATGCAGAATAGTGAAACAAAGTCATCTCCCAAAAATGAACAGAGAAACCAGCAAAAATAGGTCACCAAGGACTCGAATGAGCAAAAACACAAAAGGACAGGAAACAAACAACAAGCTATACACTATACAAAATATGTTTACCTTGATTCAAGGGAATCAATCCAAGAAATGCTTCAAATGCCTGCCATTAATAGGTAATTTGAGTAATTCTCCATCCAAGTCCTTCAAGAAGAAGGTATGTTCACCAATTCTAATATCAATGGAGTAAGGTTCCATGCATAATGAGTCAAATTTTCCATGCTTTCCCTTATCTTCATGCCTGTTATCCCATAACAGCACGAGATCTCCAAATTTGAAAGCTCTAGAAGTGACCTTCTTGTATAATAGCTTCTTTAGTTTTTCTCTGAACTTTACATGCCTCAGGTGGGATTCCCTCCTTTCTTCATCAAGTTCAACAATCTGGTTAATGCGACCATCATATGGACTAGCCTTTTGGTCTTCCAACTGTTGAATAAAATGATATGAGGATAATTTCATATGAAGGGTCAGTAGGGCCTGAGTTCCATACACCAACTCAAATGGACTCTTTCCAATGGCTCTTTTAACAGTAATTCTATCAACCCAAAAAACAAAATTCAACTATTCACCTCATTTTATCTTGTTCAACTCCAAGGTTCTTTTGATAATATTCAACAATTTTTTATTACTGGAATCATCTTGTCCATTTCCATGGGGATTGTAATTAGAGGCACAAGTCAAGTTGATCCCATACTCTTTGCCCATTTGCACCAGAGGTTTAGCTCTGAAACTCATGGCATTATCAGTCAAAATTCTTACTAGTACTCCAAACATGTAAATGATGTGGTTCAAAAAAATCCATGAAAATATGGTGTGTTACCTTCTTGGTGGGGATTGCCTCCACCCATGTAGTAAAGTAATCAGTGGCTACAAGAATCCACTTATGGCTAGCACTTGAAGGGTTTGAAATCTCACCAATGAAATCCATTCACCATTACTTGAATGGGGCTTCAATTGATATAGGATGCAAAGGAAAGGAGCCTGAAGCTTTCATTCTTATAGAGAAATGATGGCAACTCTCACATTTTCTGACCAAAAAGGTTGTATCCTTAAAAAGAGTTCGCCACCAATAACCAACCCTCATAATCTTGTGTTTTGTGACTCCTGCAACAAAGTGCCTTCGTAAACTCCTCCATGGAGATCAGTAATTATCTTGCCCGGTCTTCATCTTCAGTGATGCACCTTAAGAAAACTCCCTCAGGGTTCTTCCAAGCTAACCCAAAATCAGTAATCACATATTTCTGGGAAGCAAACTTTAGAGATTTTTTCTGGTTCTTAGTTAGATACTTAGGGCAGTATAAGTGTCTGAGATAAAAAAATAGCATCCTTGTACCACTCAGAACTCATCAATTTTTCAAAAACACCTACCCTTTCATCTTCTACCTCATTTACCTCAATAGTTTGCAAGTTTCTCTTAGCCATAAGCTTAGCCAAGCCCAAACCTCTCACCAACTTCATGGTTTGGATATCCATTTCATATTCTTGCAACTTTTTCACCCATATGCATCTTTTTCTTGAGAATTCCATCTCTAATAAGATGTCCTTCACCATGGTATGGGGAACAAAAGCAACAACTTTTGATCTTAGAATGTAAGGCTTGAAAACCTTTATTGATTTTACCAAGGAAAATTCTTGCTTCTCCATAATAGTGTATTTTAGTTCAGCCCCCTACAATGCCTTGCTGAAAAAGGAAATTGGTGTCTCAACCCCTTCATCATCCTTTTGTAGCAAGACAGAAGAAATAGTGTTCTATGAAGCAAAGGAAAACAATTGGAAATGCTTCTTATAGTTTGGAGCAGCTAAAACAGGGGCATGCTTTAATGCCTCCTTGATCCCATTGAAAGCTTGAATGAAATCCTCTTCCCATTTGATGACTTGGTCCTTCTTTAAAATGGAAGTGATTTGGAATGGTCAACTCAACAAAGTTTAATATGAATCTTCTGACGAAATTTATTTTTCCAAAGAAAGACTTAATTCCTTTCTTAGTTCTTCGAATAGGGACCTTGTGCTGATGCCCTTTAACCTTCCTGGATCCATCATCACCCTGTCTTGTGACACAATATGACCAACCAAATTTACCTCTTGCACTACAAAATGGAATTTCTTTGGATTGAATGAAATGTCATATTCTCTACATCTTATCAGTTTTTTTCTCCAAGTACAGCAAGTGATCACCTCGCTTTCTCGAAAACACAGTCACATAATCCTGGTAAATAGCAACAAAATCATTGATGTAACTGGTAAAAGCAACATCCATTGCACTTTGAAAGGTTTCTCCAACATTCATCAAACCAAAGGGCATCCTGACATATACATAAGTTCCCCTAAGGAGTGGTGAAGGTTGTCTTGATCCTTTCTCGATTCTTTCACCACAACTCTGGTTATAACCAGAGAAACCATCCAAGGTGGAAAAAAACTCAGAACTAGTCACTAATTACAACATGTTCTCCATATTTGGTAAAGGATAATTATCCTTTATTGATGCTCTATTTAGATTTGTGAAATCTACACACAACTTGATGTCACCATTTTTCTTTCTAACTGGTATTAGGATTTGCAGCCCAAGAAGAATACCTTGTGGGCTAAATAATTCCTCAATCTCTCAATTTCTTCAGTTCTTCTTGCATTTTAAGAGATAGAAGTGGATTGATTGGCCTCTGTTTCTACCTGAATGACTTTGCATTAGACTCCAAGGGAATCTCATGTTGAAACAGATCCTCTCTGTATGCTTTTAATTTAGAATAGGTCCAAGCCATGCAATCTTGGTATTTTTTCAACAATTAGATGTATGACTGCTTCTCCTCCTTGCTAAGATTACTGCCTAACCAAATTTTCCTTGGTTTCTCCTTTGTACCAAGATCATGCTCCTCAACATCCCTTGAGGCTGCCATATGTCTATTAATAATGCAATCAACATTATCAAAATTTGATTCAAGAGCAACTAGCCCTCTAGGAATGGTATTAGTTTTTAGCTGGATGATGCCCTTGTCAAACAAGGTTTTCTTTCCCTCTGTTGTACACACCAGTGGCTCCCAATCAATGCATTGATCAACAAAATTTCCCTTGTTCTGCATAAATATTCTGATTTGAGCATCATCATCAAAAACATGCCAGTGTTTAATGTTGTTAGGGACAGAGGGTCTTGTTAATACCTTAGCATCATATTCACAATATGGGGACATTGTACAATTGTCAAACCAAGACCAACACTGCAAGTTTGTCTGCCAAGTCATTGAACTTCCTATCATGGTGCACAATGTTGAATGAATCAAATATCTCAATGAAATCCCAAACTGCATGCTTGTATTGTTTCATTCATTGATTCTTTATGGCATACAGTTTTCTGACTTGTTTTACAATTAATTCTGAGTCTCCTTTGACAATGATGTCTTTGACACCATATTTCCAAGCAATTCTTAAACCTAACAACAATGCCTCATACTCAGCAATGTTGTTAGTATACTCAAAATTGAGTTTGAAGGAAAAAACAAACTTTTCCTGACCTGGAGAAAACAAAACAATACCAGCACCATTTCCAAACTTGGAGAAATCTCCATTAAACAATAAAGTCCAAGGAGAGCTCGCTTGATCAAGACACCTGCATTCTTCAATCCTATGCTCCTTTCCATCAGCAAATCCTATAAAGTTATCAGCATCAACATTGGTGTACAATACTTCATAGGATGCATTGTTGGGATCCTCAATAAGGTGCAACATCTTATTTTCCCCATACAACCTGAAAAGGCTGCCTTCAATTGGAATGGTGGCATAGGACATATCCATTTGGACACTCCCACCAACACTTGCAGCCCATTTTCTTGACAATAGCATGCCCCACTTGGCTGGGTAGTCAACAATGAACACATAAAGTTATAAATTTTTACCTGGGTAAGTTGTAAGCTGCACCACCAAACCCTTCACACATCCCACTACTCACACCTCTATGGATTCCATGGTAGTGCACTTCCCATATGATGTTGTTACTTTAATATTCAACTCATTCATGACTACCAGAGGCATGACATTGCATGATGCCCCTGAATCAAACATACAGTTGTGGATCAGTCTGTCCTTTATGATCAAAGTGGTAAAGAATGGATCCACATTTAACTGAGAGTCCACCAAGGATGTCCCCAAATATACCTCAGGTGGTTCGCCTAGTTCCTCCAATGCTGGTGGTGTTTCTAACTCTTCAATGATTGGAGGAGCCTCCACAATGTTCACATTTCTGCCTAGGGAAGTCTTCTCTTCTTTTAATCCCAAGTATTCTAATGCTCTCTTTTTATGCTCAGGAATCCTAAGCAACTCAATAATTGGAACAAAGACTTTGATTTGACTTAAAACTTGGGCAATGTCATATGGGATATTCTTTTGCAAGGAAGCATTGGAAGGGAGGATGGCACCCTCATTAGGTGGAACAAAAATTCTGACAGCTTGGGCATGATGAGGGGTATGATTTTTGTTTGGGACAACAACGCTTTTGGCAGATGCATCTTTCTTAGGAGCCTCTCTAGGAATGTTTGAAAGTAAGGTATTTTTTGGCTTGGCCTGAGGCCCTGTCCCTTTAATAAGCCTACTTCTTGTGTTGTACTCCTTTTCTTGAGCCACAACAACATTCATCAATAACTTCCTATCCTCCTCAGATGGGATTCCTCCATCATAATTCTTTATCATTAAAGCCCTTAAATATTCAAAGTCATTATTGGGAAATTCAAAATCTTGTACAGTATCTACTTCTAAATTATGAGAGGGAGGAAGAATAGGTACCCAGTGGATGCAATCCCAAAACTCAGCAGCAGTTCTAGCACTTATCACCTCAGTTGAAGTTTCCCCTTGTTGTGAGCTCGTGGAGCAACCCATCATGTAGACATCATCATAATTATCATCAACTTCCTCTTCTTATTGTTTATCTTCTTCACAAGGAACATGGGGCATGAAACATTTGTCACACCAATCAATGACCTCTGTTTCTTTAACAACAACAACTCTGGCAGCCAAAGGATCAGGCACCATTCTAATTTCCCTCCCTTGGGGTTGCCTAATTCCAAATCCAACAGGTCCCTTGCCTCTGTCATCATATCTTTGATGATTTGTAAATCTTTCTTGGCCTTGTTGCTTGTGTTAACCTTGTGAGCTCTGCCCAATCCCCTTCTCATCTCGGGCTAGTTTGTAGGAAATTTCTTTGACAGCCCCTGCCAAAGTCTTCAGAACTTCCTCTAGATCAGCAGCCTTACTTGTTTGAGGTTTTTTCAAGTTGACCAGCTTCACACCATCCCTCTTAGGAGGCTTTCCAATTTCCTTGATATTGTTTTCAATTTGCAAAGCCATAGTTAAGACCTGCCTCAAATTGGTAGGGTTCTTGTATCCCTCAAGTAGTAAGTTGCCTTCTTGTCAAATGCATCTAAATATTTGATCAAACATGATTCATCACATGGCCTCAAGCTAACAAGAAATCTTCACAAAGTATTATTGAACCTTGTGTTGAAATCATGTACTATCTCATTAGGATTTTTATTGATGTTTTCAAACTCTGATAGAAGAAACCTGGGGTCATTCCTATCACCATATTGCAATCTAAATGCATTGTTCATCTTAGTCCAAGAATCAATAGAGTTATCTAGGAAATGCTTTATACCAGTCCCTGGCATCTTCTTCCAAAGTATGGACAAAAAATTTGATGTATACATCTTCAAACTCAATCTCAAAGTCTTCCATCATGTTAATAAAAAGATTTAAATGTTGATCACTAGTTATAGCATTGTTTCCATGGAACTTGGGTAGTCGGTTCCTTACATCTTAAGGTACTGCATTTGAATAACCAACCATTCCCACAAAATTTATAGGTCCAAAGGTGTTTACAACAAATGGAGGTTTGGGTGGGGGATGAGCCATATTGATTCGAGGAGGTGATCTTGGGGGAGAAACAAATTGATAAGGGGCAGGGGGTCGTTGAAATACAGGAGTATAACTTTCAAAATGGATTCCTTCTAAAGGCCTTGTTTCTTGGAAATCCCTATCAAATCTTGAAAACACAGGGGCAGAATGAGAAGCAAACCTTTCAAATTCAGATGAAGGCCCCTTTCCAGATGAAGAATTCAAGTCCATAAAGAGACTACCTGATTCAGAAGCAATTGAATGGAAATCTTCAATGGTAGGCTAGTCACTTTCACCAACTAGGATCTCTTTTCTTGACTGCTATTCTCCCACTACTCTCCAAGCTCTTCTTCCTTCTAACTTGGTTTTTCCTAGCTCTAGAAATAGTGTCCTAACAGGATCCCTAGAGAAGAAAGATCTTCTTCCTTCTAGTTTTACAAATATTAGTAAAAAATCTTACTTTGACAGAGTTGTAAGAAACTGGTCCTTATCAAAATCAATTAAACAGGGAGTCGCCACTAAGGATTTTCACATTAGTTGTGTAAATGCACTAAAATATGATCTGTCAAATGTCTGTCAACACTAGAAACTGGAAATGAAATATCCGACCTTAATTTACCAAGATTTATCAGTGAATACTAGTGCAAAAAATTGTAGAGACCAGAAAAGTTGCACACATCACCAGGGTCTGTAACTATGAAACTAAACAGGCCCTGGCAACGGCACCAGTAATGTTTTGTTGACCAAAAAATCTAAACCCTTAACCTTGAACACTGAACCATAAACCCAAAACTCTAAACCCTGAGCCCTATGAACTGTAATCACAAAGCCCTCCCTAGATAAATGAACTTTGCCTTAAACACTAAACCTTGTCTAATGGGCTAAATAGATAAACCCTAACTGACGAGACCTAAATCAAACCCTAAATTAAACTCACCAAATGGAAATTCCTAAAAAGATCACTAAGCATGTTTAGTAGTGTGTAAATAGTGTTTAAGGTGATCTCGATCAACTCGTTTAGTTTTTATGAGAGACTACTTCCTTTGGGTGTTGGTACCCAAATTGATTCTCCCTCAAAGTTTGAGCAGCATCACAAGATTTGATAGGAAGCTTAGAGACAGATAGATCATGGATGTATGTCATTTTGTAGTCGGGGAAGAGATCTAACTGACCCTTTAACACTCAGGCTGTGAGAAGGAGTGGGTAGCACCCTCAAGAGGATTTGATCTATCCTCACTATTTTAGGTTGTGCCTTTCAACCAAGGTAAGAGAACCCTTTTGTAGCCTGCTATTTATGGAGGAGATGGGTATATCCTTCTTATGAACAAATTTTATAAGAAGACCTTGAAGAAAATATGATCAATGCAACCAAAATCTAACTCTCACAAGTTGTCACTCTAGATAATGGAGATATTTTCTAAACAAGGTTCAAAGGCTACTAAAGACATTTGGAAACCTGATTGTTTCTGCATGTTTTGGTAATAGAAATTATGCATTTGTATACACATAGGACAAAATAGGGGTAGTACATGGTAGGATTGGTTTGTTTTTAAATGGATTTTTTTGGTGGGAGGTGAGGCAAGATGAACTTGATTTGCCATATCTTTGAGAGATTTTACAAAATGGAAGACTAAACCAAATAGAATGCCACAGAACAGCTAAAATGTTTCTTTAACCAGAATATGTGCTTTAATGGAGGCCCATCTTAGCACTTTTTCATACAATCCATTAGATTCTAACATGAAATCTCGACGTAGAAAACCCAACAAAGCATCAAGATCTAAGCCCAATCACACCTGAGGTACACCCAGAGGCTTACAGACAATCTCTGTCAACAGATGAAAGAAAAGTGATTTTAAATCATTTATTTCACTCCCAGATGAAAGCTCTTCTGAGAAATAAAATTGCAGATGCCACTAAACTGTCACAAGGATTGAGACCTGTGTGATTGAGAAGATTTTGATACAAGATTGCAACAGGAACAAGAAAAACTATTTGCAGACATTCAGAAATAAAACAAACACATTTTGCTCAAGATCAACACAGAATAACTCAAGTTTGATTAAATTTATCAGTAGGGGAAAGTTTCTAGAACAATCTCAGATCTTGTTCAATGGCTGTACACTCGCAACCACCTTGACACGATCAAATTTAATACAAAATAGATATACAGGCTTCTTAGATGGCTTCTCAAAAAAAGATGGGCTCTATCAAGATTTTTCTATTAGAAAATCAGTCCCGACCTCTAACACTCCAACCATTTGCATGATAAATTTGTGCCATTTATAACATTTACACAACAAAGCCTTTTTCCCCCCCAAAAAATCTAGATATTGAGTGCACCAGTGTTCGCCATGATCTCGATCATGATTCCCAGAATCAGATCTGTAAAAAATTTTAGGTGCTCTAGGAGGCAGATCTCTTCAAATATCTCCCGCATTCAACTCTTTCTTCTGACAAATCACTCCTCCTCCAATTCTCCAACTACTTCCACCCCTAATCTATCAAATTTGGTTCCTTGCGTGCTCGAGGAGAAGAAAAATAAAATCAGATCGAGCCCGATAGGGTCAGATCATTTTAATGGTGAAAGACATCTCCATATCTCCCCCACAAAACTTAGATATCAAAATTAACTCTCCTCTCTATTTGGTGTGTAGGAAATACCAAGAAATCATGAAGACTTGCACTTCTAGGAGCTTTTCAGTAAAAATGGGGGGGAAATTAAATTTAGACACACAGCTGTCGTTGATCTCTACTTTGAATTTGGCCATCCACGTGGAAGATTCAATTTAAAATAGGCTCGGGGGTTTCCTTTGACTATTCATCACCTTTTGGAAAAATGGTAAAAAAATTCTAGTTTTTTCTGCACCTCTACTCTTGAGAAATGAGCCTGACACATGTCCTAAGGTGGGTCCTAAAGGAACCATGGCTAAATTCTGTTATTTCACCTCTTTTTTGGAAAAGGGAAAATTTCCAAGTTTTCCCCCACAGCTCCGCCCTTGAGAAATAGTTTCCAATGTGGGTCCCAGTGGAACCATGCTTCCTTTTATACTTTTAACTCCTTTCTCCCAAAAGGAAAATTTTCCAAATTTCCCCTGAGAGTCCGCACCTCCTTCGTTGACTTTGAAACAAACTTTGACTGATCCTTTGTCGGGCTTGCGGGCCATTTTTGATATTTTAACCCTTTTGAGAATAAGAGGAAAAAATTCTAAGTTTCCCCCGATGGTCTGCCTCCCCATCCCTTTTGACTTTTCAAACTGCCACGCGTCACAATGGTGCACCTTGAGATGGTCCCCAAAATTTGAGACCTTGAAAGAGCGCGAGCTCGCCACGTGTCCTGACTCAGGGCTTAATCAGGGGAAGGTTTTTTCTCCTTTGGCTGTTGAGTCTTAGAAAAATGCAAAGTGAACGGAGGCCTCCATGTGTCCTCCTGGCACTTTTTTAAAATAAAACTCAAGGGCTGGTCCCCAAAAATGTGTGGTTCATCCACGTGTCCCAAACCTCCCAAAACCTTTTGAAAAAAGACAAAGTATGGGAAGACCCGGCGGAAGCCTCCACATGTCTCCATGGTGCAATTTCAAAATGACTACCAAGTTTGAGACCCTAAATGAGCACGGGCTCGCCATGTGTCCCTGTCCCGCCAAACTGTATCTAGCTACATAAAAATTTATCTAAGTCAAGGCAAAGCAGCGGAAACCTCCACGTGTCCTCCTGGCGCTACTCCAAGGCCAAACCAAAAAGTAAATCTTCAAATGAGCGTCGTTCCTCCACGTGGAAAAATTTTAAAGTTGAGGCGATTCATAAAGTTTTGAAGTATGTTTTCGATCCGCATCTAGCCAAAAGAGGCCACGTTTCCTGTTGATGCAAGGATGTAAATTTGACTAGGAGAAATGCCCGTCAAATCATAAAATGTAGAAAAATGATCATTTAATCCCGGATATGAAATTTTCTCCAAGGATAGAGAATTCAGAAATGTTACAAGGCCCAAATATATTCTTCTAAGCTACATCCATTCATTTTTCTTCAAGTATTTAGGGAAAAAACAACAAGACCAACAAATATCGACTGTGAAAGATGGAAAGAATGGGAGACCCTGAGTTTTTTAGATGAACAAAGAATGGGAGACCCAAATTACAGACCCCTTCAGAGGAACAGATAAATGAGGAGACAAATATGGACCCATACGTGATCACCGACCCAAGGAAAGATTAATTATGGCAACAAAAGGAAGGCAGAGACCTTTCAGGCACAACACAGGGGGATAAAATGTGACAGAGGCCATAAATCAATAGTTTTTCAAAGGAAAAATGGGGCGAGACTATTTTGAGCACCAACATAATACATGCACCAGCACAGTATTTGCAGCCCATCACAACACCCTATCCATTTTCAAAATGGGGACTTGATCTCATAGGGAAATTCACTCCAACCTCCTCATATTATCGACGCCACAAAATACTTCACTAAATGGGTTGAGGTTGTGCCTCTCACTTACGTAACTAGTGCACATGTCTCCAAGTTCATTATGATCCATCTCATTTACCATTACGACATCCCCTCTTCCATTGTCGTAGACAATGTTAAATCCTTTAAAAATAAGATGATTAAAGTGTTATGCCAACACTTACAAATATGACTCAAGTGGTTAAATCCCTATTACCCTCAAGGTAATGGAAAAGATGAGGCCACTAATAAAACCCTTGTTCATATAATGGAAAAGATGGTTAGCAAAACTAGCCGTAATTGGCACCTTCAGATCTATCCTGCCCTCTGGGCCTATCAAACATCTATCCGCACCCCTATTGGTGCTACTCCTTATTCATTAGTATTTGGAAATGATCCCATTATACCCTTGGAAGTTGATTTTTCCTTCCTTTTAATATCTCTCTAGGACTATTTGGACAAAGATTGAGACTACAGGGTAGATCGGCTAGCAGAATAAGAGCTACTGGATGAGAAGCGTATGAGAGCACTCAATCATTTTAAATTTTATCAGAACTAAGTGTCACAAGGATACAAAAAATGGATCATACCTCATCAATTTCAGGTAGGAGATATCATTTTAAAAGAAAATCAATTTAACAGAATCAAGGTTTGAGAAAAGAAAGGCAAGTTTGAGCCCACGTGGTTAGGTCCATATGTCGTGGTTGCTAAATACAGTTCAGGGGTATATAAATTGACCCAATCAAATGGTGAGGGATTACAAGAACGAATGAATCTAATTCATCTCAACCATTTATATGCTTGAATATGAGGTTCCTCATAAAAGAAAGAAAAAACAAGAAAAAAAATCAAAAAATAAAGAAAAAGAAAAAAGAAAACAGGTCATCCAACCGTGAAAACCATGCAATTATGACACATTAGGCAAGTCCTTATGTGAAAATCATCTTCTGGAACTTAAGGAGGATTCATTGTTCATAAGCAACTCTCATAACTGGACGAATAACAATCGCTTCTATCTAGGAAACTTTTTCCTAGGTCTAGGGATTCTTTACACCTATATTTTAGGTCCTTGATCTAGCTGATTTTTTCTTGTCTTTATGTGAAGAAACTACCTTTGTATAATCTCATCTAACATTGGGAAAACTTTCAAATTTTCTTCTTCTTTTACATAACGTGTAGCATTCTTCCCTTAAACATTCCCTCTATTGCTGAGGGCATCCACGCTTCTTTGGTTTGTTGTACATAGCTTCAAAAAACCTTGCAGAAAACACAAAAACATTCAAATATGTTAGAAAAACCCTAAACATTTGAGAAAACCCCTTCTAGGGACAAAACCATGAAAGTAATGTGAATAGTATCCTTTTAAAGTTATCTTTGAGATTACACAAAAAATAGTAGAAAAAAAATCAAAATTGTCCCACAAAAACAAAGTAGTGTATTTATTACTTTTAGTTGTTGGTTTGTAGATTTTTTTTATTGCATTATATTTCCATGTTGTGTGCTTTAAATTGGATTCACATGTTTAGTTTAAAGTGTTATTGTAAAATGTTTTACATATGCATTGAGTTCATTTTATCTTGCATACTTGCATATAATTGTGTTGTATTAGTTAGATCTGATTAAGTTGTATTTGTTGTATAGTTTGTTGTCATCATAACATCATAACATCATATCATCGATCATCACATATATACATCATATATCAATAAAAATATAAGATACATAATCATGAACATGATAATTAAACATTTATGCTAAGCTACATCCTTATAATATTACCACGAGGGGCAAGAGGGACTGCTTGTTTTCCCCCTCTCAAACATAGACCATAATAAAACATGGAAAATCATAATTATCACATAAAAAACAACATGATATAATCTACTGCTATCTCATACCACATATAATAAGTAGAACATGAAACATATCATCAAAACATGCGATATCATGTATATGCTATCTCATAAATCAAGAAGATGTGATACAATAAAAAAACATCATAACATAAATCCATAATCATATAACATATCAAAATCAAATGTGCAAGTACAAAGTGTCTCCATACATCTGGATACAAAGAATTCCATCATGGGTATAGATAAAAAACTCGCCTTCATCACGAGGCATAATAAAAATTGTGTATGGACATCCATCACAAATGAGCCTTCATATTGAGGCATCTATCTCAAAAACATACATCTGTGTGTACAATCCAAAAAGGACTCATGTATGACTCGATACCTCATGATGACTATGTGGCCTACAATCTGCGGAGGACCAATAACTCGTGGACCCTACTGGACTGACTGCTACCCTAGATCCTACTCCACTAATCTAGATTATACCAATGGTCTCTATGATCTCGCAGATCTACTCCACTACTAAATATAGCTAGGTGCCCTCTAACTCTTTTGGGAAAACCTCGTAATATAAAGATCTATAATAATAATCCCTTCTATTGGTCATCACCAAATCCATGTGCATGTGTGGTGTCACCATGACTCCATCAGTGTGTCGAAATGAGGCCATCTCAACAAAAATTCTAGCAATCTCAGCATGTCCCATTGTCCATTCAGCTCAAAGCTAATCTCGCTCCGTAATGACTGCTTGTATTTTTGTCCCAGAGGCACAAAACCTATCTCTCTTTAACTAGATCTGATCTTACTTCATTGTAACTTATAGCAATTGATATTCTAACTAGTCATGCTCACCCTGAAGCTGTGTCCTATCTGCCACTTCCTGTGCCTCTCAAGAATAATCATGTCTTGCTTTGTGATGACCTGCAACTATACCGCTATGACCTGTTGTATCTACTTTTTTAATGCAACTAGATCACCTACACATTGTGAGATCTGCTCCCATCCCGCACGTCTGGGGCTCTGTGGTGGAGTATCCCATTCATCTCATCTGCCTCCTCCTAGGATGTAGGGTGGAGTAACAATATGAACTTGTTTTCATGGTTGTTGTACATGGGCCTATGGAAGTACCTACTGTAAGGGAATATATAGTCCCACCTGCATACCATCTAAGCCATCAGGATATGAACATGTACATTTGGTTGTGCAAGAACTTGTCTTGGTACTAACTATGAAAAACTATGGCCCTATGCATGCATGGGGCCTTTTCCCTCTCAACTTCAATCACCCCCATCATCCCCATCATCTCCATCATCTCTATCATCTCTCTCATCATCATCACTAACATCCTCTTCCTCACTATCCTATTGAGCCCCACGTCATCCTCTCCCTCTACGAGGAGGCTTCTTATGGTGACTGCACTCCTGCATCCCATGCAGCCTATGGAATAGTAAGTCATTAAGGAAAAATTGTAGGATGCCATGCTGCATAAGTCACTATACATCCGGGATCTCTGATCTCTCGAAGAGGGGCCCATACTAATACAACCATCTGATCAAATCTATCTTTAGCTCGTTGCAGTCTAATCAAAGGGCCAATATCAAATGTCTCTCTGGCTCATCATCCATATCATATATCAAGCTAGGGCACATCCTGTATGTCCTAAAATTACCACTATACTTTGTTAATCTTGGAGTACTCCTGTTATCCATTTTTACCCCCTTGGGTAAAAATGGATAATTGGAGAAAACAAAACTTGGACAGTTGATAGAGCTTTATGGTTGAGCCTGGGGTTTTTGAGAGGGAAAGGAGTTAAATTCTTAGCCAAATTTGAGAAAATTGAGTAAAATTAGGAAAATATGGCTTTGAGACACTCTACTTCATTTTTCCTAACTCCCCAATCCAAGAAAATTCTAAGGAGTTAGCGAAAAAGGCTGGATAAAAATCCATAGAAGCCGCAAAAAATCCTGGGATGCCACAGAAAAATCCATGGAAGACGTAGAAAAAGCCACAGAAAAGTCCACAAAAGCCGCAGAAAATTTTGCGAAAACTGCAGAAAAATTTGCAAAGTAAAATCCACATAATCTACAGAAAAGCCATATAAAAATCCACGGAAGCCACAGAAAAGCCCCAGAAAAGTCCGTGGAAGATAAAGAAAAGTCCACATAAAATTATGTGGAAGCCATAGAAAAAGCCACAGAGTAAAATCCGCAGAAAAAGTCACAGAACAAAGAGGCACAAAAATCCGTGGAATGTTGCAGAAAACTAGAAAATCCGCAGAACAAAGGAAAATAACAAATTTTCACGCAAAACTTCGAATGGCCATAGCTTTTGCATTTCTCAACAAAATCACACAAAATTAGTACCGTTGGAATCATGGATCTGATTCCGATGCACATCAGGAAAGAAATACAGGAATTGATAAAAAAATAGATGGCGATTTCATGTAAAATGGACCAAGCTTAGAAAAATGTTTTAATTAGTAGTTGGGATGCATTTAATGAGGCATGATCATCATTATCTCTCTGATGTAGCACATGGGATATCATGGGGAGCCTTTTGCAAGAGACATACCATCACATACACTCATTTATGTCAACTTAAAAATGGTTAAAAAGACAAATTTGAGATTCCAATTGTCTCTCTCTTTCTCATTCTATAAATTGTAATATTGGGCTCATTTGTAAAGGAGTTGGTCATTTTTATCTCCTACCCCCTATCTCTTTCTTCCCTAGGGTTGAATGTGGAGCTTAAGCCTCCTCTCCTTTTTTTGTAATGGCATTTTCTTTCCCCTTTCCCACTAATGATGTACTATGTGAACTTATGGAGCAATAAAATTTGTTTCGTGATGCATTTTGTCCATCCTTTGCTTATTTTATTGTCTCTTCTTGCCTCTCATCATTGCAGGGTATATTGTGCATATTGTTGATGTCTATTGCAGGTTTTGGGAGTTTTGTTTAATGAGTTTGAAGTTTTTTTCTGTGTAAACTTTATCTTTTTTCTGTGATGTATCTTGTCCATCCTCTCCATTGCTCACCTCTCTCCACTTAAGGCAGTTGAAATCGTGATCAACAACCCCCATTTTCTTGATTATCACCTCTGTAGTGTAGGATTTCTTAATTTTCATGCTCTCTCTCTCTCCTTGGTTACTTTGAATTGTTAGATTAGGAGTAGATAGTCACATTTCCTTCCTAAGAAGTAGTTTAGTGTTAGGATTAGGTAGAGGAACTATCCTTCTCTGGAGAATCATCTCAAGCCCGCAAGTCCCACATCTTGAGATATGATTCAATGTTACCCAAAAACACTAGTTTCTCATTCAGACAAGCATGAAAAATCGAAGGGTGTTATTTTTTGGTGATAACAACTCTTTAATATATCCACGTCTTCCAAACATAAAGTGCTCAACCATGCATAGAATAAGCTCCACACTATCCTCTAGTAACTGATAATGTATATAGGGCCTCCAAATGATCATATATTGCTCGATATCATCTAAATCACAACTAATAAAAATAATTATCTCTCATATGACCTCAAACATTGTCACCAATGGGAACCCAACCAAAAATTAAGGGCTCATTAGGAGCTCGATCTCTGAAAGCTCCTGCAGGGCGACCAATAGCTATATGGTCACCTGCCCAAATTTGTAAAAGGTTTGTTGGACCTACCAAATGTCTGATAGTAGTAGGTAATTAGATAAATATCACAATATAAATGAGCCAATATGCACTGACCCCAACAATAGCGCTCTCCTTTGAGTAGACCTTGAATCACAGTAATTAGACCTAAATAGAATGATGTGCCTATCTTGTTAGTGACAAGAATTCCACTAATAACAACCATGAGATAAACCAAAACATGATGTAATCTCGGATGTGTAATACACTAATTTGCATATGATTTTTCATACCTCATCAAGGTAATCATCATGAAATTTTTTTTGGATCAAACCATCGATAAGCTGAGTATTGGTCTCATACTCAATCAAGCTACCTACAATCGGGACTCGTAGGATCCTGCAAACATCCTCCAATGTAATCATCATCTAACTGGTAGGAAGCCTGAAGAACTACCTCTTGTTGTGCCATCGCTTAGCTAAAGTTGTAATGATGATGTGATCCGTGGTAACATGAGGCATGTGCACCACAAAGCTAAGTCCTGTCACATATAGAGTGATATCTATTCACTCCCTCTTGCATTGTGAGAGGGTAACATCTAAGCTGGAAAAATGGCCATGTCTCTCACATACTTGGAAAATAGTTCGTTGTCTCTTTAAAATTGAACAAAACACTTGTTAAATTTTATTTCTATCTAAACATCAGCTAACACTTAGCCCTTTCATCATTATGTTCTTCAAAGAAATTTTCCTATGTTCTTCTAAAAAAGTTTCCTATATTCTTCTACATTCCTCCAAAAACCTTTTCTTTTTCTTCTAAGTGTTCAAAAACACCTTTTTTATGCATCCTCACCCCTGGTGACATATGCACACACCCTTCGGCATATGTGTGCACATCAATGCATGCACCTACATTTTGGCACATGTGCTTGCATATTAGCATATGTGTGTGCAACCTCTTTTCTCCCCTTCTTTTGATGCACACATGCCCTCTAGGATGCATGCATGTGCCTTTTTTCACATGTGTCTACAAACACATTTTTATCCCCCTCTGATGCATACACACCCCTTTTAATGCATGCACTCACGCGCATCTACTTTTTCAACACTTGCACATACGTGCACCTATTTTCTAGTGCATATCCATGCCTAATAACATATGTGTGCCCCTAAGGTGCGCACATGTGCTATCAACCGCTGCCCCTAAACAATAATAAATGAAATTAAAATACATTAAATGCTAAAGTTTAAAAATAGGGATACGGTACCCACGTAGGCTCCATCATCCGGAATCCACACATACTCTCAAACATTGTCAGCTTTCCTGGTATGGATCTTAATTCGTTCCATCTCTCCTCAAGGTTAGAGCAAGGAGCACAATCTCGCAAAGCTCCTACAGGGTGACCAATAACTATGTGGTCCAGAGCTTAGATCTGTAAAAGGGTCGTTGGACCCACCATCTTCTGATGGTAGTAGGTAATCAGATGAAGATCCTAGTATAAATATTCCAATATGCACTAGCCCCAACAATAACACTCTCCTCTGAGTAGGTCTGGGGTCAAAGTAATCATACCTAAAGGGAATGATGTGCTCTTCTTGTCAACGACCAGAATGCCACTAATAAGATCCATGAGATAAAGTAGAAAATGATGTAATCTCAGATCTGCAATACACTGATGCATATGAAATGTCATACCTCATTGAGGTATCTCATCAAGAGAAAAAAATCTCTATCAAAATGTCAGTAATTTTTGTAGCATCAGTTTCATACTCAATCAGGATACCTAAGATGGGGATTGAAAGGATCCTCCAAACATCCTCCAATTTAATCATCATCTCATCAGTAGGAAATCTGAAGCACTGGCTCTCATTGTCCCACCACTTAGCTAAAGATGTAATGAGGTTGTGATCCATGATAATGTGAGGGATGTGTGCCATAAAGCTAAGTCCTGTCACATATAGAGTGATATCTAAACACTTCCTCTCATGTCACGAGAAGGTACCATCTAAGTTAGGAAAACTAACATGTCACTCACGCAACTGTAAAACAAGTGGTTATCTCTACAAAATCAAACAACACACTTGTTAGATTTTATTTCTATCTAAACATTGGGTAAAACTTAGCCCTGTGGGGGTTAACACAAGGTTGTATAGATAATATATCAGATCTAAGCATACATGAAATAAAATTGGATATTCTACCAGAAGAAATATACAAAACAATAGATATAAATCAACACCAGATTAATGTGGTTCACCCATTGTAGGATAGATCCACCAAGAAATAAACCAATCTATTATCCAAGGATTTTACAAGATATACAATTGAAGATCTACAATATTCCACACCTCTCAGAGGTACAATACTTTCTTTCCTCTCAATATTCTCCTCCTTCTCCAAGATTTTTCTCTCACACAATTATTCTCATAATAATCATTAACTCACTCTTCTAAACCCTATATTTCGTGCTTATATAGGCATATACAAACTTTGGGAACTTAGCCATGCAATTATAAGATCAATATATCTTCTTTAATGCTAAAATTAGATCTAAATCTCACGAGTTAAAATAAACACCCATGCATAGGTAACTGACGTCGGTTAGCCCTAACTGATGTCGGTTCCTCCATGCCTAACCGATGTCAGTCATTTGCGATCGTTGTCGGTCCCTCCATAACCAATGTTGGTTACTGTGCTTTCCTACAAGTTTAAGATAACATTGTAATCTAAAGTAATTTATCTTCATGACTCAAAAATAGCCCACTTGGAGATAAATTAATGCACTATACTTGTAAAATGTCATTCTTGTATCCTTTCCTTAGCTTTGTTTCTATCTTTTCAAGTCTCAAACTCGAAGACCAACAGAAGTGGAGTGTAGCTACAACTTCTCTTTTATTAATGGCTTCATTAGCATATCTGCAAGGTTTTCACTAGTATGAATCTTCTTCAATTTTAGTTTCCCATCCTCCAATACCTACCGTATGAAGTGATACCTCAACGAAATGTGTTTTGTTCTAGAATGAAACGATGAGTTCTTTGGAAAATAAATTACACTTTGATTGTCACTGAACAATTTTCAATCATCTTGCTCCTTTCTCAACTCTTCCATGAACTTGCTCATCCATATCATCTCTTACCTATTCTCTATAGTTGTAACATACTTTACCTTTGTACTAGACAAAACCACAACCTTCAGCAATCTCAAAATCCAACAAACTGTCGTCCCACCTACTGTGAAAATATATCCATTAGTGCTCCTTCTACTATCCAAATCTCTAGCCATATCCAAAACAAAATAGTCACATAAAGAAGTATCTGAACCTCCATAACATAACTGCATGCTAGATGTCCCTCTCAAAAACCTGAGTATCCATTGGACTGATTTCTAATGCTCTTTACCTAGATTGGTAATAAATCTACTCACAACTCCCACTGTTTGTGTAATATCTAGTCTGGTAAAAACCATAGCATATATAAGTCTCCCAACTGCTAAGGCATACATTACTTGTGTCATGTAGTTGACGTCCTCATGTGATGAAGGAAATTGATCTTTTCTCAATTTGAAGTTTCCAACTATAGGTGTATACACCGGGTTTGAATCTTACATGTTAAATATTTCTAGCACCTTATTGATATAAGCCTCCTGAGACAAATACAATTTCTTGTTCTTCCTGTCTCTGTGTATTTGCATGTCAAGAATTATTTTTGCAATTCCTAAATCCTTCATAGCAAATGTGTTAGCTAGTTTTCGCTTAAGCTCACTAATGTCCTGCATACTAGATCCTGCAATAAGTACATCATCCACATACAGTAACATAATAATATAGCTCCCATTTTCAATCCTTTTGAAATAAACATAATGGTCAGATTCACATCAAAAATAACCATTCTCATGCATAAAACTATCAAACCTCATGTACCATTTCCTTGGAGCTTGCTTGAGCCCATATAGATTCTTTTGCAACCTGCACACTAATTTCTCATTACCCTTGACTTCATACCCAAGCGACTGCTGCATATAAATGTCTTCATCTAAATCACCATGAAGTAAATTCATCTTCACATCTAGTTTCTCTAAATGTAAATCATGTACTACAAATATACTCAACACAGTACGTATGGAAGTCATTTTAACAACAGGAGAAAATGATATCACCAATGTCAATTCCTACTTTCTATGCAAATCCCTTTACTAAAAGCATTTTCTTGTATCTTTTATATCCACCCGCTTCTTCCTTAATCCTATAAACCCACTTCTTCTACAATGTCCTCTTACCTACTGGCAACTTAACCAAATCCCAAGTCTGGTTTTGTTCCAAGGAGTCCATATCCTCATCCATGTCATGCTCCCACTACACATGGGTCTTATCCTAGGTTGCTTCTTCAAAAATTTCTCGTTCACGATTATCATTCAATAATAAATAAGATAGAGAAGGTGTAAATATTTCTGGAAGTTTACTTACCCTTTGTCACCTTCTCACATAAATTTGGGGTTCCGGAGGCTTGTTCTAAACCTCCAGGACATTTGTTTCCAATTGTAATAGTGATTGACTCTAGTCACCTATAAGCGATGTTGGTTCTGCTAACAGATGCAGGTTTGGCTCTTCTGTAACCGATACTGGTTCAGTTGACCGATGCCAGTCAAGGGTCAACCGACACCGATTACTGTGTAACCATGTCAGTATTATTTTTAAATCCGAGAGTACATTTTCATTCACAAAATTCTCAATCGGTTTGCCCTTGAGTACTAAAATTTGATACATGTACATTCTCCGTTCATTCCATTCAAAGTCATGACTCCTAATAATTGTAGAATTCTTTAAATCCCAAAAACGGAATTCGAAATCACCAGATCCATAACCAATGAAAGTGCATCTCTTGGATTTTGCATCCAACTTTTTCCTATTTTCCTTATCACTATGCACAAAATCTTCTAAAACAAAAACTCTAAGAAAATAAAGATCTACCTATTTTATATTCCAAGATTCCTCTTGTATTCCTCTATCTAGTGAACGTGGAGACCCATAGTTAATCAAATAAACCATTTTATCAACTACTTCTGCCCAAATCTGCTAGGGTAATCAAGCATGTATCATCATACTTCTAGCATGTTTCATGATTGTTGTGTTCATTCTTTCAGGAACACCATTCTCTTTTGGTGTTCTTGGAACCCTCCTTTCTCTATGCATTCCATTCACTAAACATTAATCATTGAAATCCTTGCTACAGTATACAACACCATTTTCATATCTAAGGCACTTTAACTTTTAATTTGGTTCATTCTCAATAAGGGCTTTCCGTCTTTAAAAGTATCAAAACATCATATTTATGTTTAATTGTACAATAAACCCATACCTTTCTTATAGCATCATCAATTAAAGTAGCATAATACTGAGATCCTCCATGAGAAACTACATGGGTTGGTCCCCACACATATGAGTGTACAAGCTCCAATTTCTGCTCCTTAGTTACCCCAATTTTGAGAAATCTCACTCTCTTTTGCATTAAAAAGATACAATGCTCATAGAAATCAAGATCTAAATCTTTCAAATCTGATAACTTACCCTTAACCTTTAAGATATACATTCCTTTTTTACTCATATGGCCCAACTGATTATGCCACATGCATGCATTTGAATCTGAATTAGATAACACAGAAAAGGAATCAGTAACACAGGAAGATAAGTATAATGTTCCTACCTTCTTGCCTCTTTCCACAACAAAGGTACCCTTGGTGAATTTTCAAGAGTCTGTTATGAATGTAACCATGCAACCAACTTCACCTAATTTCCCTGCAAAAATAAGATTCCTCTTGAGGCATGGCACATGCCTCACATCTTTCAAAACCCATGTATTTTCATTCTACAATTTTAGATGAACTTCCCCTTTACTAGTAATACTGCAAGGTTCATCATCATCCAAATAAACATGCCAAAAATTGCCCTTACATAATATTTTAAATAACCCTTGTTAGGGGTTGCATGGAAAAAAAATCATGAATGTAAAACCCATGATTCTATTATATTATCCAAATAAAGAATAAGAGCATCTTGAATTATCTTTGTTGCAATATTTGACTCTGTACCTTTTTCTGGGTGTTCGTTCTCTTTATCCTTTGACCAAAAAATTGTATTTACGTGTCCTTTTTCCACATTTCTAATAGGTAATTCTCTTATCTCTGGATTTAGATCTGTCATCCCTTAATTTTCATTTCCCATTATTCTTACTCTTTGATGTCTCATTCTATCTTCCTCTGCTTTCTACATTCAAAGCATTCACAAATGATGATTCTTATGTATTTTTCTTGCAAATTTTTTCATTCAATATTATACTAACCACATCATAAAACTTCAAAATATTATTAGCAGATGTTGTATTACTAACAACCATTACCAAGTTATCCCAACTATCAGGCAAAGAACATAAGAATAAAAGTTATTTCGCATCATCATCAAACGGATAATCAACTGATTTTAACTGATCTACAATAGATCGAAAATCATTCTAATGACAAGATGTAGATCCACCTTCATGCATCTTAGAAATAAATAGTTTATTCATCAAATAAACTTTATTTGAAGCACTAGGCTTTTCATATAAATTAGCAAGAGATTTCATTAACTCTACCGTAGAAGTCGCTTCGGTAATATTGGACGCCACGGATGCTGCCATTCTCAATCATATAGATCCCAAAACATTTCTGTCAAGAATCTTCCATTCTTCATCAGTCATCTTCGTAGGTCTAGACTTTTCATTCAACAATAAGTACAAATATCTTTGATACAGATAATTCTCAATCTGCATCTTTCATAATTGATAATTTCAGTCATCAAACTTCTCTACCTTGTATTTTTTTTCTTCTACCATTGTTGTAGCTCCCACTCAATCAGAAAACCCTCTGTGACTAAATCTATCAACACACAATACCCTCAAACAAAGCTCTGATACTAGTTGTTGGGGTTATCACAAGGTTGTACATATAATATTTTAGATCTATTTGAAATTTATGAAAATTTCAAGGATCCCATTGTTTCCTCCACTTGCTATAGACTGAAATGGGAAAATTTATGAAATTTTCTAGAAGCCTCTTATTGCCTTCGCTTTCTTTGTTAAAACTTTCTCATTGGTGAAAGTAATCATTTCTTAATTTTTTGAAGGCTTCTCAATTAAACCTTCATTTTTTGATACATACCTGGGTTGTATTGATAGTTGTAAACATGATGTTCATTTTTTTTGTTAAATTTTATTTTCTCGAAATCCACCACAAAAACTTGCACATATACATGTTGGAAAATTTAATAATTTAGTCCAAATAAAAAATCATGAAATCTGAATTAATTATAATTATGTGGACACTTAATTATTTAAAATATAGTATTAAATTAGATGAAAATTGTTGTGTTTGTTCTTGTATATCCTCGTTAGTAAAAAATAGTTCGTTACTACTAACCTATGAGTATCTTTTGGTAGTACTAATTAAATGATGTGAAGGATTCAAAATAATGAACTTTAGATGGGTATATTGTTTCTATGAAGAGGGATCTTGAAATCCAAGTTAAAAAGATATGAAATTCCACACTTCTCGTAGTAGTTACATTGTCTTGTATCCACATTAACAATGTCAATGCAAACACTTAATATTCCAGTAAACATATATCCTAAAGTAGGATAAATTGTAGGAAATATGAGGGTGGTTTGTGCACCATGTGCTTATTTGGAAAAAAAAAAAATTTCTGGGTTAAAAAACCCCATTGAACACTGGCAATTTTTAGCAAATGGAAGTTTGCACGCATTTTTAGTAACATGTATGATGCCTAAAATAAACCATACACAAACATAAATGGTTTTTCAAGGGTTGTGAATAATGCAAGGGCTAAATGTTTACTGAATTTTTTTTTTTTGAAGACAAATGAATAATATAAATGATGTCAGCATCTCTGTGGGCATACATTCCTATTCTAAATAAAGTAATATATATCTTAAAATATTTTATTTATTTAATTATCTGAATGTAAGCATCTCTACACTCATTGGTCAATCTCTGGAGTAACATATTGACGACTTTTAAATGTGTCGTTCAAATTTGTTAAAATTCTGCAACAGTAGAATATTTGGGATCGTTTGCTGGCAGTGACATCAAGTAATCCACAAAATCCTTCATATTTTTGCAAGATGATCCTCCTTCACCGACTGATTTCCTTATCGTTTCTTTCACTTCACTACTTCTCTTCCTTATCTTTTCATCTTGCAGCAAAGATCTCACACACCTGGCAATCTCACTTCCCTCTATGATTCCATCACGTCTACAACTCTCTAACCTCAACCCAATTTTCCACTGGTTAACAATGAGCATTCTATTTGTGTGCTGCTCAACTCTCTGTGCAAAAACCAACATTGGAACACCCAAAGTTAAGCTCTCCACTGTAGAATTCCATCCCCCATGGGTGAAGAATCCTCCAATGGAAGGATGAGATAAAACCAGTAGCTGCGGTGACCATGGAACCACCAGACCTCTATCTTTTGTTTTCTCCACGAAGCCCTCGGGGAAAATATCTCATTATCTGTTGGTGTTGTTGATGCCTCCGAGCTCACCAGATCTGGACGGACTACCCACAGAAATGCCTGTGCAAAATATAGCCATTTATTAATAATAGAAATATGTAACTAGTGTTCCCCCAACCTTTCTTAAAAGATGGAAATGCTTTACGAAAGTTTCTCTGGAAGACGGAAGGTTACTGTCCATTAAACACTCTCTTACGAACAAACGGATGAAAGTTAATGTTACAGTACCTGCTCGCTTTCCATCAATCCTTTTGCTATCTCTTGCACTTGAGCTTTTGACATTTGAGCCCTGCTTCCAAATGAAACATACACAACAGAACATCTCCGTTTGGAATCCAACCAAGGCAAGCAATCGAATTCTTCCCACAGGCTTAATGATCTTGAAATCACTACTGAGGATTCTTCCTCTTTAACTTTGCCTTCCTGGTAAATTGAGGGTAGCAAGGGACCAATTGAGCGAAGAGGACATTTTTCTTTAATGGCATCGCTTGCTGCGGTTTCTAGTTCATAGACTGTGTTGCCAATGATCCAGGCGGCCTCTTCCACAAAAGGGAGTTGTTGTAGAACAAGCTGATGCACGATATTTGATGGGTCGCCTGCCTGGATGTCTGTCGGGAGATCTTCTAGCTCCAATGGAGGAAGACCTGGAATATAGTCTATAATACCTGCTGACGCAATAGTACAATTACACCAATCAGTTTATTAAATGAACCTGTTATTTTTATTTTTTTGTAATGGAAGTATACAACTAGCTGTATATAGGTATTTTAAGTAATCAAGATATGCATTAGAATAGAACAAAACAAAACAGATGGCTCCAAATTTTATGGCATGAAAAATATATAACCATTTTTAGATTGATTCTAAAATAAAGAAAATACTTATGGTATGGTTTTTTAGATTGATTGCAAAATAAAGAAAACACGTATGAATAATAGTTATGTGGACATTAAATTGAAGGTTGAAATGATATTATAATAGGTAAATAGATATAAATATAAAAAATTTATATTCTCTATATCCGATGTATACCATTGTTGAATGTTTATCTATTTAATTACGTTGAAGGTGTTTCCCCTATGGGAAAGGCCTCTATGGACATTTCTATAACTATGTCAAATTTGACGGTTTGATAGCCATCTAGACGTTTTCACTTTTTAGCAGTTTTTTCCATTTTGGAAGAGTGGAAAATCTGTGTGGAAACGTGAAAGTCCTGCCCTGGCATCTACTGCTCTACACTTGAACCCACTAATATTGCCATTGAATCCTTCATTCTCCTGTGTGACAAGGGGTTTTTACTCCATTGAAGTGGCTGCCATACTATCTTAAATGAGGAAACAAAACAACACCCAAGTCAGGATGTTCTGAATCAACCAAAACCCACCTGGATTTTAACTACGATCACTGAAAGACCAAAATGCATTGGGGTTTTAACAGTTCATAGAGAAACGTTGCTGAAACCAAATACTCAAACCATTACAATCATCTAAAAGGATCAATCTAGTATCCTTCAAACAAAATTCTTGAATATGTGAGATTTCTCTAATTTGTTTTGTATTCATCTCAGTTGCATTAATGAGAAAATGGGTGTCTATATCCTTCCATATGCTATTGACACCAAACTTCAAATTCACTGATTAAACAACAGTTCGGGCTTTCATGAAATTTGGGTATGTCGTCAAATATAGAATTTGGGCATTTACTTTTACATCGGAAATGTGTTTTGTATTCATCGCAGTTTCAATTATGAAAAAATGGGTGTTTGTAAAATCCGAAATGGTACTGACATTAAGCATAAAATTTACTGATTTAACAAACATTTGGGCTTTGAACAAAGTTAGGCATATAATCAAAAATAAGATAACCAAAATTGATCCTACTTAACGTCAATGATAAATCTACTAAATAGATGTCAATGGTCAACGGTATACTAAATATAAGAAATTCTCGATGATAAATAGATGTCCGTGTTACATTTTAGTTTTATCTTTTGTTACAAAGCAGAACTAAAGATATATTCAATTTACCAATGACAGTGATGAACCCCATTTATTGTATGTAGTTTTTCCTTTGGTTACAAAATAGAAAACATTGACATCAGCATATCAATGATATCAATTGCTTAAAAATATTAATCTAAATGTCTTGCCATAAAACACTCACACCTATCTTTCGTTTAAATGTAAATTTCTGGAAAGAAATTTCATTACAAACCTTTTTATTCCTTGAAATTCGAAGTCGTTCGATCCAAAATAAGTTGGATAGAAAGAGCATTAAGTGGGTCAGATATGAATGTAAAATTCTTGTTCACAAATAATTGTTGCAAAATTGACTTGTATTGTGCACATGCCATCTAAAATAACACATAAATCCATTGCTAAAATAATAATCAGACAAATAATAATTATCAAAACAAATTATAAAATGGTTTTCTTCAGTCCTTACCTCTCATCTTCTCTTCATAAAACCCATGAGGTATGTAGCCAGTATAAAGAACATAAGGCTTCTTTACATCACTAATTGCTTGACCTTTTTTTGGCTCTTTTTTCTTTACAGAAAGGGATTGAACATGATCTGTATTATTTCCCTCCAAAGGCTGGAAAAAACAAAAGAAATAATGAGATGGGAAAAACGAAAAATTCATTATAGATACAAAGACAAGCAAGATTTCTTCGAATAACCTTTAAAGATAAATGGCAATAATAGTGCAAAGCGATAATATACACTTGCATTAACATTGTAACTTTTATTTGTTACTTTAGGGTTTTTATACATACCAAAAAATTACGCATGCCTCGTGCCTCCTTTGCTGCCTTATTTTTCTTATTACCCATTTCTACAGTATTCTTCAAGGAATGTACCCTCTTTCGATGCCAGATCGTAATTTGAATCTACCCAATATTATAAGTGATGATCACATGAATATCAGGCATGACATCATAGAAAACCCAAATGCATTAAAGGGATCTATTGGAGGAATGAAACATTCCATGGAAAGTTCCAGGCACGCCATGACTATATCCCCAAATCTTACAAGAGTTACAAGTGAGCGGCCTGAATGAGCTATCGTCACACCATCGACCACCCTTCAATATCCTAAGCTGCTTGCTATGTTCATTTCCGAGTACACTGCCAATGCCAAAACATCGCAGTATTAGAGGCGCAAGATGTTGTATTTTGCAAGCTCGTGAATACAATATTTGTGGGCTCTGTCAATGCATTAACGTCTACAGAATTAGGGGAAACAGAAAATTGAGTCCCCCAAATCGACCGTGAATTGACATAGTGGCATGCACAGATACATAATACTTTAACACCGACAATTTTTAACTGGACTTATCTGCCACTAATAATAGGAAAACAAAAAACAAAGAAAAAAAACCAAAAAACAAATCTACAAAAATAGTAGGGAAAGTATCATTTCAGCCGTCAAATTTGACATAGTCCTGTTAATGTCCGCAAATCCCTTTCCCATAGGGGGAACACCTTAACCCTTCCTATACAAGCAGTTGACCTCACTACCTTGTCTTTTCCAAAGGTAATAAGAGCCCCAAAGAAATCCAGAACTATCACAAGAACCCTTATCGATTCATTCGGGGCAAGAACGTTTGGAAATAGTAACCCCTTTTAAGGGGAAGACAACAAAAGATATAACTGATGATGATTACATTATTTAGGTCATCCCCTTGGGTAAACCATCAAGGGAACAACTAAAGCACAGAGTGTCTGAAGTTGCAAGCGGTCTTCTAAAAAAGGTAGATGAGGATGGAATAACAAAGAAACAACTTAAGGAGCAAATTAGAGCCTTAAATTCATGTTTGACATATCAATGGGTCTGTATAGCACTTTTAACTAGGTTGATCAGAATCAATTTTGTGTTCGCCTCCTTCCAAGTCATGTATTTCCATCTTTTTAGATGGGAGCACATGAAAACGCCCGAGGATTTGAAAAGATAATAGTTTGAAAGGAGGCCTCAAGTCTCTGAGCAGACCAGTTTTTAATGTCCCTTGTTATGCAATGAAGAATTTGTTTCAAAAGAAATCCCTAAGGATTCATATATATTGTATGACAAAACCTCCATTGATACACTGCTTTCCATCTCCAACAAAGTGAGTGAATTGGAGAAGACGGTTCAATTCCTAGAAAAGAAATAGGAAGAAAATGTGCCATTGCCATCTTGTCCATTATCAACACCATCCTCAAGCAAGAGGAAGGGTGAAACACACACTCATTCTCCTGTCATCATCTCGGATGGAGAAGAGGACTAGTTTATCTCTGCTCGCCGTTTGAGGGCAGTGACTTTCTTCAGCTTGGGATAACATAGGGTGGTTTGCAACTCACCTATCCGTGCGTTTGATGCATTATTCCCCTCGATCTGAATGGGAACTTTGAGGTCCTCAACTAATTCCTTCTCCAAGGGAAATTCTGCCCTTTTCCAGGGAGTCAGAAACATGAACCAATTCAAAACCTCACATTTCGCCCATTCACCAACCTGCAACATCTACCCCTCTTAACACTTCAAACACCCCTATTCAGAGAAATTCTGGCACATTGACCCTTCACAAGGGAAAGGGGAAAGCAAATTTATTTTCAAGTGGTCTAGACCTCCTGGATTTGGTATCATCCCATCAAAAGCAAGTCGAGCTTGAGGAGATTATGGGTCACCCTAGGATGACCTTGGAGTCATTAAGGAAAATTTTTATGTTTGAGTGGTGATATATGAGTGGATGGTTGAACTCAGTTTATTTTCTTATGGTTTTTGATGGTTTTTATTGGTATACAAATGGAAAGAAAAAAATTTGGTTCTCCACAATAATTTTTTCTCTCCGCTTCATTTCCAACATTACAGGTAAGAAGAAACACCCCATCGTTATCCTCTTCAAATTTCTCCAAATCCAATGCCAAATTCATGAAATTAGGGCTCAGTGGATCCCTTATGTGCTCATCATGTTGTGAGAAAAAAATTTTTGATGCCGGTGTGGCAAAAAAAATTGTTTGTGTTAGGCGCGTACATGTCTTTGAATTGGGATGTCATGGCTTGTGGCTTAGAGATGAGTGTATCAATGGATGCTCGGAGATTGACTCCCACTATTTCCAAAATACAATAGGGGAATGTATTAAATACTCCGTGCGGATTCACATCTTTACACGTGGAGTTGGACCAAGACTCCCAACACATTTCTGTGGCATTTGTGGCAAAGAAAAACTTGTCTAGGTCAGGAAAATTCTAGGATGAATATGCTTCCAGAGCCATGCCAATTAACATACTAAAACTATTTTGTATTTTGTTTTAGCCTTACAAATGACTGTGTTTTTATACTTCCCGAAAACTTTGAAATCACTTCCTAAGCATATTTTGCATGAACTCACTACCTAAGCATTCTAAGTACACTATACATTCTCATGTCCCTATCGTATCCAATATAACGTGCATTTTAATTCCAGTTACATTTACTTTTTTTTCTAACAACCCAATAAATTCAAGCACTACAAATTCAAACAAGTATTCACCTTAGCAACATTTTCCATTAGCTACTTGCATTTTCAAATATCTCCCTCTACTATTTCATATGCCTCTTCCCTGACACGAGATTTCTCCTTCTTCTGATTGACATACATGTCATACTCTTTATAGAGACTTAAATTTCACATTAACTCCTCTATTACACTTTCTTTTTCTTTTCCCTTCTCTACCCTCAAATGTCATTTTCTACCCCATCTTCCTTTCCCATTCTTCCTCTCCCTCCAATTTCACTTATTCACTATATCCCTTTCGGCATTCACATTGTACATTTCACGTACGATTGCTAGTAGAATAATACAATCAAATATATTTATTATTGTATGATAATGTTAATAAATTTGTTATTTTAGTAGGAAGTTTAGGAGAGGGCTACCCTTCACTCAATATGCACCTTAGTCAACGCTGGTCAATGCATCATGACCATCCATTTTGAAATGGGCGGTCATGATGTAATGACCAACGTTGACTGAGGTGCACATTGAGTGAAGCTTAGCCGTTGGTGGAATGTTACAGCCAGTATAGTTATCTAAAATGTATGTATCTAAAAAATATCAATGGGCATTAGTTTCAAGTTATATATTTTACATTTTACAATAATAAATAATTCTATTGCCTTTCCAAAAAACAATGGTGACAACATTGATTTAATTACACTAAAGTGTGATACTGTAAAATATTTTTTTAACACAAAAAATAGCTCCAAATTCCATGATATAAATAAGATATACACAAATTTTAAATTAAATTTTTAGAATAATAAGAAAATTTTTATAAGTGAGTATGAAATGGAAATCATATTTAAGGCTCAAATCACATTATAATTGCCATGAATGTATTTGAAATTTTATTTACATTGTAGAATGCCTATATATATATATATATATATATATATATATATATATATATATATATATATATATATATATATATATATATAAATATATATATATTTGTTATTTAACCGTGAATAATAATATATAATGTATATTGTTGTTGTTTAACCATGAATAATATAATTTAGGAACATCAATTATATAAAAAGGATAATACGCATGTATTTATATAAACATGTCCTTTCATATACATTTTGCATTGTCTCTTTGTAATGGTCTATTTTCCTCTACTATTTTCATATACATTTTGCATGTCCTTTCATATATTAGCCATGTTTAAATTATGTGTCTACTATTTTCCTCTTGCACGTATATGAATGAATTCAGGGATATTGACTTATTTAGATTAAATTATGAAGTAGTTGTTTAATTATTTTATCTTGTTGATAGGTGTAATTTTGAATGAAAATTGAGGGGAAGTAGAAATTTGTGTAATAATGTGACATGTCAAATAAATGGCCAACCTTAACATCCAGTTGACATCATAAAAGATTTTTTTGTGCTGGAAAAAATGATCTAAAACTCATGATATATATAGTACATATCATAGAAATTAGAGGTTTAGTATTCCTTTTTCCCATAAACTTTATTGAGCCTAACATAGTGATATATGTAAATTGAAGCCATCTAACACTACCTAAAAATTTAAGAAGAAGAAGATGATACATCTACTCATTAATTAACAAAATTATAATATGACAAATCTTATATAAAATTCTTCTATAGTAATCAAATAAATATATTTAGATATATAAACTACACATATTTTGAACCAAGTTTCAATCCCTTAATCATTTTATATAGTATATATTATCCAAAGAAAATAAAATACTATTATAATCTTAGGGTCTAGAACACCTCAACAATTTACCAAGAAATTATCTTAACTTAATTTATATGAACAAAGAAATCACACCAACTCAACAAAAAAATTAATACATTTACTCATGGATAAAACAATTATGTGACAAACCTTAAATAAATGCCTCTATATTGATCAAATAATTATATTTAAGATATATCTGTATCTGTTAATAACCTATACATATTTTGTACAAATTTTCTATCCATTGATCTTTTTATACACTATATATTAGCAAACGAAAATAAAATACTATTATATCTAGAGTGCCACAGCAATATCGAAAATTGTAACAAAGGTTAAAAAACCAATAAATATGAACATGAGAAAAGTGCACCTTGCTTCTTTGGGGGGAAGTCTCCGTTGTCAATAATCATTGACAAGTGTCTGTAGATGACATGAACACTCACAGCCTGCGACCAGAAAGCCACCCATGGAAGCTCAAACTTTTTGGCAACATTAAAAGTCCAAGGAAGAAATGAACTGCCAATAACACACGAAATTGGAGGGTCACATCCCTGTGTTACTAGGCTGTGAATAAGATCTTCGGCAGAAGCTCTGGCAGTGGTCATCAGCGCATTTAAAGCTTCACCTGGGTTGGCTCTTCTGTTGAAATCAAGCGTAAGGCCATCTGAAATTTGAACAAAACGAATATTACAACTTGGATCTTCTGAAATTCCATTGCGATTATTACGGGTTTTTATCATTCTGGAGTGGTTCACTTCTGTATTGACAAAGGTTATGACAATCTTATCAGGGGATTTATATGTCCCTGAGCTGGGGATGGGATGATAATAACATGGGGAGCCATGTAAATAATGAGATGGTTAGTAAAAACTCCTACTCTTAAATCAATAATGGATGGACATTATCGATTTGAATCATAGCATTCTAAGCAATCTTGACTGAGGAAAATTCAATAATTGAGTGGGATGGATAAATAATACAAATCTAAGTGCAGAGGTAAGCACCTACGTCAGCAGAAAACCATTATCAGACAGAACCCAAAGCAAAGTCGAACACGTATCCACTAAAATAAAATCCGACCACGTGCCGTGAAGTGCACTAATGTAAACCGGAAGCTAATCTCCCCAAAGAATGGACCGCATGCATTCTCGCGAGCCATGAAAACCAACCATGCACATGCATCCACATGCTTTGGTGTGACCCGCGCCCCTGTGGTCCGGTCAGTGTTGTGGGTGACATTAAACAAAGTGCAATATAATCACAAAACATCATGTCAGGGTTTGTTTGTGTGTGTGTTCACTGGATTTTTCAACATACATAGGTGCATTATTTGGGGAGGATAGCTCTCGCCCTAATGAGTCATGTCAATATTGAAAGTCAAAAAATTGAACCAGAATTAATTTCATGGTCACAGATCAAAGTACCTAAGGAATGGACACTATCTAAAAAGTTTCTTGAAACCAGTCATCCTAAGTTGGAAAACGCTACGGCTATAAATGAGTCAAAAAATAATGTTACTTTGTCTTTTAGAAGTAAAAGTTCTTTGTCCAGTCTTCCCAGATCTAGTTCAGTCAGATCTGATAGTTCTGTGTTCTCCTTGGGAGAGTCATCTAAAAAGCCTGCAAAAGAACATGTATATCTATGCAGTCATAATAGTCTTATACATGATCCTAACACTGACTATTTATGGTGCAATGATTGTGAACAATTGATAAAGCAAAAGTATGTACCATCTAATGGCCCAACCATTAGTATGGCGTCTAGAGCATCTCACAGTTCTTCTTCATTTTCGTCTTTAGACAGTTCAGAAGTTTTGTCTCCTGACCAGACCCAAAAAGCTTTTTCTGGTATCAAAGGTCTGTAGATAGGCAAATAGATCCATCTGAGTAATCCAAAATGCTCAATTGGACAAATAAAGCTGTCAAAAATGTTCATGATAGGCTTCAGTCACAGGAGTCTATTTTAGCAGAAATGGAGAAAACTTTGAAAGCCATAGAATTAAATCAAAAAGGAGATGTGTCAGGTGCTTTAAAATTGTTAAATTCTAAGATAGATGATGTCAGTTTGTCTATGAAAAGAGTAGAGAAGCATGTTGAAAATACTTTTGTTTATGTGTCTTCTTGTCCAGATATTCCTAAAATTGTTACTCAAAATGTTGTTGATATTGTCCAACCACTTGTAGATCATACTGTAAGTATCAAGAGTGATGTGTCTTCTAAGCTTGAAACCACTCATAAGCTTGTACAGTCCAGCCTGCATCAACTTCATGAGTCCTCTGAAGAAATAAGTCACAAGTTAGATTCTGTCCAAGAGTCTGTTAGTCCTATACCAGTCATAGTCCCTCAGATTGAGAAAATTGTTGAGAATACCAAGAAGCCTGATGAAGAAGAGCCTGATTCGTCTCAGAAAGTGTCTTGGAAAGATGTTGCAAAGCTCTCAGGAACCTCCTCACAGTACAAAACTGTTTTATCTCAGCATAGTCCTTTATTTTTAACTGAGAAAAAAGATACTGATAAGTCAATTGGGATGGTAAAAATTAATCCTGAAGAAGCAGAAAGCATGTTCTTAGGAGAATCCTCTGGTACAGCCCCTGAGCCATTGCAAGGTACTACAAGAACTCAGACGCTTTAGCCCAATTGGTATAAATTAGATTGTCATTCCACTGAGCAAGTAAAAGAGATAATTCATGGAATGATTGGATGGTCTAATTCTCAGTTACTCTTGTACAAAAAGGATCCACATAGAATAGCTGAGATGATTGCTAATGGTTTTGTTGGTATTGTTAGAGAATGGTGGGATGCACACCCACATCAAGAAGAAATTTTACAGGGAGGATACTCTGCATTAACGGCTGCTCTTATCAAGGAATTCATTGGCACTGTTGATAAAGATAAGCTTAAGAATACCTCTTTATTCTTAAGAGCAAGATTGTGTGATATGAGCAAAATTAAAGAGTATCAATGTTATATGCAAAAATTGTATTATAATTCTGGCAACATTAATGATCCTACTACGAGGATTAGATATGTAGAATCTTTTCCTGCTTTCTTTTCTACAGAATATAAGAAAGCTATGCATGGAATACCTCCTGATGAATTAAGTCTTGGAGCCATTAATCAGATTATTGATGAAACTAGTGCAAGACTTTGTTAGGAAAAGAAGGATCAAAAGGAAGTTGCTAAGGCTCAAAAGGCCTTACGACATAAGTTTTGCCAGATGATTGATATTGACCCTTTCGGATGTGAATCTTAATTTTCCCCCAAAGAAGAAGGTATGTAAATAATGTTCTTCTTTTTCAAAAGGGAAGGGTCAGGGTAAATCAAGAAGCAAATACAGTAGATTTAAGAAAAGAAATAAGGATTTTGTTCCTTATAGAAAATCCTATTTCAGAAAGAAAAAGTATATTGGTAGAAAAAATAAGTTTATTCCTACATGTTTTATATGTAAAGGAAAGCATTATGCTAATGAGTGCCCTCAGAAGGATTCAGAAAAAGGTAAAGCAAAAATCAATACTCTTGCTGCCAAGGGTATTATAGATAAATATTATTGCTTAATCAATGATTGAGATAGTTATTCTTCTGACATTTCTTATCAGTCTTCAGAAGAGGAATTTCAGATAAATACAGTGCAATACTCAGATTCTGACTCTGATAGTACTAATTCAAGATACAGTTCTTTACCATATTTTGTTAATATGATATGTGTCAATATGCACTCTAGCTTTCCGCATCCTATGATTCCTCTATCTTCAAATCTTCTTCTCAAATAGTTATAGCTTAGACAAAGTGAATTTGAAGATTGTCCCCATTGGGACACTGCAAGAAAGATATCTTTGTCACAGAAAGTACGAGAACTAGAAAGAAAATATGCTCAGTAATTACAGGCTGAACATTGGTCTAAAATCAGAGAAGAAGAAGAAAAAGAAGGATTATACTATCAGGAAAGATCATACTCTCTAGCTCCTTCAAGGCCTCCATTTCAAGGACGAGTGTGTCAATGCCAAACACCCTACAGAGGAAGAGGTCAAGGTAGAGGAGGAGGTTATCCTCCAAGGAGAAATTTTCCATTCTTATTTCCTGAAGAAAGAATCAGTCAAGAAGAGTTTCAGGAACCCACTACAAGTTTTCAGAGTACTATGCCTAGTACTGATGTCATGATTCCTGATCCAGAAACAATGAAGACCTGGAGAAAAAATAGAATTGAATTTCTCCAGAAGGTGATCGCCAAATCTACCAATGAGTACAAGAGACTCACTGAATAAGAAGAAAGAGAAAAAAAAGAAGCTAAAGATGAAGAAGATCTTGAAGAAGCTTATCAGCAAATTCTTCATCAAGAATTAGAAGAAGGTGTCTCAGTTGAAGATCTAGATGCTGAGGTATGCACAATCAAAGGTGCTCAAAATCCCTTTATTTCTATCATGATCTGTATTCCCAATATAAAGCCAAATTCTTTAGATGCCATGATAGACACAGGAGCCGACATAAGTTTACTTAGGTCAAGAGCCATACCTCCTAATTGTTGGTCTAAGACATACCTTAAGATTAATTTTGATAAAAAAAAAGTCATCTCTAGGTATACTGCCTATGTTCCCATCAAAATTCAAGGATACGAAAGAACCTTACAATTTTATCAACATGATATGATATCCTATGACTGTCTGATAGGAGTAGATGCCTTACAGGAATGTGGAACTTTCAGTCTTAATAGAGACTATATATCCTTGTTCAATCCATATGTCCAAATACTTAGAAAGTACACATTCAAAACTATAGTTCCTTTACCAAAGCTGAAAAAAGAACCAAACCATGAATGGATTTATAAATTCATAGCCCTGTGTCAAAGTAATATAGATGATATTGTTACAAAGATCAAAAAAGATCTTTGTTCAGAAAATCCTCATGCTTTCATTTCAATAAGAGAACACATCTGTTCGCTTGATTTGCAACTTACAAAAGATGAGAAGGGCAATGAAATTGTTCCAAAGTTCAAAGCTCATCACAGAGGCATGATTCCCTCTGAAAGAAGAGAATGCCAGGAAGAAATTAAAAAGCTACTACAGGGAGGATTCATTCAAGAATCAAATTCTCCCTGGGCATGTGTTGCATTCTACGTCAACAAGAGAAGTGAGCAGATTCGTCAATAGAAAAGGCATGTAGTTGATTATAAGCCCTTGAATAAATTTGTCACAGCAGTTTAGCACCCTATTTCTGCCAAAGATGATTTTCTTGCAAGAATCAAAGGATCAAAGGTCTACAACAAGTTTGATTTAAAGAGTGGATTCTGGAAAATATTTCTAAAGCCTGAAGATACATACAAAACTACATTTTTTGTTCCAGGAGGTCAGTATGAGTGGAAAGTTCTTCCTTTTGGTTTAAAAACTGCACCTTCAATTTTTCAGAAAAAAATGGATTTTATATTTGGTGATCTCTATGAATTCTTATTAGTATACATTGATGATATACTAATATTTTCCAAATCACCAAAGGAGCATATTAATCACCTAGAAAATTCTATGAAAAGGTTTATCAAAATGGTTTATGTCTGTCTCCCACAAAAATGGAGATATTCAAAGATGAGATGGATTTTCTAGGAATAAAAATAAAAGATGGATCCATAGAAATGCAGAAGCATATTGTATCAAAAATCCAAGGATTTCCTGATGAACTCAAAGAAAAGGAACAATTACAAAGATTCCTTGGATGTGTAAATTATGTTGTAGGATTCTACAAAGATATTGCTGCTGACAAAATTCTTCTTAATAAAAGATTGAAAAATAATGCTCCTACCTGGTCTGAAGATATGACACATGATGTTAAAAGAATTAAGAAGCAATTCTTGATCTTCCCTACCATGTCCTTGCCTGGTCAAGGATTGAAAATTATTGAAACAGATGCAAGTGAGAATTATTGGGGAGTTGTTCTTAAAGAAAGAACAGATAATGATAAAGAAAAGATTTGAAGATATGCATCTGGTTCATTCCAAGGATCTGAGTCGAAATATCATTCAACTCATAAATAAATTCTTGTTGCTAAGAAAGCCATTAAAGCTTTCTTATTCTTTATTAAAAATGAGCATTTCATTCTTAGATCAGATTTGAAATATTTCAAGACAAGAGTGAATAATGGTGACCCAACTAACAAAAATGCATTCAACAAATTGCAGAGATGGGGAATGTGGTTTGATAACTTCAGTTTTGACATCGAACACATAAAATGAAAGGAAAATTCTCTTGCTGACTTTGCCAGTAGGGAATTGAATAAATCCAGGAATGTGAACATTACTGAAATTTTCCATGAGTTCGTAGAAAGTATATGGGATACAGCCACTTACCAGAATTATCTGGAGTCTAAGAAAAGATGTGATGATCGAATGTCTTGGGAGGCACAGCATCTACTTCTCTCAAGAGGTATTATTTCAATTTCACCATATCAAACTACAAAAGTAGCCTATCGGTTTGTAGACCCAGAAGTTCCAACAACAGAGTTTCATACAAGGAAAGATCCTATGGTATTTTTCACACTAAAATTGCAATGATGACATTCCAAGTATGTTGAACCTCTTGCCGATGATATTCCGGTTGAAGGACGCAGATTAAGGCAGTTGGTCATCAGACCAAATGTTCTTTGGAGATTCAATTTTTTCAGACTCTGGCCTGAAATTCATCCACTGCAAAAAGATATTTGAATCGGCCAAGAACTCCTGGAGATAGGCAATACATTGCCAATCATTTTAAGCATTTTCTTTCCAAATTTCTCCCTACTAAAATTTCTGACAGTCCATTATTAAATGTTTCTCCTGATACTGCCAAAAATATTTTGATAAATTGTAAAATAAATTGGTATGTAAAGATTCAATATTATCTTAGGACTAATTTGTATCAGGGACATCATACAAATCCCAATGGCCAACTTTGGAGAAAGATTATTCTCCATCACACCATGAACGTGCATCCTCCGGCACCTGGTCAATTCTTAAGGATTCTAGATCAGTACCTTTTACCTACAAGGCACCACCTCAATAGAAATGAAGATGGGACAGCATCCATATCCAGAGTTTGGTATGAGCGCAATACCCGTGATCCTTACTTTGCAGAAAGACATGAAAGGGAAGAATCATCTAGCTCATCTGATGATGACAGTGGTCCCAGAGTTTTGTATAGTCCATAACAGCTATGATGATAGGCTTGTTGTCATCCGTAATAAAGATAGATAAGATTTTGTTTTGAGTCTTTTCGAAAGCATGGTGGACCTCCCCACTTACTAAAGGCATTATCCCGGGTGGCGTGTACCCATGTGTCTTATCCTACTTTTGTTAAAGTGGGAATCTTTTGGTCACCTAGGTAGTCGGTCTCCGATTTCCAGGTTTTCCCTTTTATCCAGTGAAAAGCCTCTCGCATTCTTATATATAGGGTTGTTGAGACTCATTCACGACACCGAAGATCATTAGAGCTCAAGTGGAGTCTAGGAATCCAAGTTTGTAAGTAATAGAGTTTTTTTGTCTTCTGGTTTAGAACAAGGTTATTTTGAAGGTTATTTTTATTTTTAGAACTTGGGTAGAGAAATGGTATCAGAGCTGGTTCTCTGTTCTAAAGAGTTGTAAAGGATCATATGTTATTAATGAAATTTACAAGTTTTGCATCTATATTTCTGTCTTGAATTTCTATTATGTATCTTTCTTATTTCATCTGTGAATCAAGATGATACACCTTAAGCCAGGCTAAGAGGCAAGCCTCCCGCTTGTAATTCATCATTGAATGTGCGTTGTTTAGGTTGAAGGCCGATACCGTAAGTCCTGCTAGAAATTTGCTTGGTAGTAACAGTCAAAATCAAATTTGGAGATCGTGCTAGTGTTTCTGGTAGAGATCTGGAACAAGAACTTGTAATTATATCTGATGTATTTCCTGTAAATTCTGATATTGATGTTCAAGAAGAGTCTGACCTTTACCGGCATGGGAATTTCCTAAGATCCCATATAACCAAGTTTATGCTAAGATATTTTCTTTTCATTTAATAGCTGCTACTACTCTTAAAACCAGAGAGTCAGTCATTCAAGTTTCCCAAACATCTTCAGGTGAATATAATATTCCGTTGATAGATCCCAGTGATATTAAGTCCTTAAAAAAGCAAAAAACATTTAAGTTTTCCCATATAGGTTGTGTCCAAATAGGAATCACTCCTCTATTCTGTCAAGGTCTAAATGCATCTATGTTATGTTGTTTGATGGATTTGAGGTTTGATAATCTTAAAGATTCATTACTTGCTGCAATCCAAACTGGTCTCCATAATGGTCCAATTTCCTTTAAGGTCTATCCTAACTATCATGTTAGTCTGACTAAAGATGATCTGTTGAAGGAAGTCTTAAAGTCACATCTTGCCGCTACTGGTCTAAATATGAAGCCAGGAGCATGTCCACTTTCCATACACTACAAATTCATCTATAGGCTTGCTAATACCATGTATCCTACTATAAAGCATGTTATTTCCAAAGGCAGCAGCGTGGTGAGTCATGTCAATATTGAAAGTCAAAAAATTGAACCGGAAATTAAGGCAGGTTAAGAGATACGATTATTAGGGCCTTGGACATGAGAGATATGGTTTTTTTTAGGCTTCAAATAATATATTAAAACTATTTCCGCATGTGACATGATATGGAGAGTCAAAAAATTTATCTTTGGCTTTTCCTTTCATCTTCTGCTTTCCAAATCAATATTGTTGATCCATCTCTATACCCTATTTAAATATTTATTTTATATCGTTAAGTATATAAAATATGGTATCTCTTTTAAGAAAGGGGGACTACAGCCTAGACAAACAAGACAAGTACCTAGGGCTCCAACATTTAGGGGGGGTTACTTTATATTATTTTACTATAATTTTTATGAAGAGTAGATTAATATATTAGTTCCATATATACTACTAGCAGTTATTGTCCAACCTTACATAGAAATTCACTTCACATTATTCAAAATAAAATTAAAATTACATGGAATAGGATATCGAGGAGTCCTCAAATATTTATGCAAGTACCTTTGTTGCAGGATTCTTAAATTTAATTCATACTCGCATATTTTTCATACTTTGTACTGTTTTGAAGTATTAGAAGTTTTTTTTGGAGGATATAAAAAAGGAAAATATGTAAAGAACGTGGAAAAAATAGTTGGGAAATATATGAGAAAATCAATAATATAATAGACTATATGTTGGAGAATTAACTTGGGATTTTAGGCACTAATAGGTACAAAAAAAATTATTATGAAGTTTTTCTCAGATGGTAGAGGCATAAAATATCAAGTATGACAATATTTGATCAGAGTTAATTTGATCAGAGTTAAATTTTTTTCTACTCTAGATTTTATTTATTTATAGAAGGAAGTAGCTTTAGTATTGCTTAGGGCACTCATAACCCTTAATTCGGCCTTTTCTACTCACTTAAGAAAATATATGTGGTGTTGTAGGTATCCTCTATCTATAGCCAAACTTTCATAGCACTATGTCAACCCTGTATCGCTCTACAATAAAATCACATCTACCAACCATGTAATACTTAGTGCAGGTCTAATCCATCTTTTCAAAGGTCTCAGACCAAGTCCTCATCGATAAGTAACGCCTCCATTTGATAGCTTCCATGGAAAGATCATCCAAGGAACATCTATATACTAGTATCTCTCTATACACAACTAAGTGCAAATCTTTGTATAGATGTGCAATGACATGAGGTTACCAACCACATCTTCATTTTGTTTCAACCCTTTCTACTATGACTCCCGTGAACCTTGCTAACAGGTAGTGACCACTCTTGTCAAGAACAAGGATGCCGCTAACAAGAGTCATCAAAACTACCCAGGAAAATTCTCAATCATATATTTGTTCAAACAATTTTGGTCCTGTGCCGGGGAAGATCGAAATCACCAGTGGCTCGCATCACCTCTCCTAATACATTAGTAGTATAAAAATAGATTGGGTCCCTTGTAATTGGTAGCCTCATAATCTTGTGTACATCCTCTCATGTAATCGTCCTCTCCCTTGTCATAAGATGAAACATGTTTGTCTCTAAATTCCATCTCTCAGCTAGGGCTATCAACAGTGGCCTATCTTCCCACATTGCAGACACCAATATTATGCAGTATAGGCCCAACTCATCTAAGATGGACCAATCATGTAGATGCATCATCTGAATTTGTAGTAAGGCTCTAGATCGATCCTCTAAGAACTAGATCAAAAGCAACCTCAAATGGTTATTTTAGTAAATATGGACATATTCCAATGAATCTAGAATCCAGTATTACAAATTTTGGAAGAAATCTATCACCATTTAAATTTTGTATATTGGATTCCATTATTACTATTAGTGGATTCCATTGGTAATAATATTGGACTATAATATTGTCATTACTGGACTCATAGGAGTTCCAATTTCGCTATTATTAGATTCCAATTTCGCTATTCTTTTATTATAATTTCACTATTATTTGATTCCAATTTCGTTGTTTTTGGATTTTCATGAATTTGGAAAAATCATGTTGGGAGTATATAAGGTTAGTGGCCACTTACTATTAAAAGGCATGAGCCTATTGTATTAAGAAAATAAAAAAACTTACAATAAATTCTTGCAAATGCAAGTTTAAAGTGTGGGCCTTGCACTTTGAAAAGGCAAGGCTAGCACTTTCCTCACACATTGAAAGTGCAAGCCTCAATGTAAGGTAAGCGACCGCCAACTATTACAAGGCATGAGCCCCTTAGATTAAAATAAAAATAAAAACTAACAATAAATTCATGAAAAATCAAGTTCAAAGTGTGAGGTTCACACTTTGAAAGTGGGAGACTCGCACTTTCAAAGTCTGAGCCTTGCACTTTCAATGTGTGAGTCTCACACTTTCAAAGTTTGATCCTTGCACTTTTAAAGTGCGAGGAAGTGCGAGCCTCACACTTTCAAATTGCGAGGCTCTCACTTTGAAAGTTATGTACATCCTTTATATTGGCATTGGCCTAGCTTACAATAAAATTACATCCTCACCCCAAAATATCCTTATTAATTATGAGGTGTCATATTTTTGGTGCTTTGTAAAAAAAATTATGTAAAGGATATAAACTTCAAACGCAATTTCGCCCATTAAAATATCAAAATTACTTGAAGATTATTTAATATTCCACTTATAATCTTGGATTTTATAAATTAATCCACAAGCCCTATTAACAATTGACATATCACTATTATGGAATAATGTCTAGACCCTTTTTGTTTGATAATATATTAGTGAAACTATTGAAGAAAACTATGGAACTTGTGCCAGTTGGTCATTCAATTTTTTGGGCTTAAACTGAAAAATTGATGAAGATATGTGGTAGAAGTAATTTTATTTTAGTTTTCTTAACTCATCCATGGCATTGTAACAACTCAATTATTTTTTTCGTTGATTGTACACAACCTTAAGTTTACTATTGTTTTTTATTATAAATCATATCTTATATTTATCATTAACATCCTACAACATCATTGGGAGCTATGTATATCACAAATTCGATTACTACAAAAGAAAGTATTATTTATGCTTCTAAATTGTTCCATTCTCCCTATAAACGATGAGTCAGTTACTTCCACGAGGAATAAAATGAAGCAATTCTTAACACATTGCAAGCATAATGATCGTGAGAAAGACAATCAAATGTCCTTGGAGATACATTAAACCAATATTGTATGGTTTACATCTATCAAAAATCACATTTTTCCCTAATTGTATTATTTTTGAGTCAAGAAATGCCACCACCTTTTACCCAGTGATGGACACTGTGAATGACCTACATTTTCTTCACACCCATCTTTGTGGAATATTTATTTTCTCCAATATATTTTCTCAATTCCCCTTCTTATAGCCTTGTCTCGTAGCCTTGTATAAGTTGAGTAGATATTCATGGGGCTATTGAATGGATATCTAAATACCAAGCCCTTGTTGTTATTGAAGAATTTTATTGGAATATCATCTTCAAAGAATATGAAATACAAATCAATGAGCTGTACTTACACAATCCAAATAATTGATGCATAATCTAGAGAATAGAGTAAAAGAAAACCTCTTGTAGGGTCCAACAAAAGGTATATACATTGTTCCTTGTCTCCTTTCCCTCTACTAACCACATCGGTTGGTAGAATGAATGACTACCCATGCCTAATAAATCAAAGTATATATCATCATGCTTTGACTTATGTGATGATAGTTGTAGCTCACAATAACAAAATTGATGTGTCATACACAAGTAGAGGAAAGCATTGAGAAAATTAGGAGAACATGACTGTGGGATAAATGGTATAGTCACTAGATACCATCTTTATCTGTATACTGAAGTGCCCAAACAAATACGTACCCTTGGATTGGAATCCATTACCTGTACCACCATCAACCAATGAAATCAACCACCATAGAAAACAAAAATATTCACGTCAAAAGCTCAATGAAAATATTTCCAGTATACAAGACTACTTACAAAACCGAATAACCTCTTTACAAAGTTGGAAGTATGATAGATCTTAATCTACTACACATCAAGTTTTGACAACAAACATTAAAGGAAAAATCAAATTTTAAGCTCAAACCTTGAAGAAATAACAACAAAATAGGCATACATGAGATTACTTTTACAAATGGATGTTTTTTTATAACAACAATTAGACTATACCAAAAATACTTGATTTTTTCATAAGCTAACATTAAGAAGAGAAAATAAAGATCTATTTGAGAAATAATGAATTTATACAGAAATAACAACTTTAATCGTAATAAAATCAAGATCTCATTTGTGAAGAAATAAGTGAGAACATTTGGGAAAGTTTCCAGTGATATTTTAGATTATTACCTCGACATTTTCAAAGGTCTAGTGGTTGAAAAGTTTCACTTCGGGATGTGGTAAGGTGGCTGCCATGGCTATTGATGCTATGTCTTTCCCTCGGCTCCAACAACCAAAAAAACAAAAAATCCTTAAATAAAAATGTTTATAGGAGAGGAAGGGTGAAAGGGCAAGTCAGGACCAAAGAAAGCATGGATTTGACATTGGAAACAACGGAAAAAGGGGTTTGTAAATAACTAAGGTACATTTAAGAAGCCAGTGCCCTATCCCCTGATTCTCCCACAACCTTTAGTTGTTTTAAATCATGTTGTGCGTTAGAAAAGACATTGAAAATTATAGGGGAGGAGACGAATACCCATCCTCCTTTGGGTCCTCCTATCACAAGGCCAAAATGATAGCCATGGTCATGAACAAAATTTGTGTGGTGAGTTTGGTGATGTCATGCCATAATGCACAATGAATTTAGGTAATTGGGATTATTGACCACTAGACTAGTTAATATATTCCATACAAGACATTAATTTTTTGTTTTTTTAGATGTTCTATGAAACTTTTTTATATTTTCGATAACATAATTAATAACCCTCTCCCGCATAAAATATAGACACATGGTCGACAAGTGAATTTTGAATATTTTACTCGTGTTTAGGTACATGTTTAGCGAGTGAATTTTGAATATTTTACCCTCACTTTAGGGTAATATTGCAAATACCTAAAGTTAGAAAATCTATGGTGTTTAAAGAATTGTTATACCTTATGCTTTTGAAAACTCAACTAAATAAGAAGGTTAATATTTGAATGTCCTCTCCTTTTTCCCAACAATCCACATACTTACGTAGTTAATTGTTATCTCCTCTAATTTAATTTAACAGTGGGTGAGGAAACAAGGTGTGTAAATTGGAAATTGGAAGGGAAATCTATGAAAGTTGACAGCATCCTATATTGACTGGGAATGGAATTCTATGGAAGTTGGAAGCATCCCATCCCCATTTCTAATTCTCCCATTTTTCTATGTGGGTCGCACACTAGGCATGAATCGCACAATGTAGGAAGCAGGTGAAAGGGTGATTCACTACCAAAGAAAGCATGGATTTTCCATCAGAAGCAGTGCATAAAGAGATCTACACAAAAAATAAGGTATATTTCAGAACCAACTATCTCGTCCCCTCAATCCCCCAATTTTTTTTCTGGATTAAATCTTATTGTTTGTGAGAAAATATGTTAAAAATTACAAGCGAGGAAACAAATTTAGAGAATTGGGAACAAATATAGATAGGTGTTTGACCCAGCGTCCTTCTCATCCTCCTGTCACAAGGCTAAAGTGATACCCATAGCCATGAACAACATTGGCATGTTGAGCCTATTGGTACCATGCCACAGTACACCCCTACGCTTGAGACAGATCTAGGGAATTGTGAAAAAATATAGCTAGGTGTTTGACCCGGCCTCCTTCTAGCCCTCCTATCACAAAGCCAAAGTAATAGTCATGGCCACACAGAACATTGGTGTGGTGAGTTTTGTTGTACCATGCCACACCACACCACCTAGTCACATCGTATCCCAACACTTGACATGGATTTAGGGAATTGGGAACAAATATAGCTATGTTCAACAAAGCTTCCTTTTGTTCCTCTTTTCACAAAGCCAAAGTGAAAGCCATGGCCACTAATAAAATTAGTGTGCTGATTTTGGTGGTTCCATGCCACAACACAACTTGAGCCATAGCATAACCCCCATGCCTATGATAGATTGAGGGAATTGGGAACAATTAAAGTTATGTATTGGATCCAGCATCCTTTTGGTCCTCCTTTCACAAGGGCAAAGTGATAGCCATGGCTATGAAAAATGATGGAATCCTGAGTCTAACACTACTACTATACTTTTTTTTTCCACAGTGCACCCCCCATGACATATTTTACAGAAAATGAAATCAAATGCATGTTTGAAACTAAAATGGAATTGAAAGACAGAGGATTTCATTTTCAAGTGTCAGTTTGGGAAAAACAGTAAAAGCTTCATCTACAACTTTGTCAGAATTTAGTGTTGATGCAACGATGATTGAAAAGTGTTGAGGATCAATCTCCCTAGAATGATAGTGGAAAGAGGATTCCCTAGTGGGTTGAAGTACCATGTGAGTGTGACTTATTTGAATCTCTCTAGTAATAGTCTTGCATGTTATTTTTATTCACTCAACATTTAATAAAATGTATACAACTAGTTACCTCGCCATTAGGACCATATTCAAACCCCACCTAAGCTCGCCTCGTTATGTCAAGATTTTCATATTCCAACATGATATTCTAAGCCTAATGACATCTAAGCTCAATATTTATTTAATTGCATTGATGAAACATAATGAACATTTGAGATTAGTGACTGCTATGATAGTTATTACCTTGTATATCATTATATTTTTTATCAATTTCCAATCATTGTGTGTGAGGATATAATATTCTCAAAAAAACTTAAAACACCCCCCACGTAAAACATAGGATACACCGCCCATGACACCAATTCAATGTCTTGGATCATGACATTAGTAAAGGAAATTAAAATGTGTTATCAGTCCAAAATTCACACTTTTATTTGGTAAACAATCAGACTTCTAACTTTGGCCAGTAGAATGGGATCTCCTCCGAGTTTTGGGCACCTCAGTTTTAGGAGAACCTCTAGAGTGGCCTGATTCCCTTGATGAATCACCTAAGCTTATATTCTGGTGAGGTTGCTTACTAAAAATCAAGTAAAAAGGGTGATACACCAACGTTTCGGGACTTATACTTGCATGAAACACACTTAATGACTGGTAAAGAACTGATAAACTTCACCGCAAATACTATTTGACAAAATTTGCACTCACAAAGGAATTGACACACTCTTACGTGACTTGTAAAACTTAGAAAATAGTTAATTGGAGGTGATGGAATATTATTTAACATGCAAAGGAATGATATTATTCTCTAAAACACATTGTAAATCTATTGTAACACACTTCACAAAACTTGAAATTTGAAGAAAAACAATCTTTTATTGATAAAAAAAGTTCACAAGTAAAATATTTATACATAAAAATCTGTAGAATAATGATAAGCCCCCCTAACACTTTCTCAATCAAGGTATATGTAGTAAACATTCACCCCCAAGATCCAAAAAAACTCATACTAAAATTAGCCTGGTTGGCTAATTGGAGACAAATCCAATTGTAGCATTTTGCATGCTTAATTTTAACCTAATTGCACTTAAATACAGTTTTCAACAAAGGTAAGGCTAAATAATTTCCTGCATGAGACTCCAAGGATAAAAAATTATCATTAGCTATCAATATGTTTTGTTCTACACCATGTTGAAACATATCTAACATTTTTCGGCATCTTGATTTCCTTCTCTAATACCACTATAATTTACATCCTACCATTTAATGTAATTGTTTGCATGAAATGTGAAATATATATTATATCCATAGTTTTTGAATTTTTTAAATGTAAAATAATCAATGGGGAAGATAATGATGTAAAAATGGTGCTTCTGAAAATGGTTAAAGACTAAAATTTCAATTAAAATACAATAGCAAAACAATCTTTGTTTATTGTAACCATGGCATATCAAAATTTCACAAGTAAATAGTTTACATAAAATCTGTAGAATAATGATAAGCCCCCTCCACTTTCTCAATCAAGGTATATGTAGTAAACATTCACCCCCAAGATCCAAAAAAGCTCAAACTAAAATTAGCCTGGTTGGCTAATTGGAGACAAAATCCAATTGTTTTTTGCATGCTTAATTTTAACCTAATTGCACTTAAATACATGTTTCAACAAAGGTAAGGCTAATTTTAATTTCCTGCATGAGACTCCAAGGATAAAAAATTATTATTTAGCTATCAATATGTTTTGTTCTACACCATGTTGAAACATATCCAACATTTTTCGGTATCTTGATTTCCTTCTCTAATACCACTATAATTTACATCCTACCATTTAATGTAATTGTTTGCATGAAATGTGAAATATATATTATATCCATAGTTTTTGAATGTTTGAAATGTAAAATAATCAATGGGGAAGATAATGATGTAAAAATGGTGCTTCTGAAAATGGTAAAAAATTTCATTGATTAATACAATAGCACTAGTTATGAATGTATCCCTTCATTCCATCTTTGTTTCCATGTTGAACATGGTGATATCAAAATTGAAAAATGTATAAAATTTTCAAGGAGTCCATTGTTTCATCCACTTGCTCTAGACTGAAATGGGGAAAATTATAAAAATTTCAAGAACCTTCTTGTTTCCTCCGATTTTTCTATGTTAAAATGTTTTCATGGGTGAAGTAATCATTTCTTGAATTTTTGAAGGCTTATCAATTAAACCTTCATATTTCAATTCATACTTGATCCGTATTGATAGTTGTAAAAATTATGTTCTTTTTTCTTTTCTTTTCTGAAAATCCACCACAAAAACTTGCACATGTACATGTTGGAAAATTTAATAATTTACACCAAATAGAAAACCATGAAATATGAAATAACTATATTTATGTGGGTGCCTAATTATTTATAATGTTGCAATAAACTATGAAAATTAGTGTGTGTGTTCTTGTAAATTCATGTTAGTAAAACATAGTTCCTTATGACTAACCTATAAGTATATTTTGGTAACATAGTGATCAAGTCATGTGAAGGATTCAAAATATGCTACACCCTTAACCTATTTCTTGTATTAGGATATGATTAGCTTACTTGTGGATTACCACATCATTTTATTATGTCATTGATACTTTCTCATGCTTAGTAGGTCAGCCTTGGTGATGTCCATAACATAGGAATAATATATAGAGGGGATTGTAGGTAGTAGTTTATCATCATTCGAGCATTTGAGTTTGGTTTGGAGGTTGACCCCTCGAAGTGGTGAAGCTATTTTAATTTCATATTGAGATAATTTATCTACAATATTGTGTTCTTTGGTGTTTTATTGCTTCTCATAATCTTAATTATACAAGTAATATCATTACAAGTGGTATCAGAGCTGCGATCGGGGCCAAAATTAGGGAAAAAACCCTAATTTTTAGTTATCACTATATCTTGCTAAATAGAATGATTTTGTTCAAGTTATTTTTACCAGCGTTGTGAACCATTTTAAGTAATATTCCCTAAAAATTTCAGACTTTTTGGATATAGTTTGCAAACGTTATTGCAAATTAAGGGTTTTTAATAAAATTACTCCGTAGGCTGCAATTTTTGGAATTTTTCCAAGTTATTTACATTTTTGGAAATCTCTAAAAAAACTATTGATAGTATAATCTTTGTGTGTTTTCCTATTCGGCCAAATTTATATCGAAACACTAAATCGTATAGTTTGACATCATGGTGGGGCCTTCCATAAGAGGCAAAAAGAATATTGTCACTCTAGGTAAAACCCCAAAAATATATGGAGTAGTGATTGAAGATTTGGAGTCAAAAGGGGTAAATATAGGTTCCTTAACACTAGAATTTACCTCATTTGATCATAAGGTGATCCAAATCGAGTATGAACTAAAAAATCTCCAATCTGAGATGGCCTGAAAAGGAGACATAGACCAAATAAATCAGCGCTTGGATGATATCATTCAACATATAAAGGGTAAATAATTTATCCCATATTAGCCCCAACTCAACTAAGGAGGATATTCAGTTCATAATAATGGGAAAAATAACCATGTTGGATCTCTTTTCTAGCCCAATCAGAATCCAACTTATGCACAACCACGGAACATGATGCTAAAAGTGGAGATGCGCAAATTTGATGGGAAGGATGTACTGAATTGGATAAATCAAATGGAGAGATTCTTTGAGTTATATAAAACCCCATCAGAACAAAATGTTACCTTGGCATCCCTTTATCTTGAACCAAACCAATTCTTCTCGTATCGATGGTTATGTTCTCAGAGGTAGAAGAGCGGTCTCAGTGTCACTTGGACATTTTTTACTCAGGAGTTGCAATTACACTATAGTTTCAGTGTTTCAGATAACTACTTTAGTCAATTGGAAAAGTTACGACAAATAGTATCAGTCAAAGATTATGTGCATCAATTCCAGAACCTATCCTTAAGGGTGGAGAATATAATAGAAGAGAACCTGAATGACATGTTTCTTGGGGATCTTAAAGACCACATTAAGCATGAGGTATGTATGTTTAATCCACTCAAGCTTTCTAATTCTATTATCATGGCATGTACAACAGAGGAAAAAATTATTTGTAGTAGGAGGCATCCTTTCATTAACACCAAAGACTGTAGTACCCCTTCCTCATCACTCACTTGGCCAATTAGACTGACTCCTAAACAAGTGGAAGAAAAAAGAGCTAAAGGATTATGTTTTAAATATGACAAGAAATATGGAATGGGACACAAATGAGCTGAGAATAAGTTGTTTTATATTGAAGGAGGAAATGAGGATGAAGATGAATCTAAAATTATAGGAGAAGCTGAGGAACTAGTAGAAGATGAAGTAGAGGATCACCAACCTACAATTTCTTGCCATGCATTTTTAGGTCTTAGTACTCCTCAAACACTCAAGGTTATTGGCTATCTCAAAAAATAGAAGGTGATGGTGTTGATTGACTCCGGTAGTAATCATAACTTCATAAATAGTAAGTTAGCTACCCACCTCAATTGTTTTATTTACCCAACTCCATAAATGTAATTTATGATTGCAGATGGTGGGATAGTCAATTAATAAGAAAGTGTCACAGTATCAAGCTCTCCATGGGAAACTACATGTTAGACTCACCTATGTTTGATATTTCTATGGGAGGGGTAGTTATTATTTTGGATGTCCAATGGCTCACAACCTTGGGTACTATAGAGATGAATTTCCAAGAATTGTTCATGCGATTTCATTCAGAAGGAAGGACAGTACAATTAAAAGGGATGGTAGCTAAGTCTCCACAAATTATTAGCTCTCATCAAATTTATCTAAGGTTCTCAAAAAATGAGTAGATGGATTTGTAGCAAATTTATTTTCCATAGAGGTAAAAAATATAGAGTCTTTAATTACACCCAATCTTCAGAAGATTTTTTATGCTCACTTGTCTATTTTGGAGGCAATTCCAAAAGGACTACCACAAGTTAGGGATCATGATCATGCCATTCGGTTGATTCTAGGGATCCAATCACCTAACATCAGACCATACAAATACCCATATTCCGATAAATGTGAGATTGAGAAAATGGTGCAATAAATGTTGAAGGCAGGTATCATCAGGCATAGGCAGAGCACATATTATTTTCCATTGGTCATGGTACGTAAGAATGATGAAACATGGAGGATGTGTCCAGATTACTGAGAACTAAAGAAGTACACTATCAAAGATAAGTTTCATATTCCAGTAATTGATGATTTACTTGATGAATTGGATGGTGTTATTTATTTCAAAAAATTAGATCTTCGTTCGGGGTACCATAAAAATTAGAATAAGAGAGGAAGATGGTAATAAAATGGCTTTCAGGACTCATGAGGCCCATTATTAGTTCTTGGTAATGCCCTGTGGCCTTACAAATGTTCCACAACATTTCAAAGCTTGATGAACACTATTTCTAAGCCATTTTTAAGGAAATTTTTATTAGTTTTCTTTGATGACATATTGATTTACAGTAAGACATGGGAAGAACACTTGCAACATGTAGATAAAGTGTTTGAAATTTTCGAGAAATATAAGCTTTATGCAAAGCCATCCAAATGTTCTTTTGGTGTACAAAAGGTAGAGTACTTGGGTTACATTTTATCCCATGAAGGTGTCAAATTTGATCCTCTGAAGATCAAAGCTACGGTGGAATGGCCAAGGCCCAAAACTCTAAAACATATCTGAGGGTTCCTTGGACTAACATGGTACTATAGAAGATTTGTGAGGGGATATGGTAGAATCATAGCTCCACTCACTACATTGCTAAAGAAGGACACCTTCCATTGGACAAATGCAACCACTAAATCCTTTGAGTAGTTGAAGTAAGCCATGTGCACCGCCCCAGTTTTGGTTACTCCCGAATTCTCAAAAACCTTCATTGCTGAGTGTGACACTTCTGGATCAGCATTGAGAGTAGTTCTAAAGTAGGATGGAAGACCAATTACATTTGAGATTCGTCAATTCAAAGGAAAATATCTGATCAAACCTCTCTATGAGAAAGAAATGATTGCTATTCTTCATGCGGTCAAGCAATGTAGGCCATATCTAATGGGTAGAAATTTCAAGGTGAAAATTGATCATGATAGTCTCAAATACTTTTTGGAGAAAAGGTTATCATTTGAGGAACAACAAAAATAGGTAAAAAAAATATTGGGTTATGATTTTGAAATCATATAAAAAAGGGTAAATAAATGTAGTAGCCGATGCATTGTCCAGAAGGTATACATCCACAAATGTGTTACTATGTGCAATGTCAATGTTGAAGGTCGATTGGGTAAATGAAGCAAGAAAGGAATGGGAGAAAGACAAGAATAGACAATCTCTAATACAAAATATCAAGCAAGGATATATAACATCTAATAAATTTGATTGGAAAGCTAATACCCTATGGTACAAGGATAGGTTATACTTGTGCAAAGATTCTGAGTTGAAGCATAAGATTCTTGCAGAGCTACATGCATTGCCTGTTGGAAGACACTTTGAGTTTTTGAAGACATGTAATAGAATAAAAAGAGAATTGTTTTGGGAAAGACTCAAGGGTGATGTACAAAATTTTGTATCAGAGTGTTTGGTGTGCCAATAGAATAAAGGTGAAACCATTAAGACACCAGGTCTATTGCAACCATTACCAATTCCTAGCTAGAGATTGGAGGAGGTCTCAATGGATTTGATCCCAATATTTCCTTGTTCAGAGGGTAAGATTGTTATTTTGGTAGTTGTGGATAGGCTCATAAAATATGCCCATTTTTTTGTCATGTAACATCCATGTTCAACCATTATTGTCGCATCTATTCTTTTAGAGACAATTCAAAAGCTACATGGAACTCCAAAGATAATTGTAAGTGAAAGTGATCCTATTTTAATGAGTAATTTTTAGAAAGAATTATTTTCATGTTTGGGTGCTCATTGAGCTAATAGTTCATCTTACCATCCTCAAACTGATGGGAAAACGGAAGCAGTTAGCAAATTCTTACTTGTGTATGTACATTGTTTTGTATCGGATAAGTAGGAACACTGGGTTAAATGGCTACCACTTGCAGAATGGTGGTGTAACACATCGTTTCAAACTTCTTCTCAAATGACCCAATTTTTTAGCATTATACGGTTACCATCCACCATCTATCACTTCTTCCTTGAGGGTGCAAACTAAGGTCAGAGATGTTGAGGAACACATTCATCCTCAAAAACAGGTTTTGGCTAGTTTGAAGGAGAATTTGGCACTGGCACAAAATAGGATGAAACAACAAGCAGATCAACACCGTAGTGAAAGACATTTTGAAATTGGTGATTGGGTATTTTTGCGTCTGCATCCTTACAAGAAGATGTCCTTGAAGAAACAAAAAAAAAGACAAAAAAATTGCTCCTAAATATTACTGTCCTTATCAAGTTCTACAGAAAATTGGAAGTGTTGCTTATAAACTAGAGTTATCACAAACTTCACGCATACACCTAGTATTCCATGTTTCCTTCCTGAAGAAGGTTATATTGGATAGAAATTTACAGCCCAAACAGAGCTACCAAAACTTGATGAGGAAGGAAGAATCATTTTGGAGCTAGAGAAGATTCTGCAAAAATGTACTAAGAGGCTGAGAACCAGAGACATTAAGGAATATATTATCAAATGAAATAATATGAGCATAGAGTATGCGACCTAGGAGGATGAAGGTATTCTATAGCAACATCCAAGATTTTTCAACGTTGATGACAATGTTGGTTTTAAGGGGAAGGGCATGCTACACCCTTAACCTATTATTTGTATTAGGATATGAGTAGCCAACTTGTGGCTTACCATATCATTTTATTATGTCATTTATACTTTTTCATGCTTAGTAGGTTAGCCTTGGTGATGGCCATAACATAGGAATAGTATATATAGGGGATTTTAGGTAGTAGTTTATCATCATTCGAGCATTTGAGTCTTATTGTATGGTTTGGAGGTTTCCCCCACAAAGTGGTGAAGCTATTTTAATTTCATATTGAGATCATTTATCTGCAATATTGTGTTTTTGGTTTTCTATTGCTGCTCATAATCTTAATTATACAAATAATTTCATTACAAAATAGTGAACTTTATATGGGTATTTTGTTTCTATGAAAAGGGATCTTGAAAGGCAAGATTAAAACATATGAAATCCCAAACTCCTAGTAGTAGTTACATTGTGTTGTATCCACACTAACAATGTCAATACAAACACTTAATATCCTAGTAAACATATGCCAAAGTAAGATATATTGATGAAAATATGAGGGTGGTTTGTGCAGAATATACTTATTTGGAATTTTTTAGTGAAATAATTTATTAAACACGCATTTTAATAAATGGAAATATGCATGCATTTTGAGCAACATGTATGATGCCGAAAATAAACCATACACAAATTCATAAATGGTTTTTCATGGGTTGTGAATAATACAAGGGCTATATGTAAACAAATAAATTTGATGCGTGTTTAATTGAAAAACAGTTTTAAATCACTACTTCTCATATATCTACATTACAATGCTTTTTATATCGATGCATCTCATTCATCACTAATCAACGATTCCCCATACTCAATAATTATTAAAATTCACCATCTAAGTATTTTTTAATGCAGTAAGCATCTCATACCATGTTTTTTTCAAAACGAATATATAAAATGTTATCCTTCATCATCCACATTTTTTGCATAAATTTGTTTCTAAATTTTTAAAAAACCTAAACTTAAAGCATTAATATGATGCATATCATGGAAGCACGTACATGCAAGAAGTCATTGTATGTACAAAATGAATAAAGTGAAATGGATCTTGGTAATGGTTTGTGCATGTATATATTTATAAAATAAATAAATAATATGATGAATGGAAAAACTTTGATTATTTGGATTTTAATTTTTTTTAAATATACTGAAAATAATCTTTTTTAATCCACCACTCAAGGCTTCATAGAGTAAAATGCATGGATGAGAGTAACAATGAAGCATAAATTTGACAAAATATTAAAGAGTCTTATCATTGGATCTCTTTCTTGTAACAAGGAAAAAACCAACTATCTCAACTTTCTACAATAAGTCATGAGAAATATAATATTGTTGTCATCCATAAGCTCCACTAGCTATTAAAAAATGATAATTCATCTTAATTGATAAAAAAATGGATATTATAGAGTTTTACATACAACACCACACACTTAATGTGTTTCCATTTTTCCAAATCCTGTACAATTATGAGGAGTTTAATTGTTTCTTTCATGGATTTATAATTGCCTTCGTATTCTTCTTTGGTATGCATAATAAGAAGATTTTTTGATTGAAGACGGAGGAATTATATAGTTGTCAGCATCTTTGCGTGGGTATACCTGATGATATATATGGTTGTCATTCTTCTTGTATACTAGACCAAGATCCACTGATCCTTTGAGACATCTCAAGATGCGCCTTGCTGATTTCCAATGACACACTTTGGGTTCCTGCATGAACCTGGATAGATAGCTTACTGTAAAGTTGATATTTGGTCTAGTGTAGGGCAGGAAAATGAGACTCCTAATACACTGCCGATAGAGAGTGGCATTTACCTTAGGAGATGGATCTAAACAAGATAACTGCAATATGTTCTATATAGGTGTAGCAATCAGAGTGCAATCCATCATCCTAAATTTATCGAGCGTTGTCTTGGTATATTTCATTTGAAAAACAAATATGTGATTTTCGTTCTATCATACTTCCAATCCAAGACAGTAATGCATCATCCTGAGATCTATCATGTTGAACAATCGATTAAGATCTTTCTTCGTTGCATTAATCATCCTCACTGAACTGCTAGTGATGAGTAGATCATCGACATAGACAATGAAAATAACAATCTACCCCCTTGTTTTTTGAGGTAAATATTGGGATCGTATGTATTTCTAAAAAATCCATGTTGTACTAGATGCTCATCAATTTTTATGTACCATGCCCTGTGTACTTGTTTGAGGCCATACAGAGATTTCCTAAGTCTGTATACCTTTTCTTCTTGACCAAGTACTACATATACCTCAGGTTGAGTCATGTAGACTTCTTCTTCTAAATATTCATTCAGGAAGGCACTTTTTACGTCCATCTGATGGACTTTCCAACCAAATTGTGCAGCTAGAGCAAAGATCATCCTAATCGTCTTGATCTTAGTTGTGGGAGAAAATGTCTCCTCGTAGTCAATGCCTTCTTTTTGTGCATACCCCTTTGCTATAAGTCTTGTTTTATACTTGTCCACTATCCCATCTGATTTGTACTTTTTTTTGAATATCCATCTGCATCCAATGGGTTTATTCTGTGGTGGAAGATCGAAAAGCTGCCAAGTGTTTTTTTTCATTACTGATTGATATTCAAAGTCCATGACATCTTTCCAAGCTTTTGACTGTAGGGCCTCCTAGGCTATAGAGGGCTCATTAGACTCAATAACTATGCTCATCAAAGCAAAGTTAACTTCTTCTCTTACTTTACTACGAGTCTGTGGTGCAAGGGTGTATGTATCCAGTAGAGCATCCATTCTTACATCTTGTAATGTGATAGTACACTACTTGGGCATACACTGAACTATTCCTGTGGGTCGTGGTTCTATTAGATCAACACCATCATCCCCATCATCATCAAGGGGGAAATTAGTTTTACTTTTTACAATTGGTGAAGAATCTACATCAAATGATTCTGGAGGAGGAGACTCTTCTTCCTTCTTCTAAAAAGCTCAACATCTCTGCTGGTGTAGACTATTTTGGTATTTAGATCCATCAATCTACACCTAAGAGTCTCTTCATTGTACTCAATGAAGATGAGTTTATATGACTTCATGCCTAATTTCTTATTATTTTTCTTGGGTATGTGCATACTTCCTTTGCACCCAAATATTGTAAGGTGTGCAATAGATGGTTTCCGCTTTGACCATGCTTCTTGTGGTGTTACTCCATCAAGAGAAACTATGGGCACTATGTTCAGCAAATACATTGCTATATTTGATGCTTCTGTCTATAATGTCTTTGCAAGTCCATATTCATCGATCATGCATCGCACCATTTCCATGATAGTATGATTTCTTCTCTCAACAACACCATTCTGCTATGGTGTGTGTGGAGGAGACATTTGTCGACGAATCCTGTGAGTTTGTAGGTAGCCCTTGAACTCATTAATGGTGAATTCCCCCCGTTGATCTAAGTGGAGAGTTCTGATGTGATGACCATTTTTGTTCTCAACTGCTACTTTGAACTTCTTGAAGGTTTCAAAAGCTTCACTTTTCTTGTGAAGACAAAAAATCCACATTTTTCTTGAATAGTCGTCAACACATAACATGAAGTACTGAAATCCAAAATGACTTGGTTGCATCAGACTGCAAATATTGGTATGAACCAGATCAAGCTTTCCATGAGCTTGATATGTACTCTTCTGCAATGAAGCTTTGTGTTTTTTTCCTGCTAGGCAGTGAGGACACTTGTATGTATCCTTCTGAAGAGATGGTAACCCATGTACCATATTACACCGACAAAGTGGCTCGAGAAACTTGAAACTAACATGACCAAGTCTTTGATGCCACAACTATGTTGAGGTAGAGTTCTTAGCCACAAGTTCCTAATCATCTCTGTGGAAAAAATCAAGCTGGAACATGTGTCCCACATTGGGGGATTTTACAACTATTTTCAAGCCTCGTGAATTATCTCGAATCAAACACGTTTTCTTTCCGGAATGAGTATTAAATTCAATTTTTAGGTTGTGATCTAGGATTTGACTGACTGAAAGCATATTCTTTTTCAACCCAGGGACATACAAGACATTTGATAGTCTACAGTTGCATGAACCAAGGGGTATAGAAATGTTCCCAATTCCCTTAACTGTATATGAAGAATCATCTCCCAACTAAACATGGTTTTTCAAAGGTGTGTCCCTCATTGAATTAAACCAGTCTCTGTGTTCAGTCATGTGTCAAGTGGCTCCTGAATCAGCATACCAGACATCACTAGATGACATGGATGGTTCACTTGATTGAGCAGTGTACAAGAAGTCTTCATAATATGAATGTTCTTCTTGTTCAACAATATTTCCTTACTAATGCGGTCTTCTTTTTCCAATTCCCCTTTTTCTACCCTTGATTGTAGTTTGAATGTCCCTTGTGAGATTGTTCTTGTGGAGATCCAGAGTTGCTTGATGGACCTTTCTTGTAAGTATTATACCAACAATGTTTTAAGTCATGTCCTCTTTTACAAATTGGACATTGTTTCTTCTGTTGTTTGTACCCTTGATACTGATTCTGATGTTGGGAATTTTGATAGGAATTAGGTTTTCCTTTTCCTTTTCCTTTCCATTTTTCATGTGAAGAAAGTTCCTGCTCCTCTTCATCATCCTTGTTATGCATGGCTTCCTCTTTTTGCAGTAGGTTTACGAACTTGTAAAAAATAACTATCGTATCTGACACGTTTAGTGTTGTGATAAAAATATGGTAAGAATGTTAGGAATATTAGATATTGTGAACATTAGATATTTATATATTTGTGTGTGTGCAAAATATATATTATATATTAGTGTGAGAAAAATAAAAGATTTGTAATATTATTAATATGAGTCATAAAACAACTCATTATTAATAATATAGGATATTGTATTAGTTGTGAGTTTGTTTAAATAAATAACTCATGTAGATTATTGTGTGTGGAGATATTGGTGGGATATATGAGAGAATAGTGGTGAGTGATCATAGGAGAGATTCTCTAGGAGAGATTAGTGGGATAATATTGGTAAGCCTCATCTCCTTGTTTATAGGAAATGGAAAGGCTATATATTGTAAGCTCTCTCATCATGTAATTGCTCCATAATATTCAATCAATAATATAGTGTGTTTACCTTATTTTGTGTTTATGTTATTATCTTCATTCCAACATTGTCTCTTATTGATTTGTACAATTATATAATGTAATTGTTGCTTAGAAAGCTATCAATTTCAGCATCATCTGGTAAGAGCAGGCTAGGGAAATTTATGAGATTCATTGCAGGACAAAACCGCAGCCTCTAAGATGCAACTTTCATTGCCATTAAATTCTGATTTGAAAAAAAAAAACGACTGGTAATTCACGTTTTTCTCAAAAACCCAGATTCAAAATTTTCTGAAATTTTTTGGGTTTGTTACTTTGTATTTTTTAGAACTTCTGTCAAAAAATTACAGAAACCCATTTCGTATTTTACGAGTGGGAAACAATTTAGAAGGTTTCTAATTATTCTATAAAAAAAAATAGTGACTGATTTTTAGCAATTAAAAATCAATGCTTTATTATAGCTGATTATTATTGTAAGGGTGCATTATCTTGAAACCGACACCTAATAGAATTATAAAATGAGCCTCAAAGATAAATAAGTTGAGTTAACATCATCGCGATGGGAGGCTGGAGGCAATCAGCGACCTCTAGGCACCATCGACGAAGGCCACAGTATTGATTTGGTGGCCAAGTAATTTCAGTTGTGTGTTTGTTATTGTCTGTAATAAGAACATGTCACATTCCTATTCAGAATGTTCCTTTTATAAACTCCTGATGTAAATATGTGATAGTAGAAAGATAAAAGCACAAGAAAAAGCAGCATCATGTTTTTCTTGAAGAGGATGAACAGAGGTTCATGAGCAGGGGCTCGTACCTAGGACACAATTGTCGATTCGTATTTGCTGAACAGAGGTTCAGTGTACCAAGATCCATTGTAGAAGACGTGAATGTTTTTCTCTACATTGTTCACATTAGGGGAGTGAATGTGTGGAAATATCAATGTTAACAATAGGGGAGTGAATGTTAGGAATATTAGATATTGTGAACATTAGATATTTATATATTTGTGTGTGTGCAAATATATATTATATATTAGTTGTAATATTATTAATATGAGTCATAAAACAACTCATTATTAATAATATAGGATATTGTATTAGTTGTGAGTTTTTTGAATAAACAACTCATGTAGATTATTGTGTGTGGAGATATTGGTGGGATATATGAGAGAATAGTGGTGGAGTGATCATAGGAGAGATTCTCTAGGAGATATTAAGTGGGATAATATTGGTAAGCCTCATCTCCTAGGAAATGGAAAGGGCTATATATTGTAAGCTCTCTCACATGTAATTGCACAATCAATAACTATAGTGTGTTTATTATATTTTTGCTCTTATTTTGTGTTTATGTTATTATCTTTCATTCTGCAATATTGTCTCATTGATTTGTTTATATAATGTCTTATTTATAATAGATAAGCTATCAATACATCAAAGAAGAGGGGAGTGCTCTCAGAACATTGGGGAATGAGAGCAATCTGTGATAGGGCTATAAGTGAAGCCCTCAACTCTGTAACTCTTCTTAAGTAGTTGTAACTGAATCTGCAAATTTAGTATGACATTCTTGTTTTTGGCCTCATATATTGTGCCCAATTCATCCCACGCTTATTTGGTTGTTTTGGCATCTCGAATGTGGGGTTGCACATTATCAGACACTCAAAACAATATGATGAGTTTGGCCTTCTGATATACTTTATCAAACTATAGTTGTTGTGTTATATCAGTAGTTGATCTGGTCAAAGCACTATTCACAACAATCTAGATCTCTTCAAACTCAAGTTTTGTCTCTTCCATGCAACATAGTTGTGTCCTCTAAGTAGTTTTGAATCTAGAAGAAAAAAAATTGGGGCATTGGTGCCCTTTTTTCAGAAATCACTAACAAAGTTTCTCTCTTATCACTCCAGGTATAAGGTCTCCCAATCGATATACTGCCAGTCTGATATACTGAACCTTTCTATATACCCACCCTTCTGATATACCTGGCGGTACGTGGAATAAGCTCGCCCTTTCTATATACTCGGAAGTACGTGAAAAAGGTGTTAACGTACGTGAAATAATTCGATACGTGGTACCAAGACATTACTAAAATGGGTCTGTGTGATTATTGACACTGACTCAAAGAAATATCCTCATACGCTCGCGTAACTTTGATATATACTTGGATAATTTCTCAGTTTGGATTTAGGTCATGTAATCGTTCATAGACGGATGGGATGGCTCATAGTGTGTGCACTATGACCTTATTACTCCCCATTAATTTAAAGGGTTGATGCCTAAATGACGTTGTTGTAGTTATATTAGGCATTAAGTGCAGTAGTAATCGCAAGGAATTTACCAGTAAGTGCTTCTCAGAGGCACCATATATATCGAACTCTGCGAATGAGATCTAGGATATCGTGAGTGTTTTAGAACCAAATTTTACTATTTTATATTGCAATTCTCTGGTAGTTTCTTAATAGTTACAATATTTGTGGTTGACTATGGCAACCTGCAAATTAGTACAATATACTGAAGCATGCAATTACATTAAAAAATCTAGAAAAATTGAATGGAAGGCAAGAAAAAATTGTTTTGCAGGCCCTGGTGGCCTCTGGAGCCCAAAATGACCCTCAATGCAAAAAACTATTAAAAAGTAGCTCGAAATGAAGTTTTTAGACAGTCTTCCTTTGGCAAATGTTGTCTGAAATGAAAAAATAGGCCTAATAAAAGAAATTTTTTCCCCTTATATTAGGGTTTTTCTCGCTAAAATTTTAGTGACCTGTTTAGTTAAGACTAAACTATTTGGAGTCAGTATTTTTGCTAAATGGTCCTCCAAGTTTGGCAATTTTACAGTTTTTGCACTAAAAACACATTGGTTTTTAAAAAATTATTGGGGGTGGGGGTCGAACCCCTCACCTCACTCACCCAAAGATTTCTCTCTAACCGCCTTGGCTCTTATGATTGCTTGATATAAAAATGAAACAAATAATATTTAAATGAAAGAAGTTGTGACTGACCTTTTACAATGGCGATGTGGCAGGAACAGAGACTCCACATGGACGGCATGCATGGAGAACAAGGCATTAGGGATTGCACAGAAACCGAATCGAGCTCCTTTATCTCCTCGTTTTGTAAAGTTTTGGCCACTTGTTTTTCTTTTGCATTTTATTTTATCAAGCCTTTTTTATTTCTGTCCACTGATTTCTATGTTTGCATTGATTTGCTTGTTTGACTATGTAGGTCACTGTTTTTTTGTTTACGTTGATGTTGTTTGCAATGTTGCAGGTTCGTGGAGAATGTTTCTTACAAGTTGTTGTAGCTACATTGTTTTTAGTTGTATGTACGCATATCTCTTTTGTTTGCAGGGTCGTGTGGAGGTGGAGCCAGGACAACTCGAATGGAAGGAGGTGAGCTTGAATTTTGATAGCAAGTCACTTTCTAATGATTTGAGAGCTCGGTGAACAACAAGGGCTCGTTGGCTCAGTGGATGGCTCGTGGGAGTAGATGTAGTGTGAGCTCGACTCGCCAATAAATAAAGAGTTCGCCAATGCAATGTTGACTTCACGATTGAATGAACTCGGCCGGTTAGCCTTTGCAAACAAAGCACACAAGATGACTCGTTCAAAGCCAAAAATCAACACTGTTGAACTCACCTCCAATATGCATGGCTCGGTCTTTAGAGGAGCTTTTTCAGAAGCTCGATCAGGAGTTGTGTTCTCTGTAGCAATGTAAATTGATTCCACCAAATATAGCAGACTCCTCAATGTAGCAGTGACTAAATGTTTCTCAAATATTAGAGATAAAACCCCTAATGGGGAAAAATTAATAATATTTTTTTAAATTTTCTATACCTACAGCAATTTTTTCCTTGTGCTGGGTGCACCAGTGCAAAAAAAATTGTTCCAAATACTTGGAACGAAAGAGGGGGTTGTGGGGATATAAGGATGTTTGGGAAGTTGCTGGAGGCAACACAGGCTCTCCTGAAAAGCAAATTCTTCTCCAAGACACTTCTTTTCCTACTACAACCTCTCCTTCAACCCTTTGTTGTTTCACAAGTCCAAATTCTTGCTCTGGTACCAAATGTAGAACAGGGACATAAGCCTGTAAATTATATTAACATCAATCAACCTCAATTACAATGAAGTGTTGCAATTCTTATAGGAATCGAACAGCCATGTGCAAACAAATAAATGGGTTGCATAGGTACAACCATAATCACAACAACTTTCAAAATACATCCGGGAAGCAACAATAATTAAATACAAAAAAATAATAATTGTTACAACTACGTAACAATAGAACCTATGCAATAATAAGACAAATATTGTTATAAAACTATATAACAATATATCAACTAATTACCTTATTAAATAATTAAATAATTTGAGGTAATATGATGCATAAATTAATCTAACAATTGTTGTCATCCATAAGCTCCACTAGCTATTAAAAAATGATAATTCATCTTAATTGATAAGAAAATGGATATTATAGAGTTTAACATACAACACCACATAGTTAATGTGTTTCCATTTTTCCAATTCCTGTACAATTATGAGGAGTTCATTTGTTTCTTTCATGGATCTATAATCGCCTTTGTATTCTTCTCCGGTATGCATAATAAGAAGATTTGTTTATTGAAGTCAGATGAATTATATAGATGTCAGCATCTCTACGTGGGTATACCTTCCTATTCTAAATAAAGTAATATATATCTAAAAAATAGCTTATTTATTTAATTGAAGAGAATTGACTTATATGACTATAAGCATCTCTACACACATTTAAACCAAAGTGTTCATTGGTCAATCTCTATGTATGTGGAGGGGGAAAAAATGAGGCAAGTGAATTGAATAAATAAATAATTAGAAGATTTTTTTAATGAAAAATATTGAATAGATATCATTATATGTGTGTGGGTATACCTTCCAATTCTAAATAAATTAACATATATCTAAAAATGCCCAAATTTTTTATTTGAAGAAATTTGAATTACATAAATTTAAGCATCTCTACACAAATCTAAATCGAAAACTTCTTTAATCAAAGAGATCATAATATATTAAGTAACATATTGACGACTTTTTAAATGTATCACTTAAATTTGTTAAAAGTCTTCGGCAGTAGAATTTTTGGGATCGGCTTCAAGACACACATTCTTATCGTTTACTGGCAATGACATCAAGTAATCCACAAAATCCCTCATATTTTTCCAAGATGTTCCTCCTTCACCCACCGATTTCCTTATCGTTTCTTTCACTTCACTGCTTCTCTTCCTTATCTTCTCATCTTGCAGCAAAGCTCTCACACACCTGGCAATCTCACTTCCCTCTATTACTCCATCATCTCTACAACACTCTAACCTCAACCCAATTTTCCACTGGTTAACAATGAGCATTCTATTTGTGTGCTGCTCAGCTCCCTGTGCAAAAACCGACATTGGAACACCCAAAGTTAAGCTCTCCACTGTAGAATTCCATCCCCCATGGGTGAAGAATCCTCCAATGGAAGGATGAGATAAAACCAGTAGCTGCGGTGACCATGGAACCACCAGACCTCTATCTTTTGTTTTCTCCACGAAGCCCTGGGGGAAAATATCATCATTATCTGTTGGTGTTGTTGATGCCTCCGAGCTCACCAGATCTGGACGGATTACCCACAGAAATGCCTGTGGAAAATATAACCATTTCTTAATAATAGAAATATGTAACTAGTCTTCATCCAACCTTTCTTACAAGATAGAAATGCTTTACGAAATTTCCTCTGGAAGACGGAAGGTTACTATCCATTAAACACTATCTTACGAACAAACGGAGAAACTCAAACGGATGAAAGTTTTTGTTACAGTACCTGCTCGCTTTCCATCAATCCTTTTGCTATCTCTTGCACTTGAGCTTTTGACATTTGAGCCCTGCTTCCAAACGAAACATACACAACAGAACATCTCCGTTTGGAATCCAACCAAGGCAAGCAATCGAATTCTTCCCACAGGCTTAATGATCTTGAAATTACGGAGGATTCCTCCTGTTTAACTTCGCCTTCCAAGTAAATGGAGGGTAGCAAGGGACCAATTGAGCGAAGAGGACATTTTTCTTTAATGGCATCGCTTGCTGTGGTTTCTAGCTCATAGACTGTGTTGCCAATGATCCAGGCGGCTTCTTCCAAAAAAGGCAGCTGTTCTAGAACAAGCTGATGCACAAAATTTGATGGGTCTCCTGCCTGCATGTGTGATGGGAGATCTTCTAGCTGCAATGGAGGAAGACCTGGAATATAGTCTATAATACCTGCTAACCAATAGTACAATCAGACCCATGTGTATGATTTTGTTAATGAACTACTCTCTGTTTTTCTTTTTTCGTTTTGCAATAGAAGTATGTTGTTAGATATGTGACAACAAAGGTAAATTTTAGATCCCTTTTCAGCGTGGATTGTAGCTCACTTCCCAAAGTGGGGATGTGGGGCTTCTTGCCCCCAACTCATGTCGCAGGGGGGTCTAGGGGGGCGGTGACATGTTATGGAGGCCCCCGAAGCAAAAATTAATGAATTAATCCCTTGTTTCTAGAAAAAAGAAATCAGCGGAATTCTATTTTTAAGAAGGAAAATCCTAATGGCATTTTCTACTCTATTTTTAGGAGGAGGAATCCAAATTGTACATTGCCAATTAGGTGTATTTATTTTTGTGGAGATCCAAAGTAGCCCAGAATGAGTTCACATGTAATGTGTTCATCTTGACTTAATAAAAGCTTGATATCTTGCACCGTGGATGTTTTCCTAAGAACTCAACTAGGGTTTTACCACGTAAATCTGGTGTTCATCTCTAGCATGTTTGGTATTTTGTATATTTATTTTCTCTATCTCTGTGTATTGTTGTTTTTTTTATTCAACTTTCTACATATTCATTGTTGCAAAGTTTGTGGTTTGCTTACAAGTGGTATCCAAGCGACGTTTTCTAGATTTGCAACAATTGTTTTGTATTTTGTGTTACTACACATCAAATGGAAAAAGTGTCGAGTGCAAATTTTGAGGTGCAGAATTTTAACGGAAAAAACAACTTTGAGCTATGAAAACTCAAAGTACGTGATGTATTGGTGCAACGGGGGATGCAAAAATCCTTGGATGGAAAGGCAAAGAAACCTATAGGGATGGATGATGATGACTGGGAAGAGCTGGATACAAAATCTCTCATTACAATACGATTTTATTTAACAGATGAGGTTGTCTTTAATATAGCTGGAAAAAAACAATGGTAGGTTTATTGATCATATTAGAAAGTCTCTACGTGAGGAAATTTGTAACAAAACATATTTACCTAAAGAGGTAGGTGTATACATTGCAGATGAAAGAAGGTATGAAATTTTTTGATCATTTAAATATTTTCAATATTTTGTTATGCCATTTGACTAGTATTGGTGTGAAAGTGGAGGATGAAGACAAGGAACTCACCTTGTAATGCACTATATTGGATTCTTGGGATCATATAGTAGCTTCTATTAGTTTTAATATTGTTGATGACCTTGACTATTATTCTATTGTGGGGTCATTGTTGGAAGAGGAAATGAGAAGAAAATCTAGTGGAGAGACCTCTTCACCTGAAGCCATGTTTTCTGGAGGCAGATCTAAAGAAAGATGTCAAAGCTCAAGAGGCACATCTAGATCTAAGTCACAAGGCAAGACCAGTAAGGCAAGGTGCAAGGATTGTGGAAAAGTAGGGCATCTTAAGAAGGATTGTTGGAAGATGAGAGAATTAGAAAAGAAGGAAGATGTCACCAAGTTAGCAAATCAAGTAGAAACAAGCGAAGTTATGACTGATGAATTTTTATCTATTTTTTATGTTTCCTCTTATCATCATGAATGGTTGTTAGATTCTTGTGCTACATATCACATGTGTCCACATAGAGGTTTTTTTTCTTCCTACTAAAACCTTGACGGTAGTTTGATTCTTTTGGGAAATAATAATAATGTTTCTTGTAAAAATAAAGGTATTGGTAGCATTAAGATAAAAATGTTTGATGATATCATAAGGACTAAAATAGAAGTAAGACATGTACTAGAACTACAAATAAATATGATTTCCTTGAGTGAATTAGATTCTATTTGTTATAAGTTCACAAGTCAAGGTGGAGCTTGAAAGGTGTCTAAGGGTGCCTTAGTTGTAGTGAAGGCTCTAAAAGTAGGGAACCTTTACCTATAACATGGGAGTACAAATATCAGTCAAGTAGTTGGGGTATGTAAAACAACAGAATATTCTACTCGTTTATGGCATCTACATTTGGAGAATGTCGGTACCCAAATTTAATCTCTTCCAAAGGCCGAGCAGCATCATGGGTTTAACAGTACACTCAGAGGCATATAGATGATTATGTATGTCATTTTGTAGCTAGGGAAGCAGTCTATCTGACTTTTCAGTATTCAGGCTTTGAAAAGGAAGTAGGGTAGCAACTTAAGAGGATATGAATCTATCCTCACTATTTTAGGTTATGCCTTTCAACCAAGGTAAGAGAACCCTTTTGTAGCCTATTTTTTATGGAGGAGATGGAGATACCCTTACTAATAAAGTTGTTAAGGATACATTGAAGAAAATATGATCAATGCAACAAAATCTAACTCTCACGAGTTGTCTCTCTAGATAGTGGAAATATTCTCTAGGCAAGGCTCAAGATACTAAAGACATTTGGAATCCTGATTGTTTTTACATGTTTTTGGTAATGAAGATTATGCATTTGTGGCACACATAGGAAAAATAGGGGAAGTATGGGTAGGATTAGTTGTTTTAAATTAATTTTGGTGGGAGGTGAGGCATGATGAACTTGATTCACTAGATCCTTGAGATCTTTTACAAAATGGAAGACTAAACCAACAGAATGCCACATAGAACAGCTAAAACGTTTCTTTGACCAGAATATGTGCTTCAATGGAGGCCCAAATTAGCACCTTCTCATAAAATATATGAGACCCTAAAATGAAGACTCAAGCTGGAAGACCCAATAAAACATCAAGATCTGAGACAAATCACACCTGAGGTACATCAAGAGGCTTACAAACAATCTTTGTCAAACAGATGAAAGAAAAGTGATTTTTAATTGTTTATTTCACTCCAAGATGAAGGCTCTTCTGAGAAATGAAATTGTAGATTCCACTAAACTATCACAAGGATTGAGACCTGTGTGATTGGAGATAGATTTTTAATACAAGATTGCAACAGGAACAAGAAAAACCATTTGAAGACATTCAGAAATAAAACAAACACATTTTAACATAAGATCCATACACAGAATAACTGAAGTTTGATTAAATTTATCAGCAAGGGGAAAGTTTCTAGAACAATCTCAGAGCTTGTCAATGGCTCTACACTCGTAACCACCTTGACATGATGAAATTCAATATAAAATAGATATACATGGCTTCTCAAAATAACTTTCAAAATAAGATGGGCTTTGTCAAGGTTTTCTCCATTAAAAATCCAGTCCCAACCCCTAACACTCCAAACATATGCACGAAAAATTTGTGCCACTTATAAAATTTACAACAAATCCCCTTTTCCCCCCAAAACTCAAGACATTGAGTGCTACCAGCGCTCGCCATGATCATGATCGTGATTTCCATAGGATTAGATCTGCAAAAAGTCACCAGGTGCTCAGGGGGTTAGATCTCTTCAAATATCTCCCGACATTCAACTCTTCCTTCTAGTAGATCACTCTTTCTTCAACTCGCTAACCACCTCCACCCCTAATCTGTCAATTCTGGTTCTTTGCGTTCTTGGGAGAAGAAAAACATAAAATCAAATCGAGCCTGATAGTCAGACCATTTTAATGACGAAAGATGTCTCCAGATCTCCCCACCAAACTTAGATATCAACATTAACTCTCCTCTATATTTGGTATGTAGGAAATACCAAGAAATCATGAAGACTCACACTTCCAAGAGCGTTTCAATAAAAATGGGGGGGGGGGGGGAATTAGATTCAAGCTCACAGCTGCCATTAATATTTACTTTGAATTTGGGTCGTCCACGTGGAAGATTAAATTTTAAAATAGGCCCGGGGGTTCCCTCTGACTATTTACAACTTTTGGAAAAATGATAAAATTTCACATTTTGTTCCACACCTTCGCCTTTGAGGAATGATCCTGACACGTGTTTTGAGGTGGGTCCTAAAGGAACCACGGCCAAATTTTGACATTTTACCTCCTTTTTGGAAAAGCAAAAAATTTCCAATTTTTCCTCGCAGCTCCACCCTTGATAATGGTTCTGACACATGTCCCAATGTGGGTCCCAATGGAACCACGCTTCCTTTTTCACTTTTAACTCTTTTCTCCTAATAGGAAAATTTTCCAAATTTCCCCTGAGGGTCCACACCTCTGCCATTGACTAGAGCAAGCTTTGACCTTTCCTTTATCGGGCTTGTGGGTCTTTTTGATGTTTTAATCTTTTGAGCATTAGGGGGCAAAAATCCAAGTTACACCCAATGGTCCGCCTCCCCGCCATTTTGACTTGAAACCAACTTTGACTGATCTTTTTTTGGGTTTGCGGGCCATTTTTGATAGCTTAACCCTTTTGATAATAAGAGGAAAAAATTTTAAACTGACCTCGATGATCCGCTTCCCCGCCCCCTTTGATTTTTCAAACTACCACGCGTCACAATGGCGCATCTTGAGATGGTCCCCAAAAGTTGAAACCTTGAATGAGCGAGTGCTCGCCACATGTCCTAGCCTGAAAAAAATTGTTTGAAGGCTCGAAGCTCAGTGGAATGTGCCAAGTGTCAGGATCCGAGGAAATCTCCTTTGGCCATTGAAAAGTCCAAGCAAAAAGCAAAGTGAGCAGAGGCCTCCAAGTGTCCTCTTGGCGCTTCTTCAAAAACCTTAAGGCTTCAAAAATTATTTGGCGAGGGCATGCTTCCATTTTAGAATTTTAATCCATTCTACCAAAATGGAAAAACATCCAACTTGCCTCCGAAGGCCCACATCTCTACCTTTAACTTTGACACGTGTCCTTCTATGGGGTCAAGGTAAGACATTTTCCCTGCCACTTAAATTTTGCTTTAATCAAATCTTGGCGGGGCCATAGGGAAAGTTCAATTTTTTTTCCAAAGTAGCTAAAAAGAAAAAGTTCAAAAAAAAATTCTCTTGCACCCCGTCCAATTGGAAGAAGCCACGTAAGAACCAAAACAACCAATCAGATTTGAGCGGGGCTACGGGGCAAAATTTTCCTTTTTGCTAAAAAAGCAAAAAGTGATAAGTTAAAGAATTTTCCCACCGTCCCCTAACCAACCAAAGGAAGCCATGTGACCACTGATCATTGACGAATAAATTTGACAGGAAAAAGACACCCATCAGACTGTCAAAAACATAGAAATTCACCACTCATGCCCAAAATTTTTCGCTCAGGATGAAATTTTTTTGAAACAAAACCAAATGGATCATGGTTCCGAGCATCTTTTGACCATGGATTTATATTTTCTTATTCATAAAAATATAAATTGATCATTCTCGAGCTTCCATGGCTAAGGAAAAATAGGAAAAATGGCAAATCCCATGAATTTTGAAGAAATTAGGGCAAAAACAAGGCAGTATAAGTGACTGAGATAAAAAATTACATCCTTGTACCACTCAGAACTCATCAACCTTTCAAAAACACCTGCCCTTTCTTCTTCTACCTCATTTACCTCATTAGTTTACAAGTTTCTTGCATCCATAAGCTTAACCAAGCCCAAACCTCTCACCAACTTTGTGGTTTGGATATCCATATCATATTCTTGCATCTTGTTCACCCACCTGCATCTTTTGCATGAGAATTCCATCTCTGACAAGATGTCCTTCACCATGGTGTGGGGAACATAAGCAACCACTTTAGAACTTATGATGTAAGGCCTAAAAACTTTTGTTGCTTTTACCAAGGCAAATGTCTGCTTCTCCATAATAGTGTATTTTAGGTCAACCCCCTACAAGGCCTTACTGAAGAAGTAAATTGGCCTCTCCGCCCCTTCATCATCCTTCTGCAGTAGGACAGAAGCAATAGTGTTCTATGAAGCAAAGGAAAATAGTTGGAAAGGCTTCTTATAGTCTGGAGCTGCTAAAACAAGGGCATGCTTTAATGCCTCCTTGATCACATTGAAATCTTGGACAGTAGCCTCCTCCCATTTGATGACCTAGTATTTCTTCAACATGGAAGTGATTGGAATGGTCAACTCAACAAAGTTTGATATTAATCTTCTAATGAAGTTTATCTACCCAAAGAAATACTGAATTCCTTTCTTGGTTCTTGGAATAGGGACCTTGTTGATGGCCTCTACCCTCTCTGGATCAATCATCACCCCTTCTTATCACACAATGTGACCAAGCAACTTTGCCTTCTGCACTCCAAAATCACACTTCTTTGGATTCAGTGAGATGCCATATTCTCTACATCTTAGCAACATCTTCTCCAAGTGCAGCAGGTGATCACCTCTCTTCCTAGAAAACATAGTTACATCATCTTGATAAACAACAATAAATTCATTGATGTAACCAACAAAAGCAACATCCATTGCTCTTTGAAAGGTGGCTCCAATATTCATCAAACCAAAGGGTATCATGACATATACATATGTCCCCCAAGGAGTAGTAAAGGTTGTCTTGATCCTTTTTTATTCCTTCACCACAACTTGGTTATAGCCAAAGAAACCATCTGAGGTGGAAAGCAACTCAGAACCAGTCACTAACTGCAACATGTTTTCCATATTTTGTAAAGGATAATTATCCTTCATAGATGCTCTATTTAGATCCCTGAAATCTACACACAGCTTGATGTCACCATTTTTCTTTCTAACTGATACTAGGTTTGCAACCCAAGAAGAATACCTTGTGGGCTGAATAATCCCTCCATCTCTCAGTTTCTTCAGTTCTTCTTGCATTTTGAGAGATAAGAGTGGATTGATTGGCCTCTATTTCTTCCTGAATGGCTTTGCATTAGACTCCAAGGGAATTTCATGTTGAAATAGGTCCTCCCTGTATGCTTTTAGTTCAGAATAGGTCCAAGCCATACAATCTTTGTATTTTTTCAACAATTAGATGTATGACCGCTTCTCTTCCTTGCTAAGATTGCTTCCTAACCAAAATTTCCTTGGTTTCTCCTTTATACCAAGATCATGCTCCTCAACATCCCTCAAAGTTGTCATGTGCCTATTAATAATGCCATCAACATTATCAAAATTCAATTCTATAGCAACCAACCCTCTAGGAATGGTACTGGTCTTTAGCTCGATGATGCCCTTGCCAAACAAGGTTTCCTTTCCCTCTGTTGCACATACCATTGGTTTCCAATAAATGCATTAATCAGGAAACTCTCCCTTGTTCTGCAGAAATCTTCTGATCTAAGCATCTTCGTCAAAAACCTGTCAGTGTTTAATATTGTCAGGGAAAAAAGGTCTTGTCAATACCTCAACATCATATTCACAATATGGGGAAATTGTACAATTTTCAAACCGAGATCCCAACACTGTAAGCCTATCTGCAAAATCATTGAACTTTCCATCATGATGCACAATGTTGATTGAATCAAACCTCTCATTGAAATCCCAAACTGCATGCTTGTATTGTTTCATTTGCTGATTTTTTGTGGCATACAATTTTCTGACTTGTTATACAATTAATTATGAGTATCCTTTGACAATGATTTCCTTCTCTTGAGCAACAACAACATTCATCAATAACTGTCTATCTTCCTCAGATGTAACTCCTCCATCATACTTCTTTATCATTAAAGCCCTTAAATATTCAAATTCATTATTGGGAAATTCAAAATCATGTATAGTATCTACTTCTAAAGTATGAGAGCGACGAAGAATAGGTACCCTATGAATGCAGTCCCAAAAATTGGAAGCAATCCGGGAACTTGTCACCTAAGTTGAAGTTTCCCCTTGTTTTGAGCTCGTGGAACAACCCATCATGTAGACATCATCATTATTATCATCATTTGTTTCTTCTTATTCTTTCTTATATTCTTCACAAGGAGAATGAGGCATGAAACATTTGTCACACCAATCAATGACATTTGTCTCCTCCACAACAACAACTCTGGCAGCCAAATGATCAGGCACCATTCTGTTTTCCCTAACTTGGGGCTGCATGTTTCCAAATCCAACAGGTCCCTTTCCTCTGTCATCAGATCTTTGGTGATTTGTAAACATGTCTTGGCTTTGTTGCTTGTGTTGACCTTGTGAGCTCTGCCCAATTCCTTCTCAGCTCGGGCTAGTTTGTAGGAAATTTCTTTGACAGCCCCTACCAAAGTCTTCACAGCCTCCTCCAAATCAACATCCTTGCTTGTCTGATGTTTTACTGGGTTAATTAGTTTTACACCCTCCATCTTTGGAGGGTTACCAATTTCCTTAATGTTGTTCTCTATTTTTAGAACCATGGTGAATTCCTGCCTCAAATTTGTGGGGTTCTTGCCTCTTAAGTAATATACAGACTTTTTATCAAATGCATCATAATATTTGATCAAACATGACTCATCATAAGGCCTTAAGCCAACAGGAAATCATCTCAAGGTCTTGTTGAACCTTGTGTTGAAATCATGTACTGACTCATTAGGATTCTTCTTGATGTTTTCAAATTCTAATAGAAGAGACCTAGGGTTAGTTCTATCACCATACTGTAATCTAAATGCACTGTTCATATCAATCCAAGAATCAATAGAGTTATCTGGAAAAGCTTTATACCAGTCCCTAGCATCTTCCTCCAAAGTATGGATAAACAGTTTGATATATACATCTTCATGTTCAATCTCAAAATCTTCCTTCATATCAATAAAAAGCTTTAAATTTTGATCCCCTGTTATAGCATTGTTTCTTGGAACTTTGGTAGTTTGTTCCTTACATCTTGAGAAACTGCACTTGGATAACTAGCCATTCCCACAAACATTATTTACAACAAATGGAGGTCCGGGTGGGGGATGAGCCATATTGATTCGAGGAGGTGATCCTGGAGGGGTAACAAATTGATAAGGTGCACAGGGTCTTTGGAACACAGGAGTATAAATTTCAAAATGGATACCCCCTAAAGGCCTTGTCTCTTGGAAATCCCTATCAACCTCTGAAAGACAGGTGCAGAAAGTGAAGAAAAATTTTCAAAATCAAATGAAGGCCCCTCTCCAGTTGGAGAATTCAATTCCACAAAGAGGCTACCTGATTCAGAATCACTTGAATGGCAGTCTTCAATGATAGGCCGATCACTTTCATCAATGGAAATCCCTCTTCTTGTCTGTTGATATCCCACAACTCTCTAGGATTTTCTTCCTTATGATTTTGCTTTTCCTAGCTCTGGAAACAATGTCCTCGTAGGATCCCTCGCCAAGAAAGATCTTCTTCCTTCCAGCTTTACAAAAATTGGTAACAAATCTCACTTGATAGAGGTTAAGACACTAGTACTCATTAAAAATCATATCAATAGGGAGTCGCCACTAAGGATTTCCACCTTAGTTGTGTAAATGCACTAAATATGATTTGGTAAATGTCTTTCAATGATCCGAAAATAATCAGATTATTACTACCTGATCTCGGAACCTTGTAGGCTTTAATTATTTGCTAATAATTTACTCCTTTTAAGTAATCGATTTAAAATAATGCAAGAAAATAATGAAAATTGCACACAGATTGATTACGGATTTCGGAAATTTCCTACGTCTCCGAGTTCGTGGTCGAACTGTTCCACTAGTCAAAACTTGTAATTTACAATAGTACTTTCACAAGAAAACCTAATGGAATTTTACTTGCCTATCAATACACCAGTTCTTCGAAAAACTTCCAATGATCAGTCGAATTTTTCTTCACCTTCCTGATGCACACTCTCCTTCGGATTTGATCGGCCTTCCCGAGGCTATCAATGCGAAGCTAGCACTCCGGTCGACAATCCAGGATTTGCAAGTAATTGGTGTGGCTCAATGGGCCTATTTGGTAGTTTATAATTTACTCCCAATCACAAATATTTCATCTACTATTGCCTAAAATAATAGGCGAATAGACAATACTTGTGGACACATTCCACAAATAATCTTAACAAATAATAAGCTCGTTCGACTAATGTGTGTCCCGACAATAAGCTTAACACATAATAATCTTGGGATCTGTATGTGTCCCGACAATAAGCTTAACAAATAATAAGCTTTTGGTCTGTGTGTGTCCATTACAAAGGACTAGGTACCCTATTTATACAATTTTAGGGCCCTCAAATAATGGAATACATATTATCTTAATGATATTTTAAACCTTAACCGTAGCATTTTTAATAAAGGATAAAATATTCCCAAAATGGGCGCTTAGCATTTTAAATGGGATTAAATCCCAAAAGAGCGGCTAAGGAGAAGTGGGTATATCCCACATGTTGTGGAGTGATAAGGTTTAAGGCTTTAAATAGCCTTCCTCCACGCAAATGAAGTGGTCAAAAGACCACGTTAGACTTAACCACCCCCAACAACCGCTTCATCCTCCTTCTCCACGTGGATTTCCACGCATGGAATAAGCATCCCCTACCACCGCTTCACCTTCTCCCTTCCACGTGGTCCTTAGAAACAACATGGTTAAGTTGGCGGTTATGTAAGGTTTGGAGAATTAGTGGATTTAGATGTTTTTAATACTAATGTATAAACATTAATATATATAGCGGTTTGGCATATATGCGTGCCATTTGGAAAGTGGACTTACCAAGATAATATAATTTCGACCCATACAATGTGGCATAGAAATAATTAACTCGGTAAATAGCATATAGCCCACTTGTTGTCTCCCGATAGGCAAATCGAGTGAATTCGATGAGTGGTGGCAAGCTACGTGTCACATTGCAATTGGTCCAATATTGACCAGTTGACCAGAGTTGACTTTCCCGCTGTCTGAACTTTGACCGAACATATCTAGAGCTCCCGATGTCCGTTTGTCACGTTCTTACAGTCGTTGGAAAGCTCTCGAGATGATATTATGCACTAAAACCATTTAGGGATGTTTTGGGAACTTTAAAAAATGATCCCCTGATCAGTCAACACTAGAAACTGGAAATGGAAAGATTCTGGCTTTTCTTTACCCAGATTTATCAAACAAAAGCTAGTGCACTAGGTGTGAAAACTGAAAGAACTACACACAACACTTAGATCATAAAAGAAGTGTTTTACCAAGGTATGAATGTGAATTTTAGTCCCCGTAAACGCCGCCAGAATCTTGCTGTTGACTGGCTAAATAGACATGAACTGGTAGTAAAATAGCAAATTATTCTCAGTAATGCAAATTAGTTCCCAACAATTCAAAACAATCCCTGGCAACGACACCAGAAGTGTGTTGGTACCCAAATTTAATCTCCTTCAAAGGCTGAGCAGCATCATGGATTTAACAAGACACTTAGAGGAAGATAGATGATTATGTATGTTGTTTTGTAGCCAGGGAAGCAGTCTATCTGACTTTTCAGTATTCAGGCTTTGAAAGGAGTAGGTAGCACCTTAAGAGGATTGAATCTATCCTCACTATTTTAGGTTGTGCCTTTCAACCAAGGTAAGAGAACCCTTTTGTAGCCTATTTTTTATGGAGGAGATGGAGATACCCTTACTAATAAAGTTGTTAAGGATACATTGAAGAAAATATGATCAATGCAACAAAATCTAACTCTCACGAGTTGTCTCTCTAGATAGTGGAGATATTCTCTAGGCAAGGCTCAAGATACTAAAGACATTTGGAATCCTGATTGTTTTTGCATGTTTTGGTAATGAAAGATTATGCATTTGTGTACACATAGGAAAAATAGGGGAAGTATGGGTAGGATTAGTTGTTTTAAATTAATTTTGGTGGGAGGTGAGGCATGATGAACTTGATTTCGAATCCTTGAGAGCTTTTACAAAATGGAAGACTAAACCAACATAATGCCACATAAATAGTTAAAATGTTTCTTTAACCAGAATATGTGCTTCAATGGAGGCCCAAATTAGCACCTTTTCATAAAATATATGAGACTCTAACACAAAGACTCAAGCTGGAAGACCCAATAAAACATCAAGATCTGAGACAAATCATGCCTGAGGTACACCCAGAGGCTTATAAACAATCTTTGTCAAACAGATGAAAGAAAAGTGATTTTAAATTGTTTATTTCACTCCCATATGAAGGCTCTTTCGAGAAATGAAATTGTCAGATGCCACTAAACTATCACAAGGATTGAGACCTGTGTGATTGAGATAGATTTTAATACAAGATTGCAACAGGAACAAGAAAAACCATTTGAAGACATTCAGAAATAAAACAAACACATTTTGCATAAGATCAACATAAAGAATAACTGAAGTTTGATTAAATTTATCAGCAGGGGAAAGTTTCTAGAACAATCTCAGAGCTTGTCAATGGCTCTACACTCGCAACCACCTTGACATGATGAAATTCAATATAAAATAGATATACATGCTTCTCAAAATAACTTCAAAAAGGATGGGCTCTATCAAGCTTTTTTCTATTAGAAAAATATTCAGTCATGACCCCTAACATTCTAACCATTTGCACGATTTTTTTTCCATTTATAACATTTACAATAGAGACCCTTTTCCCCCTAAAAATCCAGACATTGAGTGCCGTCAGTGCTTGCCATGATCATGATCGTGATTCCTAGGATTAGATCTGTAAAAAGTCACCAGGTGCTCAGGGGGCAGATCTCTTCAAATATCTCCCGAATTCAACTCCTCCTTCTGGTAGATCATTCTTTCTTCAACTCGCCAACCACTTCTGCCCCTAATCTATCAAATCTAGCTCCTTGCGTGCTCGGGAGAAGAAAAATAGAAAATAAGATCGAGCCCGATAGCCAGACCATTTTCATGGCAAAAGATGTCTCCATATCTCCTCACCAAACTCAAATATCAACATTAACTCTCCTCTCTATTTGGCATGTAGGAAATACCAAGAAATCATGAATACTCGCATTTCCAGGAGCGTTTTAGTAAAAATGGGGGGGAAAAATAGATTCAGACTCACAGCTTCCATTGATCTTTACTTTGAATTTGAGTCGTCCACATGGAAGATTCAATTTTAAAACATGCCTAGGGTTTCCCTCTGATGTTTTAAATATTTTGGAAAACTGGAAAAATTTTACATTTTGTTCCGCACCTCCGCCTTTGAGGAATGAACTTGACACATGTCCTAAGGTGGGTCCCAAAGGAATCGTGGCCAAATTTTGACATTTTACCTTTTTTTGGAAAAGGGAAAAATTTCCAAGTTTTCCCCGCAGCTCCACCTTTGAAAAATGGGCCTGACACGTGTCCCAATGTGGGTCCCATCAGAACCACGCTTCCTTTTTCATTTTTAACTCTTTTCTCTTAAAAGGAAAATTTTCCAAATTTCCCCCGAGGGTCCGCACCTCCGCTGTTGACTGGAGAAAGCTTTGACCTTTCCTCTATCGGGCCTACGGGCCATTTTGATGTTTTAATATTTTGAGCATATCATGGGGGCAAAAATCCAAGCTACCCCAGATGGTCTGCCTCCCTGCCCTTTTGACTTGAAACAAAATTTGGCTGATCCTTTGTCAGGTTTGTGGGCCATTTTTGATATCTTAACCCTTTTGAGAATAAGAGGCAAAAAATTTAAATTTCCCCTGATGGTTTGCTTCCCCCCCCCTTTGATTTTTCAAACTGCCACGTGTCACAATGGCACATCTTGAGATGGTCCCCAAAAGTTGAGACCTTGAATGAGCGCATGCTCGCCACATGTCCTGGCCAAAAATTTGTTTGAAGGCTCGAAGCTTAGTGGAAGGTGCCTTGTTAATTCGAGGCAATCTCCTTTGGCTGTTGAATAGTCTAAGGAAAAAGCAAGACCCGAGTGGAGACCCCCACGTGTCGTTATGGCGCAATCTTCAAAAACCTTAAGGCTTCAAAAATGATTTGGCAGGGGCACGCTTCCATTTTAGAATTTTACTCCATTCTACCAAAATGGAAAAACATCCAACTTACCTCTGAAGGCCCGCATCTCCGCCTTTAACTTTGCCACATGTCCTTCTATGGGGTCAAGGTAAGACCTTTTCCCTGCCACTTAAAATTTTACTTTAATCAACACCTGGCAGGGCCGCAGGGAAAGTTCAAACTTTTTTCCAAATTAGCCAAAAATAACAAGTTCAAAAAAGAAACCCATCGTGCCCCATTCAATTGGAAGAAGCCACGTAAGCACCAAAAGAACCAATCAAATTTAAGCGGGACTACGGGACCAAATTTTCCTTTTTTCCAAAAAGTAAAAAAGTGATAAGTTAAAGCATTCTCCCCCCATCCCGTGAACAACCAAAGGAAGCTACGTGACCATTGATCATTGAGGAATAAATTTGACAGGAAAAAGACACCCGTCAGACCGTCAAAAACATAGAAGTTCACCACTCATGCCCAGAACCCAATTTTTCACTCAGGATGAATTTTTTTTGAAACAAAACCAAGTGGATCATGGTTCGGAGCATATTTTTACCATGGATTTGGATTTTAAAAGGCATAAAAATATCAATTGATCATTCTCGAGCTTCCATGGCAGAGGAAAAATAGGAAAAACTGCAAAGCCCACAGATTTTGAATAAATTAGGGAAAAATCAAGGCTAACTCGGAGACTTCTTCAAGGAGGGACATGACAATGGATTTGTAAACAACTCGAGGCATTCAAATGGAGGTAAAATCTTTCAAAGCATCCACATCGAGAAACAAAATGTTTCATAACACACAGATCAGAGGAAAATTAGTGCAGAATGGTGAGAGGTCAAAAAAGCACCAATAAAGAACATGAGTGAGAAAGGATTAAAGGTACTAAAGGATCATGAGTTACCCTCTTATTTAAAGTTTCTATATGTCAATGCTTTAAAGCACTATGTTTTTGGGAAATAATGCATACAGAAGTTTAAAGCAGGAAGTCATGTAAGTAAAGGAATTCTTGATTATATTCATTTTCATCTATGGGTTCCAACATCTTTAATTTCATATGGACGAACATTTTATTTAGTTACTTTTATAGATCATTACTCCCAGAAAGCATGGGTCTATTTTCTTAAGAGAAAACCTGATGTTTTCAGTACATTTAAGCAATTTAGAGCTTTGGTTGAAAAGTGAATTGGTAGGTTTATCAAATGTTTAATAATAGGTAATGGAGGTGAGTTCACATGCTTGGAGTTTTCATAACTATTGCAAGGAATATGATATTGAAAGACATAAAACCACCATCTATACTCCATAGCAAAATGGGGTTGATGAACACATGAATAGAACTCTTTTAAAGAGAGTAATGAGCGTGCTCAAAAACACAAATTTCGATCAATGTTTATGTGAAAAAGTAGTTTGTCCATATTGTTATCTAATAAATTGATCACCATCAGTGAAATATATTGTAAGATTCATGAAGAGGTATGGACGGGCCATCCATGTCATTATTCAAACTTGAAAATTTATGGTTCTAAAGCTTATATTCTTACTCATAAAAATATGTGTTCAAAGTTAGAGCAAAGATCCAAGGACTACATCTTTGTTGAGTATGGTGAAGTAGATGGTGTTAAGGGATACAAAGTATGGGATCTTACTACCCACAAAATCATCATTAGCAGAGATGTAAAGTTTAAGGAATATTCTCTACTAAAACTATATGATGAAATAAAAGAAGAACAAGAACCTAAAAAGGAACATGTGAAGGTTGAAATTCAACCATTTTTAGATAGTAAAAAGGAAGAAAAACAACCATTTGCAAATGTTAAGGACGTTGAAAATTCAAAACTTGAGGAAACACCTAAGAATTCGATATGGTGGTCACAATAACATGAGGAAACACCTCCATAGCAAGTTTGGTGATCTACACAAGTTAGGCATCCTCCTAGTAAGTACAGTCCCAATCGCTTTAATTTCTAGTGATGGGGAACCTTGTTGTTATCGAGAAGCATTGGAAGATGTGCATAGTGCCAAATGGAAAAGGGAAATGCAGGAGTTGATGGATGCCTTGGAAAAGAACATGTCATGGGACCTAGTAGAACTTCCAAAAGGTAGAAAACTTGTTGGCTACAAATGGGTTTAAAAACGAAAGATTTAGTGCTAGAATAGTAGAAAAAGGATTTGCACAGAAAGAAGGCATTGATTTTCATGAAATATTTTCACCATTTGTTAAAATTTCTTCAATTCAAGTAGTCTTAGCACTAGTTGCTTTACTTTATTTAGAGTTGGAGCAATTAGTTGTTAAAAAACCATTCTTACATGGAGATTTAGAAGAGGATATATATATCGAACAACCTACATGATTTGTAAAAATAACAAAAAATATTTTTTTGAAAGCTCAGGAAATCATTGTATGGCCTGAAACAATCACCCCAGCAATGGTACAAGAAGTTTGATCATTTTATGATGAGCTGAAATTTTCTAAGGAGTGAGTATAAACATTTTTTTTATTTCAAGTTTTGGGACAATGGCTTATTCATTATATTGGTATTGTATGTTGATGATATGCTTGTTGCAAGAAAAATCATGGTATAAATCAAAAAATTAAAGGCTCATTTGGCTAGGACATTTGATATGAAAGATTTGGGAGTTGTAAAACAAATCTTAGGCATGGAGATACATAGAGACATGATAAATGGTAAGCTTTGGTCATCACAACATACATATTTGGAAAAGAAACTAACCATATTTGGTATGAAGGATGTGAAACCAGTTATAATCCCTTTTTCTTCCCATTTCAAACTTTCTTCAAGTTTATGTCCTATACAAGAAGAATAAAAGGAGTATATGTCTCATGTACCATAGGATAGTGTTGCAAGAAGTTTAATGTTTGTTATGGTATGTATAAGGAATGACATTTCATATACAGCTTGAGTTGTTAGTAGATTTATGGAAAATCTAGGTAGAGAACATTGGTCAGTAGTGAATTTGGTGTTTCACTACTTGCAAGCCACAAGTGATTATTTCATGACCTATAATAATACTGGTTATTCTATTTGTTGATATGTTGATTAATATTTTTCAGGTGATTTGGAAAAAATGAGATCAACTTCTTGTAATGTTTTTACACTTGTAGGTGGACCCATCAGTTGGATGTCAAAGCTTCAAAATATTACGTTATGTCAACTACTGAGGTAGGATATGTAGCTTCCTATCATAGTTTTCAGGAGGCAATTTGGTTAAAAGGGCTATTGGATGAGTTTGGAAGAGATCAATACAAGATGAAGGTATTATGTCACAATCAAAGTGTTATTTATTTGGACAAGAATCCAATTTATCACAATAAGATCAAGCATATTGCAGTTAAGTATCATTTTGTTAGACATGTTATTAATGAAGGAATAGTGGCACTCGAAAAGGTCAATACAATATAAAATTGTGTTGATATGTTCAGAAAACAAGTACTATTAGAGAAGCTAAAATGGTGTTTGGTTTTTCTTGACTTATAGAAAAGGTGATGAGTTGGTCGTGTAAGATATCAAGAAAACTTGTTGTCAAGGTGGATATTGTTAGATATATGACAGCAAAGTTAAATTTTGGATCCCTTTATGACGTGGTTTGTAGCTCACTTCCCAAAGGGGGGAGTGGGGGATATTTCCCCCACACTCATGTCATAGGGGGATCCTAGGGTGTTGGTACTTGTTATGGGGCCCCCAGTGGCGGGGGTGTGAGGGGGCAGGGGGGGTGGTTAGGCACCCCGAAAGAAAAAATTAAGATTCAATCCATTGTTCCTACGAATACAAATTCAACTGAATTTTGTTTTTAGGAATGAAAATCCTAATGGTGTTTTCCCGCTCTTTTTTTTTAGGAGGAATCCTAATTGTACTTCGCCGATTAGGTGTATGTATTTTTGTGGAGTTCCAAAGTAGCTCATAATGAGTCCAAATGTAATATGTTCATCTTGAGTTAATAAAAAATTTATATCTTACACTGTGGATGTTTCCCTAAGCACTCAGCTGGGGTTTTACCATGTAAATCTGGTGTTCGTCTATTGCATGTTTGGTATTTTGTAGATTTATTTTATCTCTATCTCTGTATATTATTTTTTTAAACTCAACTTTTTGCATATTTATTGCTGCAAATTTTGTGGTTTCCTAATATATACAACTAATATAGTTATCTTACATACATGTATTTGAAAAGCAGGGGTACATATAAGTACGTACGTATTACTTATCATACTTTATAATAATTTTTATTTGGAACAAAAAATATGGCTCCAAATTCTATGGTATGGATATGTTATGATATAACCATTTGTAGATTAGTTCTTCAAAAAACAAAAAAGCAAAAAAATTCTAAGTGATTGTTAAGGATATTAAATTGAAGGTTGAAATGGTACTAAAATAGTATAATAGTCCAATAGATATGAAATTTAATTTAATTTATTTTTTATGCCCTCCCATATACCATTGTTGAATTTTTGTCTACTTATTGCAATATTACAATTTTACCCATTAGTGGATGATTTTGTTTATGAACTTGTTATTTTTATAGGAAGTATACAATTATTACAGTTATCTCCAATGCATGTATCTGAAAAATATTTGTAGACATTAATTTCAAGGTACATATTTTAGATTTTACATATAGTACTCTGATTAATAATTGCACTACATTCTCAAAAAAATCGTGTGACTTTATCAATTATCACACCAATATGTGATATATATACTAAAAGAAAATTTCTGAGCCAAAAAATGGCTCCAACTTCCATGGTATGGATAAGATATGCACAATTTTAGATTGCTTTTTTATAATAATAATAATAATAAATTTCTAAATGGCCATTAAAGAGACATCAAATTTAAAGTTTGAATCACTATGTGAAATTCTATTTCATAATTTTATATATTCCCAATGATGTCCCACATATATTGTAGAATGTCTACCTACTCAATAATATATGGTGTTTATTGTTATTATTTAACCACGAATAATTGAATTTTGCAGCATCAATTATATAAGAGAATAGTCCACTTGTTTTTATCTAACCCCGTTCTTTCATATACGGTTTGCCCTTGTCTTTTTGTAATGGTATCCGCCATACATAAATTATGTGTTTTTGCTAATGTCCATATGAAAGAATACATAATATCGGTCATTGAAATGAGATAGTGAATTACTTATCTAATTAACTATTAATTTAGTTAATAGGCATAACCTTCAATGGAAGTTGAGGGGAGTAGAAAAAGTGTGTGTAATAGTATGATGTATTAAATAAATGGTTAGTCTTAACATCCCCTTGACATTATAAGGGGATTTTTTTGTTATGGATAAAATGATTTAAAAATTATGATATATAGTGTATATTATAGAATTTAATGGTTTTTTCTTTTTCTTTTTCTTTTTAGCAAAAGACTTTCTTGAGACTAACATAGTGATATAAATAGATTGAAGTTATATAACACCACCTAAAAATTCAACAAAAAGGTGATACATCTACTCATGGATAAAAAGTTATATGACAAACCTTAGATAAATGCCTCTACATTGATCAAAAAAATCTATTTAAGATATATTTATATTTTTGAAAAAATTATAAATATTTTGAACAAATTTTCTATCCATCAATCATTTTATACAGGATATATTAACAAATGAAAATTAAATACTATTACAATCTTAGGATCTAGAATACCTAAACAATTTTCCAAAAACATCATCCTAATTCAATTTATATGAATGACGAAATGGAATGGCGAAATCACCCAAAAACTCGTCCTAAACTCAATTTATATGAATCAGAAAATCACTGCAACTCTAGAAACTCAAAATAAAGATGGTAATGTCAATTACAAAATGGAGATTTACTTACAAATCAGAAGATACATCGAAAATTAACAAAGATAAGAAAAATACCAATAAATGTTAAGATGAGAAAAGTGCACCTTGCTTCTTTGGGGGAAAGTCTCCGTTGTCAATAATCATTGACAAATGTCTGTAGATGACATGAACACTCACAGCCTGTGACCAGAAAGCCACCCATGGAAGTTCAAACTTTTTGGCAACATTAAAAGTCCAAGGAAGAAATGAACTGCCAATAACACATGAAATTGGAGGATCATATCCCTGTGTTCTCAGGTTGTGAATAAGCTCTTCTGCAGAAGCTCTCATGGTGGTCATCAGCGCATTTAAAGCTTCAACTGGGTTGGCTCTTCCATTGAAATCAAGCGGAAGGCCATCTGAAATTTGAACAAAACGAATAGTAAAACTTGGATCTTCTGAAATTCCATTGCGATTATTACAAGCTTTCATCATTCTAGAGTGGTTCATTTCTGTATTGACAAAGGTTATTACAACGCCTTGGGCAGCCAACTTCTCAGAGAGTCTTATGAGGGGATTAATGTGTCCCTGAGCTGGGAATGGGATGATAACAGCATGGGGAGCCATAATTAGCTCCGAATGACTATACTACCAAAAAAATAGGAAAATAAATGAGGAAGTAGCTCCAATTGGTGACTAGGGTGCAAGTTATAGGAGGTGCACAACCAATGTGGGAATACATAGAAGACATCAAGTGTTATTGTTTTACTTATGGGGAAATTTTAACGGTTATTAATATTGTTCTAAGATAGGATCAGAATAATAAAAAAAATGAAATAATCTTCCAGACCTCATGAGACCCGTTACCATTACATTTATATTCTATAAGAATTCACAATTTAAAAGAATAATGAAATGGATCACGGAAATCATCCTCTGGAAATAGACATTGATTTTTGAAAAACATTAAGGTTAACAGTCTAAAATTTTAGTAAAAATTAATAATTGAGTGGGATGGGTAAAGAAAAGAAATCTAAGTGCAGTTGTAAGCACTTACGTCAGCAGAAAACCATTATCAGAAAGAAGGCAAAGCAAAGTCAAACACGAATCCATTAAAATAAAATAAAAGCCAATGACCACGTGACGGGAAGTGTCCTAATGCAATCACAATGTCTTGTTTTTTGTTTTTTTGTCTGGGTTCATATAATATTTTATAACTATTCCCACGTGATTCAATTGATCTGCAGAGTCCAAAATTATATGTTCTTTTGCCTCTTGCTTGTCTTTAAACAGTTTTTAACTATTTATCTTATATTTGTCAATTACCACCACCATAAGAGTGGGGTACTTTTTTATATACATGTGTTTGAAAATATTGCCATATCAGAAGGTTGTAGTTCAATTGGTAAGAATGATGGTGTAAAAGCTGTTGTTTAGCCTTTTTATTATAGTACAAATTTGTTTAAATATTTAATAATGGATGTTAAAGAGATTGTGAGTAGAATTGTTCCCTAAGTCATTTTAATGGATTGGATAGTGACTACTTAACTAAAAGAAGACTTCAATATAAATGTATGATATCCATCATATTGTAATCAGCTATATGTTGTCTATGACATGAATAGATAGGTTAATATCCATACAACTTGAAGGCCACCACCAGAACAAAAAAATAAAAAATAAAATAAATTGTCAAACATCATTTAGGTAAATATATATATATATATATATATATATATATATATATATATATATATACCTTTATTATATGTATACAAATTTGGTGCATGAATGTAAATCATTTCTAGAAGACACCTTAAGTAGTGTAATGCCCCACTTCCTCCCCCTCCAACGATGGCAGTTTCTACTTCAACCGTTATTATATATATATATATATAAAAAAGAGAGATATATATATATATATATATATATAAAGGAAATTTAAAAATAAAAAATAAAGGGGGGGGGGGGATCCTCGTAATGAGGGAAAGGAAGTGCAGTCTGTCAAGGCATGGTGGTATGTTGCAGGCATGGGTTTCTTCGGAAGACAACTTGATCGTTTCACCGTATGCAACAAACAGGTCTCCAACCTGACCATTTCGCATCGGTAGCATAGTGATAGTCTATGAAAATACAGGAACCTTGGACAGAGAATGGATGGCGATCAAATCTCAATGAAATAGAGGAGCCTTTATAGTGTTGCAGTTGGTAGTGCTCTGGTAGGCATGTAAGAAAAATGATAGAGTCTGGTCAAGGAACATGAATTGTTTGACAAAATCTCTCAAGAGACACAGCCTCATGACCTGCAATGGTTGCAAAAGAAAATCACAAAATAAGGGGGGTCATGTGTATTGGGCGGATATTACAACACCCTCTCCAACCGACTATTTTGCATAATGTTGTGGGATTAAGATTTGAAGTTTTTGTTTTGTTTTGCAAGGCGCTTTGGATAGTGTTACTCAAAAATCGACAGCTCGTGTCAGCATCTTCCCAGCCTGAGCACAAAGAAGAGCTTGCAAATAGGGTTTCGACAACCTTCAAGCATTGGATAAGGCACATGATATGGTTGACTAGATGTTGTGAATACACGTTTTATCATGGGACAGAAATGGTTGTATGATTATGAGGCACATCTATCAGGCATAATGTTTAGCCATATTGATTTTGGTTCTTCTTCTCATAAGCACTTGTACTACGTGCAATGTAACCATTGATGTGTCATTCCCTTCCTACTCATTATCTCTTATTTTGAGTAGCATTTGTATAGATTAAGACATTGAAAGTGACTTTCATGTTATCCCACTTATGTCTCCACAAGATTTATCTCTTTCACTCTCCCTTTGCGTGAACCCCCCCCCCCCCCCCCTTTGTTTTCCTTTCTTAGCCAATGTCAATGGGAGTCCAAAGTAGGATATTCATATTATGGGCTCATTGAATATACAAAAGAAACATTTTGACGACATTTGACTATCACAAGCTATTATAGTATGCACCCAGCAGAGGAGCTAATATGGTTTGCAATCACTATTGGGTATGCTCAAAATTTTTTCTTGTTGTCTAAGGAAAATGTGCCATGGAATGCCACGGTTGCAGATAGAAAGTTTCACTTAATGCCATAGTTGTTGGTTCTGCTTTAATGTATCTTCTGAAATGGATTTGGCCACCCAACTATGTGAAGAGACTCTAAACTTTATCACAAGCATGCCAATAAAGCTTATAAAGGTTGTCGGGGTTATTTTCTTGGTCATTGGATGGATGGACTTTGGCCAAGCTCTGAAAATGTATAAACAAGAGTTTGGAATTAGGGATGGGGCAAGCATTGTTATCGAATGTTATAGTGAGAAGTGTTGTGATAGTTATGTATGAAAATGTGGAGGATGGAGGAAAAGCTCGTGTTTTGGTTTTTCAAAATTCCCCAGACAATGTAGCCTCACGGAATGCTTCGTTTTTAGGATATGCACAAATTGTTATGTTGAATCGGCTTTAGAGACTTTCAAACAAATTTAAAATGGGTGAGTTTCCGAATGCACGTGAACTGTTTAACAGAATTCTATAAGATTATTGGAGCCTTGTAGAATGTGGTGAACCCACCTGGATAATCTCGTACACTGTGGACGCTAATAGTTTCCAGGCATGGTCTCCTTACCTTCATCTTTTATAATTTTCGTATAATTTGGTTCTTCATTTGCAATATAATAGAAATATCAAATCATTAAATACTTAAACAACTGGATATATTTAACTAGCCTGTTAGCGTGAAACAATAAAACTCCACCTTGTTATTTATGTTACCGATTAACAATTTAACCATCAAATGTGTTTGTACCACAACCTTATGCATTGTTAAAACAGGGTATCATAATTAGGTACTCGTGTCCACTGGTACCAGCGAGAGTTAGATGAGTCGTCAACTAAAACAACCATTTTTGTCTACCTTGCAAAGTTAGAAAAAACATAATATTTAGAACCTCGTAAAACAACATTTTGAAAACCAAAAAGAGATGTTAAATTTTTTTTGTGTCACTTGTTATGTGGGGAGTCATGTCAAGCTTTAGATTGACCTCGATTGACCATTGTGCTCTCCTCTCCGCCCCTCTAGGTGCACTGTTACCTCATTCTGTAGTTTTAGGAAGATGCTAAAAGTGAAAATTTGGTTTCCGTTTCAGCTCACCGTTTGGACTCTAAGTTAAGAAACGATTTTCCACCTTCGCAAACCTCTAGTAATTATACTATAAAATTTCTTGTAACCTTGAGTTTGGGGTTGAAAACCTTTCTATCTAGTTTGGAAAAGGGGTTTTCTAGGCCTCCGACCACTATTTGACTAGGTCAAACTAGACCAATTACGATCGGTGGCTCTGGAAAACCTATTGCCATTTGTAACCCATTTTCCAGTTCTCAGTTTCTTCGACTCTGGTGAATTCTCCATATATAGGAGAACTTGTAGGAAATTTCCCATTGCGCGTTCATCCATCGAATGTTAGTTTTGGACACAGTTTTCTAGGACCTCGAGCTAAAATTGAGGTTTTTTTGCAACTAGGCCAATTACAATTGATGGCCCCTAAAAACTAGTCGCAAATGGTAAACCCTTTGCCAGTTCTAATTTCTGTCAGATCCTATAATTTTTTGGTATATCAAAGCACAAGAATCAACTTAACCATTGTACATTTTCCCATTGGAAGACATTTTTTGAACATGGTTCCTTAGCCTCTAACCCAAATATAGACATTTTCACAACTATTAGAAAAATGTAAAAATAAGGTCGTACGACCCTAGTCAAAACAATAAACCATCGTGAAATCAAACCTACGAAACTTATAAATGACTATATGAAACTTTCTCTTGGGGCTTGTTGTGTGAAATTTGATTTTTAAAAAAAAAGTGTTTCTCTCTAGTCTCTCTCTTCCCTATCTCTTTCTCTCTCCTCTCGTAGATAAGATATAAAATGAAATGAAATGTATATATGTACCCAAACCTCTCTTGTTGTGTGTGCATTATTACTATTACGTAAATGGAAAATCTAATAAAATTAATTATAATAGATTTAGGTGGATGCCATGCCATTGATTTTCAATGACTCATGCTCACTTGGTTTTATAGGATGTAAATAAGATGGCGAAATGGTGTGGTTGTAATTCATTTTCTATATTGTTTAAATTTATATATGATACTAAAAAAATATGTATTTCTATGTTTACGGTAAATTTTAATCTTTCTATTGTTTTCAAATAACAGAATGTCCTTGTCATGCATGTAGTTTAAATAAACTTGTAATTGTTCCTTGATATCAGGTTTTAAGAGGTAGCCCATTAATTACTTAATGCTCTTCTTGACTTCATTTATAGCTATGTTGTGAAACTTACATCAATTAAGGTAGAAAGAAGTATCTCTATATAAAATAAAATGCAATTGTGCTCTAAACCCTTCAATTCTACATCTTCCCTCGATTACTGCATGAGTAGTTGGTGAAATTTGACACTACACAATTAAGAACAAATTGAGATTTCTCCATATTGAGTGATCCCCTCTCTAACCATGACCATCCTAATTATGATGGTTAGTGTTTACCATCTAATACTTCTTCTCTCAGGTGTCGTGCTATGATAGAATCTCATGATGATGAGTTTACCCTTATGTTTCACTTTCCAAATATTGTATCTAGTATAAACCTATAGACTTGGCCCTAACAAGGTGTTAAACCTAATGTAAATTAAACTCATGAGTTTTCCCATGGACTTAGCGCTTAACATGTTTATGTACTTATGAAATGAGGGTTTGTACCATGAGTGGAACCCACGTCATGAGATACATGTTATGGCATAATCACAGCACCCTTGATTGCTTGCAAGTGGATGGTTAAGATAGTCAGTGTGATTCGTCAAACATGGATTTATCCCAAAGTGTGGGACTTTGCAATTGGGATAACCCTCCGGATGAAGGTTGGTTCCTATTCCTTTATTCTGATGCACACATCCAAATTGTAGAGGATCTACTCTAAAATCTACTCTAACTTGCAAAGGAGATAGGGTTAAGAAGATTACAAGAAATTAAACATAAACTAACAGAGGTGATGCAGCAAAAGGAATGTTGAACACATGCTTTGCATGGAGGTGGAAACCAAAATCAGATTAAGAAGGATGAAAATACACCATAGATCAATCCACTGATGATAATCCAATAACCATTAAACATAAACCATTAAACATGTAATACAATAACCATGCACAGATAACCATTATTATAATGAGAGATCAGAAGAAAGCAATGAACACAAGAGAGGGTTGAAATTATATCCATAGACTTCTATTATTGCTCCACAGGTTTTGATACAGTGCATTGCAATGGCTTAAGAGGCATAAACTTGCATTATATATTGAATGGAAGGTCTGACTTCCACAAATTCACTTACAAAAAAGAGAAGAAGGGAGGGTGCAAAGAAAAATTATCCAACATTAGAACAATGTCCCTCCTTACAATGTATAGGAAGAATGAGAGAAGGAAGAGATGGAAGAAACTGTAAATATTGCTTCAACCACCCTAAAATGCATTAAATTCACCTGCAACAATGATGGGTGCCACTAAAAAACCCATACCTCCATGTACTATGCCTTATTGGGCAAGAAAGGAAGCCCATACCTTCATCATTTGGGTAGGTGAGAAATCTAGAAACACCCCCTAAAATGGTAGACTGTATTTCTTCATTTTTAAATACTTAACCTTAATAAAATTAAGAAAACTAGATGTATTTGTGTAGAGGACACTGAGAGACTTCAAAATTTAAGTCTGATTTTGTGTAAATCCGAGCTCCCAGTCAAAATTTATGGTGATCTGAAGATGGGGGTGCCATTCTGAAATAAATGCGGGTGGTTGATCTTCTCTTTTCAGACTCCCAAATTGCCTCACAGCCTCCAAAGTATAAAATTTTGTACCTTCAGGAATTTTGACTTCATAGGTTTATGTTAGTGTTCATTCGTCTTGAGTCAACAAAACCTCCAAAACCCCAAAGTCTAAAATTCAGACTTCGGGTTTCAGACTTCGAGTTGTGATTTTTCAAACTAGGGGGTTGAAGGTTCCAAAATGCCGAAACCCCGAAGTCTAAAAATTTGGGCTTCAGGTTTTAAACCTTTACATTTTTGGGGTTTCGGGCTTTCAGGGTTTGGATTTTTTTGGACTTCAGGGTTTGGGTTTTCATTGATCTTCGACCCTATTTCCAACTCCAAACTTCCAAAATCCTGAAGTCTGAAATTCAGACTTCAAGTTTTGGACTTTTGGGATTTCAGGGATTTTTGCACTGTTCACTTTCTCATGCTCACCGAAACCTCCAAACCTAAAATCCCGAACTCTAAAATTTTTGACTTCGAGGTTTCAGACTTCAAATGCTTCTTTCCACCCAATCCTCAAATTTTACCCTAGCCTACCTCCAAACGGCTCCACCTTCGAAATCTAAAATTTTGGACTTTCAGATTTTCTTCATTTCCCGAATTCCTTTGCAATTTTCTCAACCTACTTCAACCTATTCGGCCAACCTCGAAATGTAAGCTCTCATGACTAAATCAATCCCTCCATTTTCTCAGTGTGCATGGTCGTGTTTGTCCAATTTTACCTTAGGGGCAATGGGTAATAATACCTACATATGAAACCTATGATTTTGAATCCCCTTTCTATTCACAAATAGTGATGTCATCTTGGAAGGAGTGTTTCTAGTTGTGCATAAGTTATGGGGTAAGCATAATTGATTTCCCTAGATTATCTTTTTGGTATGGTTTAGGTCCCTTTTCGGTGTAATGGGATTTAGTTTAATGTGTACCTCTTATGAGAATTAGGGTGAATCACACATTAATATATTTTTTACCAGAGAGAAGAGTAGTCACTAGAAGGTCATAGGGTGTATGAAATTATCATTACATATCACCTTGTAATACGCATCTAATACTTAAATTTCCTAGTAATAATTCAAACTTGGTTAATAATGCAATCATACTTCTTAGGATCTTGGTGATTAAGTACAAGATAAATATTACAAGAACCTTACTTTTTCTAAAAATAAGTCATTACAAAGTCAACATAATGACGCAAGGGTTACAAGGACACAAGAGCTGATTTTGGAACTATCGTTAAATGTCGCATACACTTGAATGATGTCAACATTCTAAGACAACTAAGATGATTTTTGATACTAAATAAAAGTAAAATGATGCCTCATTAGTGATCTTTCAACCTAGTAAATGGGTAAAATTTCAATACATAAGGGCTGAAAATAATCGCCACCCATTCAATGTGGTTTAAACAATAATATTAAATGATTAAAATTAAAGAAAAGGAATTTTAGGCGGGCCCTTTTGACTCGAGGAAAATCCTCTACTACATATCATGAATGATGCAAACTAAATATTTAAGTCAAGTAGGTAGGATATATGGTTAGTTGGAATAACTTAAAACAAAATAGTGTAACCTTAGTGATTAAATGCTAATATGAAAGGAACACGTAATCTAGTTACTCTGGAACTAATAAAATTCCTTTTTCCATTTGAACCTCCCTTGTGCAACTAAGATAAATTGTAAAACCAAGCAAATATGCAACTTAGAAAACAAATCTTTAGAACAAACACTAGTAGCCTCATGTGGGCACATATGCTCTTATCAACAATTAGGCTACATCATTCTATTGAGATAAGGGAAACAAGAAACATTAGAGGGAATCATTACAAGTAAAATTTCAAGTAAAATAAAGATAACATAGTCTAGTTTAAATATGAATGAAAGACTACATGATAAGTGATTCTCAAATAATTAAGGTCAATAACAAGATATGAAAGTAATAAATATGTAAACCGAGAAAGTGTTGTATCATGGATGGTGCCTATATTGGAGTTATATTGTAGTTGAATTTTTTATGTTATGCCTTGTCATTTGGGGAAAGATGGTCTGGATGTGTATCATGTATTTTTCATTTTATCTATGTAGGATAATGTTTGTGCAAGCATCACATGTGTTATGTGTTGTCCTAAGAAATACCTTGTGTTGTCATGTATCAAGCAATGTAGGTCAAAAAAATATTATTCTAGTATTTTTTACTATTGTATTTGTGTGTCAAATTTGTGGGCGTTACGAGTAGTGTTGACCCATAATTTGTATAGGGATCTAGTTATTTTCTTTGGTATTAATGTATTTATATGTTTCTTAATCATTGGTTCATATGTTTACTTTATATTCTTATTAAATACATTTTTTATTTGATTTTTGACAAGTCTTTCTTGTATTATGTATAACATTCAACTATCCATTCTTATAACTATATGTTTTTCTTGTTGATTCTCCACTTCCATTTCTCCCTTTTTCTCGCTTCTCATTTATCATTTTTGAAATCTCACTCTCTACATGTATTGGGCCCTTTAAAATGTCATCAATCAACTCAAAATACCAAAATAGTTTAATAATGACTATTTATTTCCCTTTTGTGACACATTCAAGATCAATGTTCCTAGTAAGTAAAAAACAATACTTCTATTATTCTAGTCATTTTATAGCGCACTCTCATTATAACGTGCTCGTGTTTCAATTTTTTATGTGGTATATGTGTTTTTGGCATGCTTCTATTGGCTAAAATAAATGTTAAAGTATAATAAATAAAAGAAAAACTTATACTTTAAATTTATTTTAGTCAATATAAATTGTTAGGTTCACTTTGCACCTTATGGAACTAGTCTCATAGCTCCATCTATCATGGTTTAGAATCTGTAGTTTTTAAAATTCTAATCTAGTCAGTGCGTAGGTATATTTTAGGGTTTCAGCATTCATCCTTTAATCTTTTAGGGGCATTTTCGATTGGTTATTGACATTTGTATGAGATTTAGATGTGTGAAAACTATATATTCACATGAACCTCTTCTTCCTTGAAAGTGCCTAGTTTTTCTCAGTAATGATTTCTCCATGTATCCAAGGATCAAGGACTACTGGGGTATGTGTTAGGATTGGACATACAAGAATCATTGAGTTTCTGAATTAGAATGTCGTTGTATCTGGAGAAAAAAAAATTGAACATGGGAGTTATACATCTTGGAAAATAAAATTGAATCTCAAAAATCCTCTCAAATTGCCATCTTACACAAACACTCGACATATCAAGCTATGTTATTTGAATGAAATCTTCATTCTCGACAACTTGTAATTGAAAGAATTATTCAAAAGAGCATAAAAATGATCAAATTTACTTGGTATCCAAATATGTCAGACCTAAAAGTACAACTAGACTTGTTATTCTAAATTTAGTGTTTAGCACTTAGGGATCATGGTTTAGGGTTTAGGGTTTAGGGTTTAGCACTTAGCGCTTAGGGTTTAGGGATTAGGGCTCAGACTTTAGGGTTTATGGTTTATGGTTTATGGTTTAGGGTTTAGGGTTTAGGGCTCAGAGTTAAATACTAAATGTTTAGGGTTTAGGATTTAGGATTCAGGGTTTAGGGTTCAAGGTTCAGGATTCAAATCTTAGGGCTCATGGTTTAGGGTTTATAGTTCATGGTTTATGTTTTATGGTTTATGGTTTAAGTTTTACGGTTTGGGGTTTATGGTAAATAGGGTTTAGGGTTTAATGTTTAGGGTTTGGGGTTTAGGGATCATGGTTTCATGTTTATGGTTTAGGGTTCGATGTTTGGGATTACCAAATTAGGGTTTAGGGATTAATAATCCAGGCTCAAGGTTTAGGATGTAGGGATAAGGGCTCAATTTTTAGTGTTCAAGGTTTAAAATTTAGAGTTTAAGGTTCATGGTTTACAGTTTATGGTTTAGAGCTTAGGGTTTAGGGTTTAGGTTTTAGCGCTCAAGTTTAGGGTTCAAGATTTAGGGTTCAGGGTTTTGGGTTTTAGGTTTATGGCTTAGGGCTTAAGGTTGAGTCTTTACATTTTAGGCCTCAAGGTTTTGGGTTCAGGGTTTAGAGCTCAAATTTTAGGAATTAGGGTTTAGGGTTTAATGTTTAGGGTTTACGGTTTAAGTTTATGGCTCAGGGTTTAGGGTTCATGATTTAGGGCTCAAGGATTAAGGGTTGATAGTTTAAGGTTTAGGGTTGATAGGTCTTAGGGTTAAGGGTTTAAGTCTAATGGTTTATGGGTTTAGGGCTTATGGTTTATGGTTTAGGGTTTAAATTTCATGTTAGAAGTTTCATCACTCAAGATAGGTGGCAAGATAATCAATGTCTACCACGTGCCACCTCCAAAGTCTAAATTTCATTTCATTTAAATTCGCTTTAAGAAATGTTGGAGGAAATGAACTCATCATTTTCTTCACACCTTTAGAGGTCCAAAATTTCAATTTGACCCAAATTTGGAAAATATGGAGAACTCAGACAACCAAATTGCATTTATAAAGATAAGCTCGAAGTGAAGGAATGCATTTCATAAGTAATTCTAGTCAAATTTGTTTTCTTTTTTATCAATACCTACTAAAACTAGTCGTACGATTACATCCTAATAAAAATAAGTTCCTAGGAGCCGAGGGAGATTTTAAAATTATCACACAAGCATTGGGAGTTCTCTTCGATAATACCAAAAAGCCTACCTATGATGCCATGGGGGAAAACCAACAAGGGAACAACCCTTCCTTCCACCAACTGAATTCCACATGAACTGCCACTTCCATTTGAGTTACAAACAATATAAATGGGAATAATAATTCAAGTGTGGATTCTTTTCCTAAAAATTCCATATTTGATGACCACTACTAGAACCAGAAACAAAAATAGAAATAGGACCAGGAACATGACTTGGACCAGAACCTAGACTCAGAATTTGAGAGTATTTATGAGGTTCAATTTTATTTTCCAAGATTCATTAATCCAACATTTGATAATGTTTCTTCAGATACAACAACATTCTGATTCAAACGCTTGATGATTCTTAAATGTCTAATCTTGTCATAGACCCGAGTAGTCCTCGATCCTTGCATATAGGGAAACATCATTATTAGGATAAACCAGACACTTTCAAGGAAGAAGAGGTTCTTGTGAATATATAGTTTTGACACATCACATCACACCCTTCATTAGGCTTGATGACCACCCCTATCTTTTTTAACGCACTTTTGAAATCATCTATGGGTTTATCATAGAAGGAATTACAAATGAATGGAAGGTCACTAAGTCGTAGGCTAACTGACTCCCATTCAAAAGTAAACAAGAAATATTTACTTGGCGATTGATAATTCCTTTGTGTTCTTATTCATACCCATATTGCTATGCTTATTTTTCACAAGCACACATAATGATGCTTCTAAGCACGAGACTAGGAAATATGGTCTTAATATTGTCATTCCCTCCTAGTTGAGTAGTCGGAAGCCATATTAGTCTTATTAATACTCAGTACTAATTACCAATGAAATATAATTCTCCAACTTTCATTTTCTTTACTCATTTTCCACATCATACCTAATAAACGTTTTGATAGAGGAGTTTACCTCTTCAACAACAATACATCAAATATGAATATGATCCTCAAGAGGGGAGTTGCACCTGGAGAGGTATTGTCTGATCCTACACCTAAACCCTAAGCCATAATCCCTAAACTATAAATCATAAACCTTGAACCCTAAAACCTAAACCTTAAATCCTAAAACCTATTTTTATCACCTTCAACTCTAAACCCTAAATCCTAAACCCTAAGCCATAAGCCATAAACCCTAAAACATAAACCTTAGAACCTAAACCCTAAACCCTAATCCATGAACCCTAAACCTTAAAACTTAAACCCTAAGCCATCAATCCTAAACTGTAAGCCTTAAACCCTAAGCCCTAAAGCCTAAACCCCTAAACCCTTAGCCTTAAACCCTAAACCCTAAATCATGTTCCCTAAACCCTAAACCCTAAATTGTAAACCTTAAACCCAGAGCCTGAAATCCTAAACCCTTAGCCCTGAACCCTAAACACTAAACCCTAAATCCTAAACACTAAACTGTAAACCATAAACCATAAACCATAAAACATAAACCCTCAACCATAAACCCTAAACCCTTAACTCTAAACCCTGATCCCTAAACCCTGAGCCATGAGCCTTAAACCCTAAACCCTAAAACCTAAACCCTATTTTTACCACCATAAAACCATAAATAATAAACCCTAAACATTAATCCCTAAACTCTGAGCCCTAAAACCTAAACTGTAAACTATGAGCCCTAAACCATAAACCCTGATCCCTAAACCATAAGCCCTAATCCGTAAAAAATATTCCTAAATCTTTCTAAATTACCTCCAACACTTCCAAGATTCTCTGACATCACCTCCAAATACTTAATATATTTCTTGAACTATCCTAGAGAATGTTTGATTAGCTCAGAACTATTTAAGGATTAGGGTTTAGGGTTAATGTTCAGGGTTTAGGGTATATTGTTTAGGATTTAGGATTTACGATTTAGTGTTGAGGGTTTAGGGTTTAGGGTTTATGGTTTATCATTTAGGGCTCATGGTTCAGGGTTTAGGGCTTAGGAATTAGGGCTATGGGTTGAATGTTTAAGGTTTAGGGTTTAGGGTTTAAGATTAATAGCTCTGGGTTTAGTGTTTAGTGTTTAGGGTTTAGGGTTTAGGGTTTAAGGTTTAGGGTTTAGGGTTCACGGTTTAGGTTTTAGTTTTTAGGGTTCACAATTTAGGGTTTAGGGTTCAGGGCTCAGGGTTTTAGGTTTAGAGCTCATGGTTAAGGGTTGATTGTTTAAGATTTATGGTTTACGGCTTAGGTCTCAGGGTTTAAGGTTTAGGGTTTAGGGTTTAAGTTTATGGTTTATGGTTTAGGGCTTAGGATTCAGGGTTTAAAGGTCATGTTAGAAGTTTCGTCACTCAAAAACACAATATGGGGTTTTAGGAATGTGTTTTCAACTCACAAAAATTGGCCTCATCCTCATAAGATCCTGACCCATGGTACACAATAGTTTTTTTAAGATAGTACCCATTACCAGAGGTACTTATCAACATTTACAAATATTAACCTATCACCATGTTGTGATCATATCTTTAGTAATTACAAATTTAGGGCCAGTTTATTCTAGAACTGAAAGGGGTAGCTACAAAATTCTTCAAGAAACCTTCAATTCTTAGAGAAAACTGGATGTTTCCAACATACATAGGAATCACATATCTTTCTAGTGCCTATTAATTTTCCTCCTAACTCCTTGAAGAGCTCACAAAATCATCAAAATAAGTCAAATTTCACTATTAGAGTGTTTGTTCCTTGCACCTAGAAAACTCGTTGTTGAGAAGATTGCCCTTGAATGAGTAATCATTTCCTAAATCTTCCTAAACACTCCTACAAATGTCAATAACCAATCCAAAAGGCCCTAAAACCTAAACAATTTCTATATTCTTTCACAAAACAGATATCGATTGTATAATTTAAACTTTAAAAGATTGAATGTTGAATGTTGAAATCCTAAAAAATACCTATGTACTAACTAGATTAGAATCTGAAAAACCATCTTCTAAACCGTGACAGATGGAGCTGTGAGACTAGTTCTATAAGGTGCATAGTGACCCTAACATATTATATTTACTAAAATAAATTTAAAGTATATAAGGTGCAAATAATGAAAATATACATAATAATAATAAAATAAAAACTTATACTTAAACATAAATTTAAAGTATAAGAAATAATAAAATATAAATAATAATAATAAAATAAAAACTTATACTTAAACATTTATTTTATTCAATACAAACATGCCACGAACACATATACCACATAACACATTGAAACGTGGACGCGTTATAATGCGCTCACATTATAATGTATTCGTGTTTCATCTCTTTTGGGTTTGAAATTCCCAATCCATAGGCTTGGATTTTCCTTGTATTTCCAAACCAAATATTTGGATTGTTTTTGTGTGATTAAAACCGTGTTTGATAGAAAAAACATCAAAATTTCACGTGTGCACTCAAATATTTCATCAATTAAGAGATAATATTCAAAAATAAATTATACTACGATGTCAAGCTCGTTTTTACCTTGATGATTGTTAGAGATATTGTATAGTGTGAACATTAGATATGATGAATATAATATTATCATGGATAATATTATTATAATGTGAATGTAATATTACATATAGTAAATAGTATTTACTATATGATAATTAGTAAATTAGTAAGTTTATAAGTTAGATAATAAAATAATGAGATATTGTTTTATTATCAATGTTATAATTAATGGTTAAAACCATTTGGGTAGATTGGTTTCATATGCAACCAAATATTGTTGAGAAGGTTGCACGTAAAGACAAAGACATTGTTATGAGAGTTGTTACTATGCATCTCCTATATAATGGAGTGCATAGCTATGGGCAATGTAGTAGAATTAATAGAAAATAATTAAAGCTAATCTATGCTCCTAAACCTGTATTTCTTCACAATGATGATATAATTCTTTCTAAAATCCAATTAGTTTAAGGATTTCATCCATAATTTCTTTTACTAGTGCCTTATTTTCTTACAAAAACCTATGCATACATTTTGGTGAACAATTTACGATTTTTTCATCTAATTTTTTTTTTTAAATTGGTTTTTTATAAACTCAATTATACAAGCACTCAAAAAATGAACACTAAAAAATGACTTTATTTCTCAAAGTTATGGGGTGCACACACAAATATTTCATTTTTGGAATATGTACACTTTGAAAATTAATTAAAAATTATACATTCACCCAAAAATTATGAAAAATTAATGGGACCTCATATATGGTCTTAGATAACTTTATACTAAAGGTATTTAAAGGAAAATTTATAGAACTCAAAAAATGGGAGGGGGGGGGGGGGGGGGGCACACACAATAGGTTGTTATCTTTTTGACTCAAAAATATACATACTTTATGTGCGCACCACATTTGACCCTCTTAATCTAAACCATTTTAAAAAAAAAATTAGTTTAGAAACTATATTCCGAGCTCTACGGAACTTATTGTTATCACTTTGTCAAATTTTGAGCCTAGGCATGCCAAATTATTTGATAAAGTTCAGGTTTCACTGATTTCAAGAAAATGGTGTCCCTTTTTTACCCCCTTTTTGTTCCCCATCTCCATGCACTTACCCCCATTAATATCCACAATTTTCATGGGTTTGGGAAGGAAATGAGCACTGGTTAGGGTTTTGAAATAGGATATTGATTTCTCATTCATCTGTAATATATTTAGGGGGGAAAGAGACGAATTTTATAGATTAATGCATGAAATAGACAATTCTTAAGTCAAATTCACCTCAAATAGATTGTTCCATTTTCGAAGGATGATGAGCATTATAGTAGCCACTAAATTTTTCATTTTTATTTTACACAAACTACTACTAATGAATGCATCAAAATTCACTTTTCTCAACATATTTAGGCTGATAATTTGTCTCTAGAATCTATTTGGTTTTCTTGGTTGGATTTCCAAGCTTGATGACAACATCCTCTTTCTTCTCCACTACATAGGATGAAAACATATAATATTGGTTCTCTTTAGCCTCTTTCTTATAATCTATCATATAAAACAGTCCATCCTTGCTTCTTGACTTCTCCAAATTCGAATTCTTGACTATCACCTTCTCCTTATCTGGATTTGGCTTCATAGTGTGCTTGAATGTACCTTTTTTCTCTTTCAACTTTTCTTCATAATTATACTTCATGTTATTCTCAACTCTCTTTGTTTGCCACACATTCTTGAATTTTGGAGATTCAATTTTCTTGACCTTCTTTGATGACTCATGGTGACAAAAAAATTCAATAAGACCAATATTTTTTTAATTATAGCAAATAAATCTCTTATTTGTTGACTGGTACGAGTTGTAACTCTTTGTAGAATCCTATGAAAACTTATTTTTGACAGGTATTCTAAAATATCTTGTTTTGTGACCAAATTGATAGCATGTATAATAGTATTAATTGAAGGAATTAACATACCTCATTCTAACAGGGTTTGTCTTCATATTTCTCTTGGACTTGACCTTATAGTCATCCTCATTTCAATATCCTTTGGAACTAGGTCCATCTTCTTGACTTGGCATCTCAGAATTATTATCATCTCCATGGATCTTCTTTTGGTCTCCATTGAAACCAAGACCTATTTTGTCATTTATAACCTGCTAACTACTCAAAATATCATCTAGAGCCATATTGCTCCTTTCAAATCTCTCAAAGGTCTTAAACCTAATAGATATTTGATAAAAAGTATTCCTTCAAGGTGTTCAATTCAATTTCATACCTTGTACAATCATCCTCTTTAGCCTTTAAGGATTCTACCTCTGTCTTGAGCTTCACACACTCTTATTTCTTGGATTTGAGATCAACTATCAAACCTTCAACCTGATATTTTATCTTCTTGATGATATTATTATATACACTATCCATGATGATTGTTTATTCTTCATATTTGCTGGATTCTTTGACTGTGTCACCCTTCAAGGTACATTTATTTTTCTCAGGAATTTTGACTACATATTTCAACTTTTGCCTCTCTTTCCTCAATTTCTTAGCCATCTTGTGATTCAAATGATCACCTCAAGATTTTTTTTAAAAATTATAGGTCCTACTCTAATACTAATTATTGGAAGCACAACAACTAAGAGGGGGATCAATGTGTAATTAAAAATTTCTTTCACTTATCACTTAGCATTCATTAACAATTCCATTCAAATTAATCATACAAACCAACTTAACATGAATGATCAAAATATTACAACATCCATACATAAAAATGATACATAAGAACACATGAACACCATATTTAAGTGGGAAACCATCATGGGGAAGAAAACCCAATTAAAAAAATATTTACTATATAAATGAATCAAATTTATTTAAGCACTGTCCTAACAAGGAGCACCAACATCTAATTTTTGTGAGGCACCAACCCCACAAGAAGCACAAAACCCTAGATTGAGTAGAGAACTAACCTTACATAGAGGCACCAACCCCTTAGATGACTCAACACCAACTTAGCCACCTAAATTTTTTGTCACCTATATAATGTTTCCACAACAACTAATGATGACACTTCTTTGGCTCTTCCTTCTTCACTCTTATTCAAATCTACCTTCTAGGATTCTTCACACAACAGTCTTCTTCACCAATATTCTTAGGTCATTTGAATTTGAACATCATATTCTTGACACTTTTTATCTCTTCATAACATCTTCTCTCCCTTATTCTGATGATCACACATACCTTCTTCACCTCCAAAATCTACCTTCTTACTCACTTTTCTCCATACTCAATATCTCATACTTCTTCTTCACAAGATCATATGCAAGGACAACCTAATATTCATCACTTGTAGGATGTTCTTCACTAGCTCATTTCACTCTTCAAATGGTCTAAAATACCTTATTCCTTTCAAACATACACCCTCTATCTCACTATTTTTCTATCCACTCTAATATCTAAAATAGGTCTTCTTCACTTTCTTATATACATGACTCATGATCATAAACCAACTACGTCATCCATTACATATATGCATAAGAACATCTTTATAACTGATTATGTAACTCTTCCCTTATTATGAGTCATCCCTTCAAAGATCCATCATTGACTAGTTTCCTTTTACCTTCCATCTTAATTTGTTGCACATTGGTTCCACTCGATTGCACGTTGGCTGGTTTTTCCATTATGTGAACTCAATAAGACAAAACACACTACATCTTATAAAATCATTAAAAATAACACTCATAAATTCATCAACATACCTGAATTAACATTTCATACCATTTTCCATTAATTCTAACCACACTCTCATGCTCAAACAATGATGTGCAACCTTCACATACTTGTGAGTAACATCCATGCTTCATCCATCTTCACCAAGCAACCATGACCATGTTTATACCTTCACTATGTTGACCACAACATAACTTTTTCACTCTTTCCCACCTACAAGATCCTTCAATAAGATTCATTACATCACCAAAACACTTCAATATCTCTACAAGTCATTACACCAACTCAAGAAACCATGCCAACTCATCAATGACAACTAGACCAAGAAATCTCAACACAACAGATGACACCAATGAATGACACTACCAATCAACCTTTCACATGAAATCATACTTATTTTAAGATCAATGAAACTTATTGACATCAATAACAATAGTACTTGTCAACAAAGGGTTTTTTGTTACATCTTTTCTCTACCATGGTAGGAACAAATATGATAAATTACCCTATAAATACAAAACTATCAAGGAGAGGAAAATAATGTAAGATTACACATATATATCATAATAATGTATACATAAAATAGGGTATTAAATCTCATAGGGAATAAGAAGGTGTTAGTAATGATATAATTCAACGAAAGTAGAATACCTAGAGGTGTTATATGATGTAAAGGAGTAGTTTAAGTACTTATATTATCCATCATATACATATATAATATGTAGGGTGTTTTCTAGGAATAAATTTCAACCACACTAACATACATAAGGATCATAAATACATTGTATATGATGTAAAGGAGTAGATGAAAAAGAAAAAAATTAACTAACATGTAAGAATATAGCATGTAAGGTATTAGCCAAGAAAAGGTGTCAATTGATCTAATATTCCTGTCGATAATAATTCACTACAATGTAATAATCAAAATCTCAAAGGTACTTAGGAAAAATATGAGGGAGAAAATTGTAATGATTAAGAGATAGCATTGTGTAGGCAAAGAGATGTAGAAGATACTCAAGTAGGGATGATATAGGTGAATTTATTTAACCTATTATGAATTCACAATGCTAAATTGGATGAAAAGAGATGAACAAAAGGGTATAAATAAAATGGGAAAGACATGGAATCTATCATGTTATAAAAGTGGGTATACTAATGTAAATGGGGGATGGGGGTTATACACCACTAAGGAAAAGACACGTTCTTGATCAGAGTGAATAAGCTCTACTCAGATTGGTGAGATGAGAAAAAATTGACATCAAATACTTAAGGAAATCAAATATGTAGATATTAGTGATGAAAAATAAATGAAGTATAAAGTTACCCTTTATTACATGTGTTAATGTATGATAGTAAATGACATATCCTACTTTCCTGAGAAATATTTTTCATTATTTATATCCTAAAATTAGAATCTATACGCTTACTATGAGGATTATGTAATGGAATGAAAAAGAATGGGCATTGAGTGATAGATATGAGACCTCCCTACCCCAATCAAGAAAACCTAGCATACCCCATGGAACCTCCATATCTATAATGAGGTCAAGTTTAGAGTATGATATTTTAGAGAGGATTTATATGTTCCAAATATGGTTATGTCGGATATTTTTCACTTTTTATTGAATCTTTTTCTTGTAATAATTATATTTCTCTTTGGGATGTTGCTATATTTTTCTTTGATAATATGAATTTGAATTTTTTTTATTTAATAGTTCCTCATCCATGTATAGGTTCAGAAGATTGATATAATTAGTTTGAATTACAAATAATATTAGGAATATTACACCTAACATTATGTATAAGGGGAACTATAAACCATGATGCTTATAAACTCCAAGAATCACATCTTAGAATATAGTGTTTTGCTTATAATGACATTAGTGGGATATGTAAGAAGTGTGTAGTAAAAGTTACATAGTGAATTATGATTGGGTTATCCCAAGAATAATGTATAAAAGTGACGATCACATCAATTCAGTGACATATATATTTTATAATTTTATTATGAGAGATGGTAAAATGTGGTAAAAATATGAGTAGGAATATAGATCGTGAGAGTTGAGATACAAGAAGCACAACTAGATTGAGGAGATAAAATGATACTCTTGAACGTTGATATTCCTTTCTAATAGGACATATATCTGAGGTATTTATTTTAAGGTGATAAATATGTGATCATATTGGTTAGTAACTAATCAGGATGGCCGAAGATCTAGTGATGAAAACTCAGAAATTTAAAATTTATGCTTTAAGGTAGGTAGTAATATCAAATATGTGAAAATTCATGATTGCATAAAAAATAAAAAGGTAGGTAGAAATAGGATATAAAGTTGTAAGCCCAAGAAGGTAATATTAGTCATGAAAAGGTATTGACCAAACTGATATACCTTATGGGAAAGATAATGATGTAATGTTTTTTTTCAAGAAAATGCATCAAATGAATTGATAGACCAATAATATAGAAAGAGGTTTCTTAGGATGTTAGAATAATTATCCTATAAAATTTTAATATCATAAAGGATGTAAGGTGATAGAATACATAATATGGCTTAAACAAATTCGTGGACATGTAAAAATAATGAGATAGGATGAAAGGGACTAGTTGGGAGCCTAGGTGCAACCAATCTAATCAACCTATTACAATTATATATGATGTAAAGGGGGTTTTGTGAATTTCATATTATCCATCTTGTAAGAAATAATGTACGATGTAAGGTGTTATAAGTGATACAGAGGATCAACTAAGCTAACAATACTCTAACGTCAAGAATGAATCATATGTGCATAAGGACATATATAGGATATTATAAGAGAAACATAATACGTTATTATTTTTCTATCATATTAAATTATTATCAAAATCATGCTAAAGGAATAAGTGTGATAAATATATTTAAATATGCACAACAAGAAAAGAAAACTTTGAGTAAAGAAAACTTTGAGTGAAGACATGTGTTATGGAAGGTCAAGCATAGTAATTATATATAGGAACTAAGAAATTTTCAATTCCTTGAAGGAGTGGTCTTCATTTTTTTGTAAATAATTTGTACTTGGTCCTAGGATATCATTAACTATTTATAGACCATGTTACCATAGATTTTAAACTATTTTTTATGTTTTTTTATTCTAGTTGGAGATTATGCATGTAGAGGTAGATAAAATTTATTACAATTATAACAATGAACATAAATGCAATTAACAATTTGAGGTAGTTATATCAATCCAATGTATATAACATAATAAACATCAAGCAACATAAGATAGAAACATAGATTTCCCTACACTAAATCTTCTGTATTTATATATCTAAATAAAGAAGTTACATATTATTCATATAAAAAATATATCTAAATACATATACTCTCAAATCCCACCTCAATATTATAAATCTTCTCTTCCATACACACACTCTACTCTATACTCTTTACTCATATTTACACACAGATATAGTAACTAGTAATTCATACACACTCTTTCTACTCTATCTTCTCTCAAATGTTTATAGACTATATCCTTTACGAGGATTTATGACTGTTATTCTCATCTGTTATGTACATAAAAATTATTCATTCCAAGTTGTGAAGGATTCTCCATTGTTCCATGGGTTCGTCTAGTGTTGTATGGATTTCCCCAAATTTTGATATATTATGAAGCATCCATGATCAATGAATTAAAGTTGATCCTGATGAAGAACTCTACCAACATAACCCCAAAATTAATTCTTGTCTCATTCCTGATAAAATACTAGACAAATAACCCTCCAATGCCTTGAAAATTTGTAATTACATTTAGTCTTCATCCTAACTTTACTGACTAGATTTGAGGAAGGTCATGCCATCAACCACATAAAACTTATCCATTTTTCATAAAAAGGGAGATTACCTTCTTTGATTGACTTTCCTGTCTAAATAAAGGATGGTAATACTACTCCAAAAAAATCAAAATCTGTATATAGCTATCTAAGTTAATAATACACCCCTTTCTAGAAATACATAGAAATTTGGGTGGTTAGTTTCTTTTAAAATGTTTTCCATAATTCCAATGGTGTGATGGAGTTATTTTAAAGTTGTAGTATTTCATTTTAGATTGTAAGTGTTAGTACATCAGAGGGTGTTAGAGTTATATAAATGATAATAATCTCTTTGTTAAGTTACATGAACGCCTTCTCCAATTTATCCATCTTTATGTAGACGAGACCACTGAATTCATCAATTTCATTTATTATTTTTCCTCTCAAAACATTCTTCTACCTCTATTTCTCTCCAAACACTAATAGCTTATTCTGTTAAGTTTCAATGGTATTTCCTTTTATGTCATATGTGGTAGATATTTGAGTGATTTGATTTCTATGACACCAAGGTTATATTTTTCCTTTTGGGTTATGGCTATGTATCCCACAAAATATGCAAAGTAAGACACTACATGACCCAAAGTGTTCCTAAGGTCTCATAATTTTCCTTGTACATTTTCCCTCTATTTAGGTTTTTTTCTTGGTGATTGGAATATTTAATGATGATTTTAATTTTCTACTGCCTCATCATAGACTTATTGGTCATGTACTTATGAGGCAAGCATGTGACATGGGAAATTACATATTGTCTATGTGATCCATTTCTTAATAGTTCAAATTTGATTTGTTTCATATTGTGGCCACATGATTTATTTGTACAATTATTTTTCTATTGCATATTCTAAGGCCACATATTTATTCATTCAATATTTATGTGCTATCTTATAAAATGATGTTTGGGTGTTTCTTATGAATGGTGGATATTTTTCCTGATATAATTTTTTATCCTTTATCTATTTTCTCCACCACACCTTTCACAACAAGGAATATAGAAATTTATTTTCATTGGGAAAGAATGTTCTTAATAGTATTGAGGTGGCCCCATGATCCAAAAATTATCAAGTTTTTATCTGCCTGATCTCGGACCCCTATAGGCTTATTTTATTTTCCCACAAGTTACTCCTTTTAAGTAATCAATTTTAAAATAAATGCAATAATGTAATGACAATTTCACACAATTGATTATGGAGTTTGCAAATAGCCTACGTCTCCAGGTTCTTATCAAACTGTTCCACTAGTAAAAAAATTGTAAGTACAACGTTATTTCTTACAATACAATATAATGGAATTTCACTTGCCTATTAGTACTTCAGTTCTTCAAAGAACTCCAATGACCATTTGAAATTGTCCCTCACCTTCCTAGTGTACACTCTCCTTCAGCTTCGATCGACCTTCCCAACGCTATCAATGCGCCCTCCGACACTCCAGTCGACAATACAAGGTTTGTAAGTGATTAGTGTGGCTCAATGGTCCTATTGTGTTTACAAATACTCCCAATCAAAAATATTTCATCTAGTATTGCTTAAAAATAATAGGCCAATAAACAATATTTGTCTATAGTAATTTTAGGATTTTTAATATAGTTCCCACAACTATATTAAAATTATCCTATTACTATATTTCCAAAATCCCACAAATAATCTTTACAAATAATAAGCTTCTGTCTCATTGTCGGTTTTCCTTTTACAATGGAGAGGGCTCCCCTATTTATACCCAAGTGGGGCCCTTAAAATAATGCCTTAAATTTTATCTAAAAGCTATTAATATCATAGCCCGTAGCATGTAGTTGGGATTATTTCCCCATAGTAGGTGGCTTGTATGTTTGAGTGGGTTAAATCCCACATTAGGTGGAACCAAAATTTTGTTAAGGTTTTAAAAATACCTTAGCCCCCCATCCTTCGTGTGGATACTTCCACACATGGGCCTTTACCCCACTATTTCACCCACCACGTGGAACTTAGAATATGTGTGGGGGTTAGTGGATTTACATGGCCGAGTCTTGTTCGCTAAGTTGGTAGTGGGATGAGGTGTGGGTCGAGCTGTGTGGTTGGGATGTTTATCCCCATGGGTGGAAATGTGGAACTTTTTGACCGCCGTGTTGTAAGTGGTCTCACCGAGATAATAGAAATTCGACCCATACATTGTGGCATAGAATGTAATCAACTCGGTGAATAGCTCGATGTGTAACTCAATGAGCAACTCGATCAACACATAGTCCACTTTTCGACTCTCGATAGGAAAATGGAGAGAATTCGATGGGTGGTGGAAAGCCACGTGGTGGCTTGTGGACCCACCATGTCAGCGATAACAAATTAGTCCACATGGCGGTCGGGCTCCCCTTTGTCACAAAAGTTGAGCCTCTTTTCGGAACCACCAAATTTTACACCTGTCAAAGACCGGAGGTCAATAACCACAAAAAACAAATCTCTCTTTTTCCCAATGCCCTTTTTTCATGTGTCACTGTGCATTTGGTCCATTATTGACATGTTGACAAAGTTTTAATTTCCTATTGATTGACCTTTGACCAGACATAACTAGAGCTCCCTATGTCTGTTTGTCTTGTTTCCGTAGTCGATGGAAAGATATCGAAAATGTATTCTGCATTGAAAAAATTTAGGATGTCTAGGGAAATTTGTATATAAAAAAGTGATCCCCTAATCACACCTCCCTAATGAGAAAGGTTTTTTGTCCCAAAAATCTTATATTGGAACATTTTTCCATTTTGTCCTGAATCAGGAAACTTTGCTGCCACCTCGGAAGTGTTGTTGTAGGATACCATTTGTTCTCCTCCCCTGCAACCTCCTCACTTATTAAAAAAAAATTGATCCTGGGACCTATGGGTTATGGTCCCATGACACTTCTTTTGTGCCACTCTAATATCCGAAGAAGATCTCCATGCCTCTATGGTGTAGAGCTTCCTGATATCTGACAACAAGGATCTTCTTTGACTCTATAACACAGTTCCTGGATCCTAGTTGATTCCATAGAATCCAAACTAGTTTTAAGGAACTTCATGTTACTTAGAGTTGTGATTGATCTGATTTCGTTGATGGAAAATGATTTGTCAGGTACCATCATGCTACAGGGTCATAAGAGACTCTACACAGAATGAATTTCTAACCTGATGTCACATCCCTTTCCAGAATTCAATGCCTCAAATACATGATGCTAAGCCTCTTTCATGAATTTTAGCCTCCAAGGTATGATGCTAAGTTTGATGATCAACTACCATTTGAATGTGTGGTCACAATTCCTTGACACCGAATGAAGTTTTGAGATAATATTTTGAGATCTCCTTCCCATACTTCAATTCCTCCAATACACAATGTTAAGCCTGTTTCAAGACTTCGAGCCTCCAATGCATGATGCTAAGTATGATGATCAGCTACCATTCAAATGTGTAGGTGCAATGCCTTGTCACCGAATGACTTTTTGAGCTGATTCTCATGAGCTCAAAAAGGGTGAATCTATCCCTGTTGCATAGCTGCTGCCTCTACATGGTACAAATCCTCTTGTTGACGATTACTATTAGGTACCATTTTTTTGCACAGTCATAATGACTCTACACAAAATGAGGTTCTAACCTGTTGTCAGATGCCAATGATGTTCAACTACTATTCTACTTACATAGTCGCAATACCTTGACACAGAATGAAGTTTTGAGCTGATCCTTTGAGACCTTATTTTTGTTGACAAACTAATATCAAGTACAATTCTGCTAGATTCCCATGATGGCTTCTCCATAGAAAAAAATTCGACCCAACGAAAATGCCAGTGGTGATTCAACTACCATTATGCTGCACGGTCACAATGCCTCTACACAGAATGAAGTTTCGAGCTAACACCCATGAGCTCAAATGTCTACACAATTGGCTAACAGATATCCAAGATTAATATGAGTTAAATCCGGAATCCAAGCTATAACAGGTATTCACAAGCTTATTAGGAGATATGTTTGGAGTATTAATCAAATTTTCTAAGAAATTCCACTGATTATGGTAAACCTTTCTCTCAGCATTTCCTCATAAAATCTAATCTCCAAACAAATACTGCATACTTTTCATCAATATGAATAATATGCAAAATATAATTGAAAAACTATTGACTTACCCATTTTATAGGATTTTCACTTTCAGGTATTACCTGCTCCTGGGTTGAATTATCAGCTGGTGGTGGAGTAGAAACCTCCTTTGCCTTTTCTATAGGCCTCTATTCCATCTTTGGCTTGCCATAACTCTGATAGCAAGATGGGTGCAGTTTCCAGCAATTTTCCACTGGTTCCCATTCCTTTAGCAATGAGAAAAAAAAATTCCTCTTAATCTCCTTCTTTTCGGATGAGGAACTTTTACTTCCATTTCTCGCCTCTACATGATGAGATTGGTCTTTCTGATTTTCCTTGTTCTTGACGAACAAAATCAACTTCTTCATCAATGACATTCTTTTCCAACATCTTACCAAAAAATGATTATGCAATCCACAAAAATTACATGGAAAGGAATTCCACATTTTCTGAAAATCATAACCATACTTATTAAGCTAAAAAAGTGGATCAGAATTTTTACTGTGCTTATGATTATGGTAATAAACTGGAGGTGGAATCTCATTACCTCTTTTCTGATTTCTCTTACTAGATCCTTCCTGTGATGACGAAGTACAATTTTCCTACTCATAATCTTCTTGCAGGACTAGTGGGGTATTCTATTTTCTTTCGGAAGCTTGTTCCCGTCAACATTCTTAGAGAAATCTCCAATATCCATTCCCACACTAGAAAAACCCAAACCTACAAAATGATGATGATCCTTGACCTGTATTAGGTTAGCAATTCCTTTTCCATTTTTACCAAGGCCTCTTCCTTCAAATCCCATTTTATCTAATAATTTGGATCTAATGCCTCTAGTATGCTTTTCAAACAAACAAAAGAATTCATTGCCTGAATCTGAAACTAAATGGGATGAAGAAGAATATTCTAGTGGTGAACAACTTACAGTGCAATCATCTACCATGGTCTTTGCATCTGAAGTTGAAGGTATTTCCTTTCTCTGATCACCACACCACAACCTTGCTAAGAGCTCATCCTTGGTTTGCAGATCTAATTTCAAGCGAGCATTCTCCTCTTCCAGGGAGTAATACATTAATCACATGAGAGATTTATCTTCCTAGATCTATTGATTATAAGCTTTAATTTCCTCGAGCTTCACCTGTTTAGACATCTTTCTCATAGTACAGTTGTACCATGTTCACAAAAACTAAATCAAGTGCACCAATATTGAAGAAATCACTCTGTTAATTAGATTTATTGAAGAAAATATGGAGCTAAACCAGATCTGATACTAACTTGATCCAAAAATTATCAAGTTTTTATCTACTTGATCTCAGACCCCTATAGTATTATTTTATTTACCGACAAGTTGGTCCTTGTAAGTAATCAATTTTAAAATAAATGCAAGAATGTAATGACAGTTGCACATGATTGATTACAGAGTTTGGAAATAGCCTACGTCTCCAGGTTCTTATCGAACTATTCAAATAGTAAAAAATTTGTAAGTACAATGTTATTTCTTACGATACAATATAATGGAATTTCACTTTCCTATTAGTAATCTATTTCTTTGAAGAACTCTGATGACTAGTCGAAATTGTCCTTCACCTTCCTAGTGTACACTCTCCTTTGGCTTCGATCAGCCTTCACGACGCTATCAATGTGCCCTCTGGCACTCCGGTCAACAATCCAGGATTTTTAAGTGATTAATGTGGCTCAATGGGCCTATTGGTTAGTTTGCAAATAATCCCAATCACAAATATTTCATCTACTATTGCCTAAAAATAATAGGCCAATAAACAATATTTGTCTATAATAATTTAGGATTTTTAATATAGTTCCCACAACTATATTAAAATTATCCCATTACTATATTTCCAAAATCCCACAAATAAGCTTAACAAATAATAAGATTATGTCTCTGTGTCAGTTTTCATTTTACAATGGAGAGGGGTACCTTATTTATACACAAATGGGGCCCTTAAAATAATGCCTTAAAGTTTATCTAAAGGCTATTAATATCATATCCCATAGCATGTAGTTGGGATAATTTCCCCACAGTAGGCAGCTTGACTGTTTGAGTGGGTTAAATCCCACATTAGTTGGCGCAAAATTTTTGATAAGGTTATTTTAAAACCTTAGCCCCTCATCCTTCATGTGGATCCTTCCACACATGGGCCATTTCCCCACTATTTCACCCACCACGTGGAACTTAGAATATGTGTGGGGGTTGTCAGATTTACATGGCCGAGTCTTCTTCACTGAGTTGGTAGTGGGATGAGGTGTGGCCCGAGTTTCACGGCTGGGATGTCTATCCACATGGTTGGCAATGTGGTAATGTTTGACCTCTGGGTTGTAAGTGGTCTCACCAAGATAATATAAATTCGACCCATACATTATAGCATAGAATGTAATCAACTAAGTGAAGAGCTTGATGTGTAACTCGATGAGAAACTTGATCAACACACAGTCCACTTGTCGACTCTTGATAGGAAAATGGATTGAATTCAATGAGTTGTGGAAAGCCATGTGGTGGCTTATGGACCCACCACGTCAGTGATAACAAATTATTCCACATGGCGGTCGGGCTCCGCTCCATCAGAAAAGTTGAGCCTCTTGTTGCAACAGCAAAATTTTATACCTGTCGAAGACCTGAGGTCGATAACCACCCAAATGACTCTCTCTTTTTGCCAACACATTTTTTCCATGTTTCACAGTGCGATTGGTCCACTATTGACCTGTTGACCAGAGTTGACTTTCTTATTGACTGGACTTTGATCGGACATAACAAGATCTCCCAATGTCCATTTGTCGCATTCTCATAGTCGATGGAAAGCTCTCAAAAATATCTTATACATTGACATAATTTAGGAATGTTTAGGTAAATTTTTATATGAAAATGATCCACTAATCATCCCACATAGTGATTATCTGGGATTCAACTTGTATCAAAGATGATGAAGTAAGTTTTGAGAACACATCCTACATTTTTCTTTTTAGTGGTATTTTACTCCACCATATCTTCCTCCTTTTTCTATATTTGATTTCATCCTTGCCACTTCTAGTTCTGTGGAATTTTTTTTCGTCACTTCTTTTTTTGATTATTTCGTGTTATATTTTTTTCCTGTATATACTTCCTTGTCTAATTTTGCTTTCTATCCTCCTTGGATTTAACTCTAGCCTCAACAAATGAATTTTTATTTTCTTCCATCTTGTTTAATTTATTCCTCATTCAATTGTCTATCCTCTCTAAATTACTAATTTACATTCAAATAAACTTATACAATGTCTACTTGGTTATTCTATTCCTATTGTTTTAGGGACTTATCTAGCACCTCCCTATGTTTCCTTGTTTTTTCTCAAACCACCTTAAAATTTTTACTAGCCTCATATGTTATAAATTCTTGATGAAGGTTTCTTGATGTTAATTTGTTAACAAATATTAATCTAGTAATTATTTTATCTTTATTTTCCTCTTCTAGTTTTATGTTTGTTTTAGCCAAATATCTGGGTAATTCTGCATCACAGTTTTAGTTGCATTTCCTTAGTATCTTCCCACATAATTTCCAAAATTATCTTTTCAAATTAATGTGGTGTATCACTAATATATTTTTACAAAGTATGTGGATTATTTTATATAATCCATTATTTATTTAATTATGTCCATCTTCTCAATAGATTGGGTGTTATCATACATGTTATCTTCTATCACTATCCCAATTCTTTGTCTACATATTTCTAGAAAATTACTTGTGTAGTGGGTCATGTATTCTTCTTCATCCTTAAGTTGTCAACCATATCTGTTTACCCCATCATCCTCACAACTATCCTCTTATTCTTCCTAGACCTCAAGGATGACCTATAGCTTTGATGCTTGTTGTTTGACCCTTTTTGTGTGTTTTGGGGCAAACATTGAAACATCTACACATGTCCTACATTATAAATACTTAGAAGAGGACTCAAGTTGCATGTAATTATCTAGGTTGAGATGTAATATTTATATCATAAAACAATATTTGATGGTTTAATCACTTGATAATGATTTTACTATCTTACTTTTTTAGTGCTTCACTTGGTTTAGATGGTCTTTGGATTAATAATATTGATTAGAACCCATTTTTTAGTGGCTAAGACCTATGAATGGGCTTCTTGTAATGTGTTTTTGCACTCTTAGGAAATTTAGGAGTGATTTGAAAGACTTTTAATAGATACTTTCTCGAGGAGTACATGAAAGCTACATATGAGTAAATGGGTGTATATGGAGTGCAATTATAGGGTTTATATAGGTAAAATTTTGGATTAAGGTTGACACATGATGAGTGACCATAAAATATATAAAATTGAAAAATTAATCATCACAAAGGAAGTGATGAAACTACCATGTTCACACAAAACCATATTATATTTTAGTCATGTTTAATGGTTTGGTCCAAGAGCAATTTGTAATGATGTAAATTTATTTACAAGATAATTAGGATGTATGGAATAATTTTGACTAATGTAATTTTTTCCTCGACAGAATGAGTAGTGAAATAGGGAGAGAATTTATTTCAATAAGACTACGATTATAAGGTTATTATGTTGGGAATTAATTCTTACTAAAGTTATGAATTAATTCATAGATACGTTTTCTATTTAAGTCACCTTAGCATCCCAATTTAATTGATCCAGAGATCTATTTAGTGTAAATATTTTCCCTAAATCTCCTAGGATCATTACAATAAGGTAGAAGACTCAAAGAGCTTTTCATCACCAAATTGAACATGAAAAATAGACTCCGTTGGAGTACATCCGTCCACGAAAGTTTCTAGATAGAGGAGAAAAATAAGGGGTATCTGGCCAATCAGGCTATGACCTGTGGAAAAGTGAAATTGAGAAAAAGAAGAAAAATAGATAGAATGCATCTTGATTGTCTGCGGGACTCATGTTTGCACTGGTGCACCCCACTATTTGCTCTAGTGCAATGCTGAAAAAGGTACTGATCTGAGAATTTTTTATGTAAGGGGTCCCATTGGTAATAGGCACCCAGGAAAGTTCAGGAGTTCCCAGACATTCATGTTTGTATCTAGGTGCTGGCATAATGTGTTGTGCATGAGGACCTGAATGTGGAGATATGTTGCGTCATTTCTGTAACTGAAGAAATATATGTTCCTGATACTTTGTATGGGGACTAAACTATGACTGTGTGTTTCTAACTGGGGTGTTAGATATCACCCAATGTATGCCCACCTTCTTTCTAGGTGCATGCGACAATCGCTCAGGAGAATACAGCCCAAAGGACTTGGATCATACGCTGATATGAAACTGTACCTTGTAGGGGAAGGGAACGTAGCTATGGTCATCCATACCATGGTGCATGCAAAGCCTATATAGTGGCTACCGAAACAAGTGCACTAGTGAAAATAAGTTCAAAGACGCATATAGAAAACAATGGGTAATCTAATAAGCAAGAAGACAATGTAGACCATGAAAAGTAGGTTACAAATCATGGGGACATTTCTCACAATGTCACAAGACAATCAATTTCCAAAATGCATCCCATAGAAACATATCAAGCAAGACATAGGTCGTACCAAATCCCGCAAACCATGTCAAAGAATGACAAACAATCCCAAACAATAGTAGAAAGTAAAGTATCAAACAACCACTTGGTAGCAAATAAGCTATTGCAAAGCAAATGTTGGGGCTCGACCCCCTGAAGCAAACGCTAGCATATTACCAAAGATAAGTCCTTATGTAGACCAAAATGTGTCATATATTGATATAGTAATGTTCTAGGAAGAATAATATGGTATTATGAAACATGATACAATAAAACTTGCAGTGTGTACTAATGTAGATAAGCCCCCAGGATCCTCGATGGGATCTGGGTTTTTGAGGTACTTAATACCAAACATCCATGCGACGTGAAAAGAAACTAGCGTAAATGTTCAGAATTCAAAAATAAAGAACAAGTGAACACATTCATGTGTACATAATTGGGTATCATATGACATATTTTAAAATCCTTTGATGTTTCTAGCATAATGGAGAAATGAAGTGTACATATAAGTATAAGCCAATAACAGAACAATGAAGCAAAGAATATATGATCGTATGCTATGAGATGTGGGTTATTTGAGTCTGAGGTTCAGTTTATAAAAGATCCCTTAACATTTTGTAAGATTTTAATTGAACTTACAAAATTAATGTTAATGCGCCATTGGCTCGATTATTTGAACATGTGCATGTAGAAAGATTCGATCCCCATGAATCTTAGATTATAAAGAGTGTGTGTGTGGTGAGGTTCTTATTTTTTCATTCATTTATACCCTCAGCAGTGGAGTATGAACCATGGATAATTCAGAGTGTTTCATAGGGTAGTGTGATGTGTGAGTATGTGATGCCATAGATAATGTGTATGTGAATGTGCTAAGTGTGAAATGTGTAAAATGAAAATATGAGTGGTTCAAATGTATACCTGATAGGAATGATTAAATTTGGTTTTAATTTAGTTTTTTAAACATATTTGGATAAGAGTGCAATCATATGGTTAATGACAATACATGTTGTATCATAGACTGTGGGAACTGATAAGTTTTAGAAATATGAAACATGAAGCACATTATCGTAATAGTAGAAAATTTTTATCAATTTACATCATGTTTGAGAATGCTAAGAGGGGGGATTTGAGTAAGTGATGCCCTTTATAGTGTGCTAATGATGGAGGTCTAAGTGATGATGCAAGAGATACCATGCCATTGTGGGAGAGTGTTGTCTATGTCATGGTAAAGAGATGAGAGTCAGGCATTCAATGGTAGGAAAAATCAATTGTAAGACCATGTTCGATGGTGACAGAGTTTGAAATGTGTCCTTGGCCATTAGTAGAATGGAGCAGTTTCTTTGAAAAAATGGAATTGGAAATGGAAGGATGGAGTAGGATGGGAAAGAATATTGAATCTGGTGGTGAGCTTGATGTGGGATTGATACCTCCATTGTAGAATCCTGACCTTCGAGGGGAAAATAGTGTACTGGAATCGATGTTAAGAGGATAAGTATTCTTAGGAAATTCTTGACTTTTCCCATTGTAGAATCATTTGAACATTAGTTATGATTGTATGATGCTCATTAGACATATTAAGGGGAATTAGGTTTAGGAAACAAGTTAGGTTTAGAAATTGGAGATTGGCGTGTGTTATAATCCTTGTGTAAATGAATGAGATAAAACGTTTATGCTCAAGTTATTCGATTCTTTGTTGTAAAGCATAGGCAATCATTATGCAAGTTTATGCCCATTGATATTGGGTGATAATTGTAATATAAATGAAATGCTCTAAGATATTTAATCCATCCAATAAGGAGGATAGCTCCATGACAAACCATGACAAGTTGATCAATTGATGAATGTGGAGAAAACTATAGAAGAATATCTTGTTTCTTAGTAAATGAAAATATTCCCACGTTCCTTTTCATTGTGGATTCAAAACACATGGTAAAAGTTGAGGGTACATTGATCCATAAGCACATTGTAGAAGATCATAACCACTGAGGAGCTGAAATCCTAGAAGAATGGAAACAAGTATGAGCCTGAAGAAGTGTCCTTGAAAGACCATGTTGGATACATAAGATTGTGAGTGATGTAAATCATGGTAAGTTCCATGGCCTAAAATATATGTTGAAATAAAGGTAATGTACCCATTATCTTGGAAAGGTCATGAGGGTCACACATGTGATTGGAAGCTTCATATTATAACTAATAGAGTCATCGGAGAGTTCGGTCGAAGATGACATACTTGTTAAGTGAGGAATCCTCTTCGATAGGGATCATACTATGAGTGTTGCTTAGGGTTGGATTATGGCATGAGAATATTTTATCATATGTGGGTGCATTTGAAAAAATTTATAGCAAGGATACTTGAGAAACCATTTATGAGCCTATGAGAGAAGAAAATATGGAGGATCTAGAATTTTGACATGTTGTCGAATTGGATGACGGGTTATACCATGGATTGATTTAAGTAAAAATAGAAATTGTAAAGTTACTACTTTATATGTACTGAGTCACATTGTGATTTTGACGTATAGATTGTTGTTACACAATCTAACCTAGTCTTAATAAGCCAAAGAAATATGAATCCCTTGAGTGCAATGAGAGGGAATTGATAATACTTAGCTGATTATAACAATAATTCCTGAAGTGTGCTTGGGTTGAGTGATGACTTCTAAACAGGAGGGTTGAATCTGATGCATGTGACACTTAGAAACTTTTGTATATGCATTTTGGATATGCCTATAATGGGGTGCATTGGATGGGGTCAGGGGAACCTAGGCATAAGAGTATTCTTTCGATTTCTGTAGGATATTGCAACACGACAAACGAAAAGGGCTTAGAAACTAATTTTTTCTGTGTCAAGTAGATTTCACAGTTTTTCACATGTCATGTCGCTTGGCAGATCATAGAGTTCTCCTGTAACCTATGTTGTTGATAATTATCTCCTTCAGGAACCCCCAAAAAAATCAAATGGCCTAAAATGAAAAAAATGTAAATGGGGAGTTAGATTGACCTCGACGGTTTTAATTATTGATGAGTATGTGAACTTACAATTGTAAGTGCTGCACTACATCACAAACTCCATGTAATTATGTGTGCATGTGTGTAGAATCATGCCATAAGAATCTCTTGTGAAAGATGCACCGAATAACGAGAAATAGCTAGATATAGCAATCTAAGTAGATATGTGTATGGAAAAATAAACTTCCCCTCCTATGAAGTGTATGAAGAAAAATGCATTCCCTTATCCCTTGAATGATAGCTATATGGATGCTTTAATGCTCTTAGAATGACTTTGGATGCAACCTTAGATGGTGATAGTAGATGTTTAGTAGCTTGGTCCTTGATTTTATTATGGATTTGACATAGTATTTGTATTGGTATATGATTCATGTGTATTTGAATGTCGTGCATGCTACAACTAAAATTATGACCCATAAGGCCATTTTTAAAGGCTTATGGGAAGATGTCCCAAAAGAAAAAAATTCAGTCTACCAACTATACCTAGGGCGAGAAAGGGGTACAAAGATGTCAGGGCACCCATTAGGGGACAAGGGTGCTTGGAAGCGTAAAAAGGTGAAATTAGCTGGGCACCTAATGTCCATGAGTCAATAAAGATAAATCAATGAAGATCATACTTATGGATATAGTGTGCATGTTAAACCAAAGAGGAAACTAGAAAGATAGAAAAGAGGCCAATTTCATAGATGTCAATTACTAGTTTTGGGGTCTTAGGAATCATATGATGTGGAGTAGGATAATGTGACTAGGAATCCTAGATGGAGCCATGTCGCCCAAGTGTTCCCTGATTCTAGTCTCTACAAGTGTGTGTGATGGTGTTGTGTTACATACATACATTCATACACACTTGATATATGTTGGAGGATATTCTCAAAATGGAGTCCTTTGTTTGAATCTAAAAAAATTGCTTTAAGAGTTTTTGAACAAAGTGGAAAAGGAGAAAAAAACATGTGGTTTGGACTTTTCCACTTATAATGGCAACAGTAGGTATTTTACCCATGTATGTTTCATTTTATTTCTTACGTGCAACATTGATTGTAAATGATTCCATGTTAACATCAATTTTGGTATTTGAGAAGGATATGGCCTTAATGTTGTGTTTATTAAAGATAATGGGGACATATTATCAGGGATAAGATTTTATATAATGCATTTTAATAACAAGTTATTTGGGTTGGGTGTCATAATTTAAAAACTGATCAAAATAAGAACTAGTATTATCTTTTCTACTTATAATCTTAGAGTGATGTTTATTGAGGGAGGCTTTTTTTTTTTAAGATTTATTATGGAGACCTAAGTAGAATATTCCATTTAACATAAGAGTTTGGTTTCATAAAATGTACAAATGAATCTTTTAGTAGAGAAGGTTTTAATTACACCCTTTGTTCATAAGTGATTCCCGATGTTTCATATCTCCCTTGAATAGAACATTAGCCTTTCTAATTTAGCAACATTTGATAAAATGAGCTATTATTTTCTAAATTGTAAAATATGTGTGTCGATAAGTTCTGTGTGAATGGTTATTGTAAAATCATTGTGAAAGAAGCACATTGTGTGATGTGATACCCTTAAATATTGCTTCATATGTTATGGGCTTATTATTAGTAAAATGAAGTTCCTTTAATTGGATTATAGGTTGAATTGTAGATCAAGAATTTCGTGCTTGTTACCTGTCCAAGTTAATGCACCAAACTAAACACAAAAACCCTGAAAAACTCCAATGAAATCGATACCTGATGGACAAGATTTGAAGATGTAGACGGATGAGGAAGCCGATGTAGATAAGACGGGCGCACACGAGCAATTCGCACAATAGATCCGAGTAACCTGCAAAACACCGATGCTTGACAGAAAAAGATGGCGTTAAAAGATATTTGGGTGGACTGCCCAAGAAGCGGGTCCGGGAAGCGATAAGCTTCCTCGGCGGATGTCAGTCCACGTTTTCAATTAAGTAAAGAAGCATACATGATAAAAGATGTATAAAAAGACTAGATTTTCTGATTATGGTAATGAAACAGAATCTAAACAGCAGACAGACAGCTACAGAAAACAGGAAACTATGAAAATAAAGCTGGATTTGTGTTACCTGTGGCCTTTTACCTATCTGCAGGATGATCGGCGTCGACTGATGTGATCGGCGTCGACTGATGTGATCGGCGTCGATTGATGAAGGATCGGCGTCGACTGTGTAAGATCGGCGTCGACTGAAGGTAGACCAGTTGAATCAGGGACAGTGCAAGAAGATTCGGGAATTGGGAAGTGATGGACAGATAGTCGACGTCTGCTGGATATGCCGAAGTTGGTAAGGTACTGGAACAGAGTCACCAGAGGATCGATGGATGCGTGTGTGATGTTGATGTGATAGAGGCAGAGTAATGGTGCTCCTCTCAGGGATTGATTCGGACAGTATCCGCCCTCATTTGATACACTTGATGCTAAAAGATCTCTCTTTCTTACAACCTGTGTCTCTTTCGCGATCTGTCTCTCTCTGTTCGTGCGTGTGTTCGTCTGTTTTTTTTTTTTCGGTCCCTAGAACTGAGTTCTGGACTTGCTTTTATAATCGGCGCCGCTCCTAGAAAATCGGCGCCGACCATATGGGTCGGCGCCGATCGCGGAATAGACTCCCGAGATGGCCAAAATGATTGATTTCTAGAAATATGAGAATTACCCCAAATACGGAAAATATCCCGCTTGGGGAAGAGGAAAAAAAAGGGGTGATACATAGATAGAATAAATTTGGGGTAGATAAGTGATTAGGATACCTGGGGAGAGGTGTAATTAAATGTTTAATATTTAATTACTCATGGGTAAGATACAATGGGATGAATTAAATTTAAGATAGGTGTTTAAATCACAAATTGGATAATATCCCCAAGGGGATAGTGGTGACGTAAACGTGCCCCAGGTTACCTAAGAAGGTAAACGAATGTGAGGGACACTAAATTGAGTAACCAATTTTAAGTGTCTACATTTTGCCCCTTTTTGTCAAGTAACTTGTGATAAGCAAGGTTATGAGACAAAAACAAAGAGATGGAAGAAGGGAAGAATGAGTGATGATGTGATCCCCCTCAAACTAGGGATGGGATGGGTGATAGAACAGACGATCCCAAGTTTGAAAGAGGTAGATGAAAATGCAGGATGCCCCAGTCGGATGTCTGGAGTAGATCTGATCATTGATGACGCATAAAAATAAATAAAAAGGCAGCAACCTAAGGAACTCACATTGGTAGGGAAAACTAGCCGGTCTCCTCATGAGACGACGTTAGTGCCTACAGACCCATGAGTGTAAGGAGAACTGCAAAATAGTCAGCATCTAAAGAGAGACACATTGGTAGGGACAACTAGACGGTCTGCAAAGCAGACGACGTTAGTGCCTACAGACCTGTTTAACTCTAGGCTGCCAAAAAGTACGAGTGTCCCACGCAAAGGGAACAAAACTCGAAATAGACAATGATATCGAAAAGATGTGCCAAAAGGCAATATTCAACACACAATAATGATCAGATGGACAAATAAGCCAAGCATCAACACTATGGCAAATAGATGCGGAAAATCGGTGGCGACCATATTGATCGGCGACGACCAAGATAAACGGCGTCGATCAGAAAAATCGGCGTCGACCAATCGTAGCGCATATAAATATGCGAACGGAAAACGTAAACGATTTATTTTCATCGTGACGACTGATTCAGAGAGAGGCAGAATTTTGATTTGAGCATCATGGAAGCCTCTGGGAGCGGTCAGAAGCGCAGGAGGACACGACCTGGGGTAAGTGGTTCTTCTTGAACCCGTTGCATTTCTTTTATTTATTTTTTTTGTTTGATTTTTTTTTGTGTTTATGGGAGGCAAGGGGCTGATTTACGTCCGGACAGCCAGTCGGCGTCGATTGGTACAATCGGTGTCGATTGGTGGTCTTGAATCGGCGTCGATTGATATTAATCGGCGCCGATTAGAGACAAACGACGCCGATTTTATTAAATCGACGCCGATGGGAAAAGATGAAGTTTTTGTTGTTTTGGATACTGCGATTCGAGACTAATGTTGCTCTTGCTGTTGTGGGTGCAGGCACGAGAGGCTCTACATATGAGGGATGCTATTCCCGAGTTACTGGAGACTATTCTCCCAGATGTGACTGATGCAGACTAGCGGCATCTAGAGTTAGCCGGGCTCAGGGGTTTCAGATATTACAGACGAGTGCCGCGGGATGTGGAGCTGATGCGGGCACTAGTGCGACGGTGGGACAGCCACACGTGCACTTTTTGGTTCAGGACGAGTGAGATGACCATCACCCATGAGGACATATACAGGATACTGAGATTGCCTATCACTAGGGACCTGATCGAGATTACACCCCGGGAGCAGCAGCAGAGGGCCCTAGGTCAATTATACAGAGACAGGGCAGATGACTCAGAGATAGTGTCCGAGGCAGTGAGGATAGCCTCACAGTACAGACAGGATAGTCCCCGGAGCAGACGGATAGTGCTGATTCAGATGGCTATATCCTACTTTGCTCTGCCAGATTCAGGAGGTGGGAGATTCCCACTGTTGCTATTAGACTGTGTTTGCGACATTCTGCAGTTCAGGCAGGTGTTCGCCTTTGCTGATGCCCTGATAGCTCAGATATACCATGAGCTATGGATGTACACCACAGGTCGGAGGACGGGTATAGATGTCAGTTTTGTGCTCCATTGCTGGGCATATGAGCACATAGCGGTGATCAGGCCATCCGGGCTTCCTTGGATGCCAGCAGCAGTGGGAGGCATCGATTATGGATTCCGGCGGTGGTGGGCAGACGTGGTCGCAGGGGATACAGGGAGATCAGCTGATTGGTACAGCGAGCATTTCAGGACACTGACACCAGACCAGGTCATCTGGAGGCCATATCGGGCATTTCTGACATGGGCTGGTCAGGATGCTCACTTGGTAGCATTGAGGCGGAGCAGGGTGGTTAGGGGTCGCAGGCCAGATATGTGGGAGCGAGTCCCATTTATGCGGGTATTGAGACAGTTCGGCCTGGTGCAGACAGTGCCGACCACCTACACGCCTTATAGGCGGGATAGCAGGGAGACCGATCTACCGATTTTGATCCCGGCAGACCCATTGAGAGAGGCCCCACCCTCCACAGACAGTGACGATGACGTAGGGGTGGACGAGGGCTACGTAGCATGGTACGATACAGAGCTACCACGGCATCTCCCGGCATCTATAGATGCCGACGAGGATGATATAGCTGCTATGCTGGATAGACTGGAGGGAGAGCATGCCACCCTGACACAGACACATCAGGTAGCTCTTGAGGAGATCAGGGCTTTGACAGAGGAGAGGGATGCCCTAATTGTGGAGAGAGATACTGCTCGCCAGGAGCGAGATATAGCGATCCAGTAGAGGGATCGCTACCTTCGACACAGGGAGGCCCTCAGGGCCAAATATGGGGAGACAGGTGCCATGTCAGAGTCCGGTACGCAGGGTACGACCCTAGGAGGAGCACCACCAGCAGCGCCAGCAGCCCCAGCAGCACCATTACGAGCACCGGGTACCGTGAGCCTGAGCACATATCAGTCTCTCCTCGCTGAGGTGAGATACTATGAGGATGCCTTAGCGCAGCATGCCCCAGATGTGCCTCGGTACGGGCGAGGAGGAGATCAGCCACAGCCACAGCGAGCGGGGCCTCAGGTGGAGGGAGCACCGGGAGAGATCGAGGTGGGCCGAGACCTCCAGCAGCAGGTGCATCCAGCTCGATAGGCGGCGGCCAGGAGAGACAGCCTGGTCCAGAGGAGGGTGGAGGAGATAGTGTCCTCCATGCGTCAGATTTTACGATATAGAGATTGATAGATTTTGTATCCATGTATTGATGTAGCCTCGATTGGAAGGCATTGTATAGATGGCTTGATTGAAAGCCACCCCTTTTTGTTGTACAGACACACATGTATATATACAGATTCATCATTTCATTTGTCATATAATTGTTCTCATGCTTTTGATTTTGATATACATGGATAGATGTAGCGTAATTGTGATGGATATAGATATAGACTGATAGATGATGAATAGATGTGATCTGATGTGATTGATATGATAGATGATAGAAATAGATGTGATTTGATGGATAGAAATAGATGTGATTTGATGTGATTGATATGATGATAGAAATAGATGTGATTTGATGTGTGATTTGATACTGATAGAGGATTTGTGATTGATATTTGGATATAATTTTGATGAAAAATAGAGATAGATAGATGTAATGTAACTTGGATGTACATATTTTTCGATATTTTGATGGATAGATGGATAGATGTGATTTTATTTTGATGAAAAATGGATATAGATGGATATAGTGTAACTTGGATGCACCAGCTTTTAGATATTTTGATGGATAGATAGATAGATGTGATTGATGTACTCGGCCTGTCTGAGATGTTAATTTAATTTTGATGAAAATAGATAGCCAGAGCCACATGTGTTGATAATAGATGCTTTGATAGACGAGATGAAATTAGATAGAAGATAAATTTTGATTAAATTAACATGTAAAATGCCAATTTGACTGGATGAAAAACAAAGAATAATGGGGAATACTCTTTGCGAGAGCCAAGGATGTAATGAAAACGACCCTGACTAGGAAAAAAGAAGATATACCCGGATAAGGAAGAAAATGATAAGTTGGGCTCCCAACCGACCATAGATAGAATCTGGATAGGAAAATCACAATATCATGCATGTAAGGCCCTATGTAAGGCTAAAATAAACCTGACACTAACTAGCCGCAAAACAGATCTAGGAGGGAAACGAAAGGAGCAGTAAGTAAGTATCTTGTCAGAATTTACAAGGGACAGAATACATGTCCATAGTGGGAAAATAGGATTCTCCATATGATCGACAAAAGGTCCTAAATCTCAGCTTCATGATTTTGACAGAAAAGCAAACTGATCAATGTGGGAAGTTTGCTTGATATGGAAAGACTGATCGATGCAGGAAGTCTTTCAATGATGCTAAAAGGTGTATAAACTGGCTGAAAGGCTGATTAATTGCAAGAAGCCTTGAATATTTTTTTGCGAAACAGCCATCCTTCAAGGGAGCAGTCTGTATTTTGAATTTTAATGATAGCCATCCTTCGAGGGTATGGTCTATATTTTTTCCTTTTGATTCGTTTGACAATGTATGGATAGCTGTCCTTCAAGGGATCGGTCTATCTTTTTTTGGATAGCATCTTTTCCTTCTTCTTCTTTTTTTTTTCTTTTTCTTTGAAAATCTTGTTAGAAGAAGTTGAGTTTAGACCTAGGTAGATCAGACGGAGGGGAGGAGAACATAGAAGAACATGTACTTATGCCCCAAGTAGATTCGATTAGGATAAGCACTTGGGACAGATGAAGTGGTGATTAAGGTATTCCTACCATGAGGAGGAACATATCCAAAAGAAACATGTAATGAGTAGAGCTGCGGTACTCATATTTTAAGGTAAAAGAGGCAATAGGCGGAGAACCACATAGTTTCAGATCACCATAAAAGTATATGACTAGTTTGTTTCAGATGGATGAAAGATCTGTGTTGCGACTAGACTTGTGCAAGATAGACTTTAACAGTAGAAGGGCCATAGATGCAAAGCATTAAGAGGTTCCACTTCAAGTATACCATCCATGGAAGATAAACGATAAGCCCCAGACCCATATTTATGAGTGATAATGTAGGGGCCCATCCAGTTGGGGGCAAACTTACCACGTTGACTTCTTTCAATTGTAGTGACATTTTGATTTTCTTTAAGAACAAGATCCCCAATTTTGAAGTCACGGCGTTGCAAATGCTTGTTATAAGCACGTTTGACATGCTCAAGATAGACTTGATGATGTTCAAGAGCGTTGAGTCACCGCTCATCTAATAATTCAAGTTGTGCTAGATGATATTGACGATAGTCCTCATCAAAGACAAATTCTCTGAGAGAAACACGGAGAGATGGAATTTGGACTTCCAAAGGAAGGAAAGCCTCAGAGCCATAGGTGAGAGAGAAGGGAGTAGCACCAGTAGGAGTACGAATGCTAGTCTGATAAGCCCAGAGAGCAAAATGGATATGTAAATGCCAATCCCTACCAGCTCGACTAGTTACCTTTGTGAGGATATTACGTAAAGTTTTATTGGAAGCTTCGGCTTGACCATTAGCTTGAGGATAGTATGGAGAATAAAAACTAAGTTTGATATTGAAAGCGTTGCAGAGGTTCTACAAATCAACATTCTTGAAAGACTTTCCATTATCTGTGATGAGTTTGTGTGGAACGCCAAAACGACAAATGATGTGTTGATAGAAGAAATCAACTATGGGTTTAGCCTTTGTTGAAGAAAGAGGGATAGCCTCCACCCACTTAGTAAAGTACTCAGTGGCAGTGATGATAGAATGATGATGCTGTGAAGAACGGGGATTGATGAGACCAATAAGATCAAGACCCCATTGCGAAAAAGGCCAAAAATCTGCTGCAGGCTGTAAATCCTGACTAGGGATGTGCATGAGATTGGAATGTTGTTGACACTTGACGCATTTCTTAGTGTATTCACACCATCTCGATTAAGAGAAGGCCAATAATATCCCAAACGTAAGATGCGTTTAGCCACAAGCTAAGCCACTAAAATGTCCACCACAGATACCGTCATGGACCTCCTGGATGGCTATTAGATGATTCATGGGTTTTGAGGCACCGAAGCAAAATACCCTCGAAGCCGCGTTGTTGTAAAGAATCCCGCCTAGGATAGTATAGCGATTAGCGCGCTGGATAAAAGATCTTCTACCATTGGAAGTCAGATCTGGAGGAAGCACCGGATGAGATAGATAATCAACAATCTGTTGATACCACTCATCCTGAGTATGGGTTGTGACAGCATGGATTAAAGATAGTTGCCTAAGATGAGATGGTTGATCTAATCGTTTCACAGCCACATAAAGACGTGAGTCTTCGGTAAAAGGTGGGATAAGTGAGGCTAAGGAAGCCATTGTATCTGCGAATCGATTTGCAGTGCGAGGAATGTCTTGGATAGTGAATTTATCGAAAGACTGGAGTTGAGCAAGAATGATGTCACGATATTTTTGAAGGATATCATTCTTGCATATGATAGACACCCGTGACTTGATAACGATGAGTTCAGAATCACCAAAGATGTCAATATGATGAGTGCCGAGATTAATGGCGTTTTGAAGACCCAAGACAAGAGCTTCGTATTCAGCCATATTGTTGGTGCACTCAAAGTTCAATTTGTGTGCGACTGGGATAGGCGTACCCCAAGGAGGGATCATCACGAAACCTGCACCTCCCCCTTGCTGGCATTTTGGATCCATCAAAGAAGAGCTTTACTTTAAATGGAGATAGACCAAAATCAATTTGTTGGATATGTTCATCGGGGAATTGAGCAAGGGGGTCTTGGGTGTCCGGAAGAGGAGCATCGGCCAATTGATCTGCAATAACCTGACCCTTGATAGACTTTTGCGAGATGAACTCGAGGACAAATTCTGTCATAAGCATGAGCCAACGAGTGATACGATCGTTGTGATAAGGCTTTGCATGAATTGTCTTGAGTGGATTGACACTTGTGACAATATAAGTTTTGTGATTAAGGAGATAATGACGAAGCTTAGAAGTTGGACGAAGAAGAGAGCACAACATAGCTTTTCAGCTTCGGAGTAACGCGTTTCATACTCATGGAGGGTGCGACTGATGTAATAGATAGCTTGTTCTTTACCGCAAGTGTTCCGATGCGAAATCATGGCTCCCACAACATGGTCAGTCACAGAGATATAAAGATAGAAAGGCTCCCCTCCGTGGAGGTGGTAAGCACAAGTGGAGAAAGGAAGATAAGCTTTGAGATCACAAAGGCCTTTTGACAATGTTCATACCATTCAAAATGAACATTCTTACGGAGGAGATGATAAAAGGCTGACAACGGTCCAACAATGTGAGAGTAAAATGACGAACTGATTAAAGACGTCCTTGGAGGCTGCGGAGTTGCTTTAAGTTAGAAGGGGGAGGCATCTCAAGGATATCTTTTATTTTTTCGGGGTCTACTTCAATACCCCTAATAGAAATGATAAAACCTAAAAGTTTACCAGTAAGAACGCCAAACACCGCACTTAGATGGATTTAGACGAAGACAAAGCGGATAAGCCTCTCAAAGAGAGGTGGCAGGATGAAAAGATGATCCTGACGACGTTTGGACTTACCGAGGAGATCGTCAACGTAATCTTCCACGGTTTTGTGTAAGAGATCATGGAAGATGTAGGTCATTGCTCGCTGATAGTTGCTTCCTGCGTTCTTAAGTGCCAAAAGGCATGACCTATAACAAAGGTGCGGCCCCAAGGTCCCCCAATGAGTTATAAAGAAGTCTATGTTGGTCTTTCTGGTGCTATGAGAATTTGATTATATCCAAGAAACCACCAATAAAGAAAGCATCTCATGACCCCGTTAAATCCACGAGTTGGTCGATATTAAGGTAGAGGAAATCATTCTTTTGGACAAGCAAGATTAAGATCAATCCCGGAAGGTCGGTACAAATTCTACGAATTTTCCCATTAGCTTTGTTCTGTACTCCACTGGAAACCCATTGTGGATGTTGTGCGTGGGTTGGATGAAGTTAGCCGAGAGCAAGCCGCTGAATTCTTCTTTAAACAAGAAGGGCTACTCTATGGTGCATTTTACGCTCAGTTTTTGTTTAACTGGCTTGATGTGTAAGAGTAACGATATTGTGGACCACAATATCAGGATCGAGTCCTTGATATCCTCATCATGGACCAAGAAAAGCTTGGACGGCATGGCTGAAAGAAAGGTGGTAAAGTCCCCTATTCCTGTGGGATTAAGGATTGGCCGACCTTAATGATGCGAGGATCTTCAAAGTCCCATATTAGGTCGACAGTGCTTCGTGAGAAGCGTAGACGTATTCAGAAGAATAGTCTTGGAAAGAAAGATATGAATCCTCTTCCCCAATTAGGTGAGGACAAATCATCATCCGCACAGTGGATAGTGTTGATAGTAGAGATTCAATCTCCAAACTATACTCAGGGAGATTAACGTATGGAAGCGACCGGTTGCTAGTCGTATAGGCTACGGCCCTAAGGAAATGTATTGATCAAAAAAAAAAGTTAGGTGGGATGGAAAATGTCATGTCTACATCGAGTTGAATGCTTCTGACTTAAGTGGAGAGATGGTTCCTCAATAGAAGAGCTCATCAAGAATTCAGTGACGATGCTTTTGGAAAAGAGGTTTAAAATTCTTAAACCAAATTTTGTGTCATGAGAGTGGAATGGATTGAGTCATGCCACACCTTGTCATATTTTCCTAGACCAAAACCCTTCACGTGCATCATATATAGATAAGTTTTTGCAAACGTGGATTTTTAGATAATCGAACCCTGTTAAAGTAAGGTTTGTCCTAGGAGGAGATCTGGGTGATAATGAGGCTATCAAAGACCACCATAGATGAAATTAGTCGTGATTTGGCAGACAATTGGTACGAGCGATAGACCTGTTGATACTCAGTTGTTTGTCTGTCTACCAATACTCAATAGGATTTGAGATGGGCGTCGAAAGAAAAGAGAGAAGCTCTCCAGTGAGAAACGCTGCAATTGTCTCTTTCTAGATTTTGTAAATCCCCGTAGTTTTTCAGGTATGGAAAGAAGATAAGGCCCCGTCAGAGAAGAAAGTATTTTCCTTTAAAGGGGCAGACTTGTGTTCATGTCTATTCGAAGGAAAAGGATCTCCTGATGAGGTATATACTTTGCCCTCATATTGATATTTTAAATCGATGGAGGTGGATGGACACAATGCATTGCATGAATCCTGAGCGCCAAGGATCATATTAAGTGGAATTTTCCTTCGCAATGTAGAAGAGTTCATGAAGCAGCTTCTTACCTACTCGAATGGGTAAGACCACAGTTTCCTAAAGTAACTGGCTAGCTGATCGTTAATGATCGAAGGGCGAACGGCGGGGGTGACACTACGTTCTTTGGTAACTTAAGTTTCTCGAATGTGTGCGAGGAGATGACGTTGAGTGCAGCTCCACTGTCGATCATAACGCGTTTTAACGTAGTGTTGTCGATTTGGACTGTGATAAAAAGGGGGAGCCTCCAAATCCTCGGAAGAAAGAGAGGAATTTCTGAATCTTCAAAAGAAATGGTGGTTGATGGTCTATTCAATCCCACAAACCAACTCGTAGGGCTGGGGCTCATCTGAATTCACTGCGATGCGATGCAGATTATCAATCAGAGCCTGGCGATGTTGTGGAGAGGATTGGATGAGGTCAAAAAGAGACATTTTGACCAGAGCCTAGGTGAGTTGTTTCATAACACTCTCCTCAACTGACACGGGAATTTGAGCTCGAGGGGCAGCACGAATAGAGACCTTAGGTCGTGGGGCTAATGAGGAAGGAGGAATTCCTTCAGGGGCTGCAGAAATGATAACCCGTGGTCGAGATGCTGTAGAGGAAGATGGATTATCATAGTGTTGGGTTCTAGTGGCGACCTGGATTGTATCAATTTGAGAAGGTGGAAGGTCAATTGGAGTGGAATCACTAGAGGTCTGAGTGGATCGTTGGGGCTCAGATGAGGCTAAGATGACACGAGATACTTGTTCCTCCTCCTCCAGTAAAAGATCACTTTCGTCCAAAAGGTTGTTGACAATAGCTTGAAGAGCTTTACATCCCTCAGTATCATGACCTGGGGTACGGTGATAAGCACAAATTAGATCAGAGTTAAACCAGGTAGGTTTAGCTCCTTTAGGGTTATAAGGTTTAATCAGAGGAAGGGATATAGATGAAGATTGGATAAGTTGGCGAAGGATTTCGGTGTAGAAACCGGTAGACGAAGATGAGGATAGAGGTGACGAAGTTACCTCTTTTGCCTTAATAGACTGCCGAGGCAAAAGAACCTGCATGTTAGGTTTGACAGTCTTTTTAGGGATCATCTTATTCTTTTGGACACTTGGAGGTGCAGGCTTGGGCATTTGAGATGCAAGTAAGTGAGACATGATTGATTTTGGTGGAGGAGGAGCCCCTAGAATAGATTTTGAAGATGACGGAGCTGTGACAAGTGTTGTGGTCTTCAAAGATAAAGGAGGTTGTTTGGTTGAGTTTACTGATGATTTAGATAATGTCGATTTAGACAAGGAAGAAGCTCCCAAAGTAGGTGTAATCGGAGGGACATAGGGCACCCTGGCTTTTGGTAATGAAGATGATGATCCTGATAGAAGAGGTGGCATTTTGTTAGTAGGTAAATCCGCTTTTCGGGGTGTTGGTGAGGAATGTGTTGTAGAAGAAGATGATGGTTTTGATAAGTGTGTAGAAGAAGACACCTTCTCAGCGGATAAATCCAATCTTTTATGGGGCGTAGAGAGAGATTTTTGTGGGAAAGCACCAAGGGTCTTGATGGTTCGAAATATGGGCTTTCCTTTTTCAGGGATGGTGACAACCTCAACGGCATAAGGTGATTGTAACCTTTTCGGAGGAAGCAAGTGGGGAGGTACTGATGGCGCAATGTTAGATTTTGGTTGTCTCGGTTTAAGTTCAGGAACCGAGCGTATAGGTGTTGGTGCTACTTCTTTTGATTTTTCTTTAATGGACGAAGCAGCACTAGTGGTGGAAGAAGTGAGTGATGAAGAAGCAGTTCCTTGCGAAGGGACTACTTCTGGTGCAGTAATTATGGGTGGAACTACTGTAGGAAAAGAGACAGGAAGAGTCAAAATCGAAGACGCTTCCGTCGGAGTTGGCACAATTATAGGTACGTTCACCAGGGGCATAGTTGCAGTGAGAATGGGAGCAACAGAAGTAGATGTATCTGTAGTGGAAACTCGAAGGGATGTAATTGCCTCGAGCATTGAAAGAATGTTTGATGATGAGACAGATGAGGATGACACTGTCTCGGGTATGGATGGAAGGTCGGACAAAGGAGCAGAGAGAGATGAACCCGTATCTAGCAATGTAGGAATATTTGAAGACGGGCTATCTGAAGATGGTGGGATTCCAGTGATTGGCGAAGTGGAAGGAGGTTCTGATTCGGTTGATGTGTTTACGGATGGCTTGGTTTCAGAAGAATATTCTTCAGTAGAGATGAAGTTGATAGTATGAGTGTTTGGTTTTTGAGACTCTGAAGCATTATGGTTCGGGGAATGATTGGGAAAAGGTTGTTTAAAAACATCCAGTGCCTGATTTGGGGGAGCATTTGGGTTATCCAGAATGAGCTCGCCTTTATCAATGAATTTCTGGACAAGATTTTTGAAATTTTGACATCGTTCGATGTCATGACCTTTGGTTCTATGATAATGACAGAAATCATTTTCTCTATACCAGAATGGACGTTCTTGGCTTTCATCAATATTCCTAATGGGGGGAAGTTCGATCATGCGAACTTCCAACATTTTCTCTAAGATAGAGGCATATGATTCCCCCAATGGAGCGAAGGATCGAGATGATGAAGTCCCTTTTCGAGAGGACGAGGAGTCTCTCCGTGTTGTTTGATTAGAAGTATTATCGGCTCGTGATTTTTTTAATACGATAGCGTTGGTGGATCCTTGATTCTTGTCTTTAGAAGGAGAAGAATTTGGTTTGGTAAACTGAGAAAAATCTGGTTTAGATTTAGATCGAAGTTTTAGCTTCCCTTGTTCAATGGCGCGAGATTCAAGTTTACGTGCCATCGTAAAGGCTTCTTCAAAGGTATGAAAAGTTTGGATCCTCAAAGTGGAAGAAATATGATTAGCACAAGATCGAGTAAACAACTCGATTTTTTGGGATTGAGGAAGGGAGAAAGACAATTGGTTGATTATCCCTCTCCAACGAGCGACAAAGTCTGCAATAGACTCATCATCGAATTGACGAATGTTATAAAGATCTGTAATGGAGATCTTATGCGCGATATTTATTGAAAAGTTTTCAACAAACATCTGGGCCAATTGAGAGAAAGAAAACAAGGAATGTTGAGGAATGTTATTGTACCAGTCTAAAGCAGGACCTGCTAGAGACATAGGAAAGGTACGGAGCATAAGTTCCTGATCCTAGACTATGAGGTAGCAAGCATGTTTGAATGCTTGCAAATGTTGTTGAGGGTCTTCCCGACTATGAAATTTTGAAAATTTGGGAAGTTCCCATTGGGGAGGATAAGGCTTGAACGCCACTGAGGGGTGAATGGGTTCATTACACACTTCTTCAAAGGAGTAGGAAGGACGAGCCCCTTTTGTGGAGGCTTCCAAGTCTGTGATTTTCTTGAAGATAATTTGAACCACGTCCGATTGGGGAGGAGGCACATTGGTATGTCCCACATGAGAAGAAAATGGTGGATGTTGTTGAGGTGTCAATGGGGGATTCATCTGTTGATTGATAGGATGATAAGAGGAGTAACTAGGCATTCTGGGTGACACCTGGTGGGGTATTTGTTGTGAAGTAGCTTGTGTATAGGTATGCTGTGAGATAATAAGTGGTTGAGAAAATGCTGGTTGGGTGATGGACGGAGCCTGTGATTGGTGGACTCCTGTGCTTGTTGACTGAATCAGAATAGATAGAGGAATATGGGTGCCGATTTGATTGGACATATTGGGGAACAAGACCTGAAAGGGGCCTTCTACTGCCGGATTAGGCATTAAGGGTGCTGATGCTATAGGATGGGTGAAGGTCACTGTTGCTGGAATATTGGAAGAAAAACCCACTAGAGGACGGGAAGCAGGAACCAACTGACTATTCGGAGGGGGTTGGCTCATAAAGGGGTATTGACCTTGGGATACAATGGAGGGCATAGATGAATTAACAGCAATATGCGGGTACGCAGACGCATTCATCATAGCTAGGGCAGAGGACCTCTCAGAAGTAGGTTGTGGAATATTCGAGGTAACTGCAGTGTTAGGAATAGGTAAGACTATTTGAGAACTAGTCGATATGGTTGGTGGAAGAGAAAAAGGAGGCACAGGGGCACCGTTCTTCTCCGTGACTCGAGGCAAGAGAGATGATGCAAACTGTTCTACAAAGGCCTGGGATGGTTCACGAGAATAATCGTACACTTGCTGGATTGGTGGTCCTTGATCAGATATTTGAATAGACTTGTGTACTAGGTAGTCCATAAGGGCTACCGGATTACGATCGAGGAACGCCTGAAATTCAGGATCCCCGCGAGGAACATACTCTGAGTCAGAAGTAGATGATATTTCTGAAGGACTAGGGGAAGCTGGACGTGATGGGGTTGCTTTGGCTTGAAAGAAAGGATTATATGACCAGGATGGGGAACCAACTAGCAGCGGTCTCGAGGAAGATTTGGGGGGTGCCGAAACATCCACACTAGTGGTAATTTCGGAGGAAGAAGGAGCCAGTTGAGCCATTCTTCTAGATTGTAACCGAGTGATGACCGTCATAAACACGCAGAAAAGAAGATTGACCTAAGTAATGCACAGACAATTCAAGCAGCGCAGATGATTATCTCCTTTAATTTTTGATGCTTTTAAGAAAGAAAGTTAGGGAAGGCTTTTTAGAACAGGAACTACTCAAATAGAAAAACTAAGGATGGTTTGGGGAATGTTTGGTGAGGAGTCCCTAAGGCACTTCAGTAAAAGACCGGTACGTGGCTTGATATAGGGGCCTACCCCCGCACTTCACACACCGCTGCGATAAGGGAGTCGGGTGCTTTGCCAATATATACCAGGATCTTCCGTGAATTTGTAGCGCGGCCTGAGTACCGCGTAGGCTCTTCCTCTTGGATATCACTTCCAAGTAGGTGAGGCCAGGGAAGGAGTTTTGTTTAAATGCTTTATACCTAGTGATTTTGGCTTTGTGTGCAAGGGTGAAAAATAAAAATCAAATAGTGTCACTACCGATTTTGATAAATTTTCCAGCCTAATTAAAACTAGGTGAAAAACATGCAGCAATGACAAAGAAAAGGTTCTTTTCAAGCTCTTAAAAACGAAGTGTTTGATTTCGATGAAGACAAGTTCAAACAGATTCTTTCCCAAATGCGATTAAATTCCTTTTAAGCACCGAAAATTGAAATGTTTGGATGTGATAGTCAACCAACAAAGAAATCCTAAAAAGGAGAAAACACCGCAAAAGAGAAATACCTGTAGATTTAGCTCTCCAAGGTGTGTAGACTTCAAGAAGCGCGTTGTTGAGCTCTTCCCCTCGAACAATCCCACGATCAAGCAAAGTGCTCCGCAAGAAGAGGTTAAGCAAACAGCAAACAAGATCCGGAAAGATGTATCCAGATAATGATGAAACGAAAAATTTCTATTCTAAGGAAATAGAAAAATTTCAAAATAACGATTCCGCATAAAAAGCAAGATTGAAATGACGAAAAGAAATGCTCAAGCAGAACTAATAGCAATCAGTGAAGAAAAAGAATCAAAGCTCAAAACTAGAAAAGAAATGAACTTACCAATAAGGGACTTTGGTTGGGTCCCACCGGGCGTGCCAGAATGTAGATCAAGGATTTTGCGCTTGTTACCTGTCTAAGTTAATGCACCAAACTAAACACAAAAAACTTGAAAAACTCCAATGAAATCGATACCTGATGGACAAGATCCGAAGATGTAGACGGATGAGGAAGCCGATGTAGATAAGACGGGCGCACACGAACAATCCGCACAATAGATCTGAGTAACCTGCAAGACACCGATGCTTCACAGAAAAAGATGGCGTTAAAAGATATTTGGGTGGACTGCCCAAGAAGCGGGTCCGGGAAGCGATAAGCTTCCTCGGCGGATGTCAGTCCACGTTTTCAATTAAGTAGAGAATCATACATGGTAAAATATGTACGTATAAGACTAGATTTTTTGATTATAGTAATGAAACTGAATCTAAACAGCAGACAGACAGTTACAGAAAATAGGAAATTATGAAAATAAAGCTGGATTTGTGTTACCTGTGGCCTTTTACCTATCTGCAGGATGATCGGCGTCGACTGATGTGATCGGCGTCGACTGATGTGATCGGCGTCGATTGATGAAGGATCAGCGTCGACTGTGTAAGATCGGCGTCGACTGAAGGTAGACCAGTTGATCAGGGATAGTGCAAGAAGATTCAGGAATTGGGAAGTGATGGACAGATAGTCGATGTCTGCTGGATATGCCGAAGTTGGTAAGGTACTGGAACAGAGTCATCAGAGGATCGATGGATGCGTGTGATGTTGATGTGATAGAAGCAGAGTAATGGTGCTCCTCTCAGGGATTGATTCAGACAGGATGTGTCCTCATTCGATACACTTGATGCTAAGAGATCTTTCTTACAACCTGCGTCTCTTTCGCGATCTGTCTCTCTCTGTTCGTGCGTGCATTCATCTGTTTTTTTTTCGGTCCCTAGAACTGAGTTCTGGACTTACTTTTATAATCGGCGCTGCTCCTAGAAAATCGGCGCTGACCGTATGGGTCGGCGCCGATCGCGGAATAGACTCCCGAGATGGCCAAAATGATTGATTTCTAGAAATATGAGAATTACCCCAAATACGGAAAATATCCCGCTTGGGGAAGAGAAAAAAAAGGGGTGATACATAGATAGAATAAATTTGGGGTAGATAAGTGATTAGGATACCTGGGGAGAGGTGTAATTAAATGTTTAATATTTAATTACTCATGGGTAAGATACAATGGGATGAATTAAATTTAAGATAGGTGTTTAAATCACAAATTGGATAATATCCCAAGGGGATAGTGGTGTCGTAAACGTGCCCCAAGTTACCTAAGCAGGTAAACGAATGTGAGGGACACTAAATTGAGTAACCAATTTTAAGTGTCTACAGGTGGAGAGCGTTGCCTACTCCCCTTTTTTGTTGGTGTTCTTAAATATGAAGATTGGAGGAGTCATACTATGTTGGAGCCAAAAGGATCACCTTTGTAATGTTCTTCCAATTTTGAAAAAGTGAAAGTGATAATCTTGTAAATTATTCTTTCATATTGTTGGAAAGAAGAGCTTGTGTATTGTGATAAAATGAACTATGCTCATTGAGAAAAAGAAAGTGCATCGTTGCCTTGTTGATATTTATATTATTGCAAAAGTAGTTCTTATAAATTTTACTATCAAGTTTTGTTGTATTGAAGAAGGATGAAAGAAGAAATTTTGAGAGTTGTAATGTATTGAAAATATATTTTCTTCAAATCTGGAAATAAAATCATAGTTTTTTGTGCTTTCCATTAGTGAAATGGTTGTGTTTGTATTGGAAGAATGTAGGAAAGTTATACTTAATTTTCCTTTTCGAAATGGATATCATTCTTGTTGTGAAAAGAAAAGAGACACATTCTCATTTTGATAGTAAGAGTTAGTATATTGAAAAGTTGAAATATATTGGTATGGCACTACCCTTATATGAAAAATATGAAGATGTTGAAATGCAATATGTTAAACTAAAGTAGGAAACAATGAACCTTACTTCAATGTAAGGTTCATAGTGTATACATTTTATTGATTATCTATGAGTTATTTTAAAATGAATAAATGACATCAACCTATCAACTATTGATTGTAGGTACCATAATTAAACTTAATATTACAATAGAAACGAACCAAGGTAGAAAACATTCTAGAAAATACACAAAAAATGAGGTTCTGTTTTACGGAAACATAACCGCCACCCTGTGTAGAGTGGTAGTTTTAGAACAGCCAACCTTCCTAGAGCGGTGGTTTCAAAATAGTCACTGAGACAGGACAGTAGTCACAACACCAACGGCCTGCTCTTGGTGGTGGCTTTGTCACTTTTGATGGAAAAATAAAATTTACGACTGTGCAAAATTTGGAATGAATTTAATTAAAACCTAAGCTTTAAAACTATCAAATAGAACTACCAGCAACAAGTAAATGAACAAATTCATTCGTTTGAGCATATAAATCCTTTTATGGGCACCCAAATTTGTATAATCTCGTACATTTAATGAAATGGGGTTTTTCCCAAATATTGAACAAAAAGAATGTAAATAACCAAATAGCAAAACCAATTTTATGGTGGAATCTCTACAATAAACAAATAGGTAACCTTGTAATGGTAAACCCATAAATAAACTAAACTTGATAAATATTGGAGTGGAGGAATATTTCCCCATTTTCAAACTAGATCCAAAGAAATTTCTCCAAGGTTTCACTCTTTGCTTCTATGGCTTCCACTCGTCCGACTTGCAAATTAAAATGGAATTGTTGAGTTTTTAAATGGAACTTTAACAAATCACAGTCAGGGGATAGCAAGTCCCTCCTCTTTAATGGGAGAGGTTCCCTTATTGAAAGCAAGAAGAAAAACTTATATATAAATGTACAAATTTCAAAGTGTGGATTCCTGGTACTTTAAAACGTTTTATGCCCAAAGATCATCAATATGAAAGAACAGAAGAATTAAGGAGATGAGATAGAAAGAACATAACAATACATTTAGGAAATATAGATAGCAGAGTATAACCTTATATGTATTGAACCAGGGAGATGGAGAATAGAATCATTCACTTTCATAACTAGTATAATTCCAAAGACACAAAGTTCCAGAAATCATATAAACAAGAACACAAAGTTTCTTATCATAAAATATGGATGATTCCCAAATTTTAGACAAGGAAAGAAGGAATATCAGAGGAAGAAAGGAAAAAAATTCTGTATTGATTACTTCAAATCTATTACCTTTACAGAGTATCAGATCCAACCCTAACCACGGCGTGGAGAAGCCATTAAATAGCTTCTAAGAATGGTTATTTTCGGTTACAAAAATGATGAAAATAATTCAAGAAACCAACTTCTGAGCCTCTCTAATGCCTCGTATGTTTCCATGTCTGGTGGTAAAACAAGATGCATTGAATTGCAGTCATTCAATCTTCCTTTGCAAACTTTGAATTTGAGTCGTCCACGTGGGAGAGATTTAAACAGAAGTGGGTCTGAGGAAGCCTTTTACATTTTGTGCCTTTTAGATAAATAGAACTTCAAAATATTCTGGCCCACCTACCTGCTTTTGATATAGGCTTGACACATGCCTTTACGTGAGTGGCGATGGAGTCACGGCTCACTTTTTAAAATTTTACCTCTTTTCAATGCCGGCTCAAAAACTCAAATTACTCTGCCGACACACTTCCCTTCTTTAACTTTTGATGTGGGTACAACATTTGACTTTTTACCTTAGCATGGGTGGGGTCGTAGGTCACTTTATAACTTTAAGCTCTTTACGGAAATAAAGCCCAAATTCCCAAATCACTCCAATGACCTGCCTTCCCGCTTGAATTTTCAACAACATCAAAACACAAAAAGGGCCCGCCTCCCCACTAGTGCTTGAAACATGGCCACGTGGCCCTTTGTGGGCTAGTTCAGTATTTTTGTGTTTTTTTACTAAGTCCCTTTTGTTTAGCGGGGCCATATATCTAACCCTGGACATGTGGAGGCTCAACACACATTTAGGACCTACCTCCAGATTTTTCCTTTGAAGTTGTGCCAAGATGACATGTGGAGGCTTCCACAATCCCTTCTATACTTAGCCGATTCAATGGCCGAATATATCCCTTCTTTGACTCTGACCACGTGGTGAGCGCATGCATAGTTGGAAACCTTCTCTTGATTCTTCCTTTGAAGTTGCACCGAAAAGACACGTGGAGACTTTCGCCAGTTCTTCTATACTTAGCCAATTCAGGCCTTCTGCTCACTTGTCTTCAGTTGGAATCTAGACACGTGGAGAGATGGCACTCATTTGAGTTTTCACTTTGGATTCACCTCCTGAAATGGTTCTGAGATGACGCGTGGCTCCTTCTTCCGGTCCAGGACTCTTCAACGACCGACTCTGTCTCTATTTTTACTCTGACCACGTGGCGAGTTGGCACTCATTTGGAGACTGTCCCTTTGGTCTCACTTTTGAAGTTACTTCGTTGAGGCACATGGAGCCATTCACTGAACCTTCCATACTTAGCCGATTTAGGATTATTCTATCTTTATTTCAGATCTGAGACATGTGGAAAGCCTACGATTATTTGAGGATTGACCCTTAGGCCCTGCCCTTAGAGTTGCATTGTTTGGACGCATGGAGGCTTACATTACCACTTGAAACATGACCACACAGGATCCAATCAGAGATGTCCACATACTACCCTTGGATATTGGGGAAAAAATTGATAAGGAAGATATGCCCGTCATTCATGACTGTGGAAAAATAAAAAGAAAGGGAAAATCCCACCTTTACGCCCAAATTTCAAATTGTTCTCCCTGGAATGAAAAACTATAAACAATACCAAGCTCGACATGATCTATTACTCCAAGGTACCGACTCAAAATTTCCAAAACTTGACTTCAAAAAGAGGGTAATTTTAAGGGTGACAACAACTAGCTCTTTCTAGGGATGACTTGACAGAGGAACGAGGTGAGATCAAGAACCATAGAAAAACTCCAAGAAAGTAGACCAATGCCTTATCCATTGGGAAAATAGAGTCAAAGGAGAAACCAACACATAAGACAAAATACACGAAAGGGAAACAAACCAAAAAGTAAAGACATAACTAAAACATTGTACACAATATACAAAAGGACTGCCTAGTCACCTAGGACTTGAACAACTTCAAATACTGACCACTATAAGGAAGTGGGAGAGGAGATCCATCCAAATAATCCAAATAGAAATAATTTTCTCTGGCAAAGTACTTGATTTTGAAAGGACCAAGCCAAAGAGAATCAAACTTACTATGGCTTCCTCGAGGTTCATGCCTTTTGTCCCATAGTAGAACAATGTCTCCCACTTGAAAATATTCGGGTCTATATTTCTTGTCAAACAAATCCTTCACCCTTAGTTGATGAGTTGATATTCTATCAAAAACCTGTAACTTGTCTTCATCTAGCTTCTAGACATACATGATCCTCTTGTCCAAGGAACTGGAAAAACGTGAATCTTCAATAGCCTTCATTAAGTGCAAGGTTGGTGATTCCACTGTTACTGGAAACTGAGCTTCAACACCATACACCACTTGAAATGGAGAAATTACAATTGCTCTTTTGGGTGTAATTCTATCTTCCTCGAGATCATCATATAGTTTCTTGTGCCAATTCCTCTGAGAGTCATTGACAATCTTTCAAACGATGGTTACTAGATTATTATTTGTTGATTCTACTTGTCCATTCCCTTGGGGGTAGTAGTCTAGAGAATGAGAAAGGGAAATTCCATAACCATAGCAGAAATCCATCATCTCAGAAGAAGAAAAAATTGAAGCATTATCAGTCACAATCTTGTTTGGTACCCCAAACCTTATCAATATGTTTTCCTTAATGAAATTACACACCACCTCAGAAGTAGTTCTTTTGACTAGAATGGACTCTACCCACTTAGTGAAGTAGTCTGTAGCAGTTAGCATGTGAGTACGTCCAGCACTAGAAGGTGGGTTAAGAGTTCCAATGAAATCCAATCCCCACTGTTAAAAAGGCTCATCAATCACTACTGGCTTTAGTGGTAAAGCATCCAACTTAGGTATCCCAAAAAAAGTCTGACAGGATTCACACTTACCTACCCATTTTGATGCATCTCTGAATAATGTAGGCCAATAGTACCCAGCACAAAGGATTTTATGGGTAGTGACAATAGAAGATAAATTCCCTCCACAAGCTTGATAGTGAAAAGTTGAGTACAAATTATTTTGTTTCTCTTTGTCTACACACTTCAAGAATCTTCCATCTATGCCTCACTTGAACAATGAATTCTCCCATAATACATACTGTGCAAACCTTATCTTAGTATCCCTCTTTTCCTTGGAACTCAAGTGGGATGGAAACTCTCCATAAGTAACAAAATGTACAATATCTACATACCATTCATCTGTTGAATTGAGGAAGAGGACAACAGGAACATTAACTCCTTCTTTGGACAACGTTGCATCAGCTCCTTCAGCAATAAGCTCACACAAGCCTTTACCCTAGACTAGCTTAGTTGGCTTGATATCAATGTCATATTCTTGGAATTTTTCTACCCAATTGCCTCTCTTAGTTCCAAACTCATTTTGTGTAAGAATAGACTTGATGGTTGTATCAGGTAAAAACACAACAAAGTGAGAATTAGAAATATAAAAAACAAAAATGCTTGACAGCTTTGACCATTGCAAAATCATGTTTCTCCATCATAGTATATTTCAACTCATGAGCTTTCAGAACATAGCTCATGAAGGTAATTATAATTTCATGATCCTCAGAATTCTTCTGAGTCGGCACAGTAGCCAAGGTATTTTCTGTAGCATAGCAATAGATGATAAAATCCTTGTTGAAATCAAGACATGCCAAGATGAGAGTTTTAGCAATGGATTTCTTGATACCTTCAAATGTTTCCTTACCCTCATAATACTAACCAAATTTTTTCTTTCCTTTCATCATGTGATCGATGTTCATAGTCAATTCTGCAAAATCAGGAATGAATCTCCTCTGGAAATTTATCTTACCAAAGAAAGAGTGAACACCCTTTTTTCTTGTGGGAAGAGGAATCTGCTAGATTTCTTGAACTCTTTCTGGATCTATCTTGATTCACTCTTTGGAAACAATATGCCCCAACAACTTGACTTTAGTGACACAAAAGATAGAGTTCTTTGGATTGAGAGAAACTCCATGTTCTCTACATTTCTAGAGGACTATTTCCAGATGTTGAAAGTGATCTTCCCTTGTTTTGAAGAAAACATTCAAATCATCAAGGTACACTAAAAAAAACTTTCCCTTTAGAATACCAAAATCCAAGTCAATTTCCCTCTAAAAGGCGACACTACCATTGACAAGACCAAAAGGCATTCTCTTGTAGGAAAAGGTGCCCCAAGGAGTAGCGAAAGTAGTTTTGTGTTGATCTAAGGTATTGACTTCCACTTGATTGTATCCAGAGAATCCATCAAGCATAGACAACATCTCATACCTTGTGACAGCTTGAAAAACTTGATCCATCATGGGGAGAGGATAGTTGTCCTTCAAAGAGGCCTGATTCAAATTCTTGAAATCCACATAGATGCGGATCTCACCATTCTTCTTCCTGATAGACACAATGTTGGAAATCCATGTTGAATGATGTATAGTGAAGATGATCTTTTCCTTTAGTAACTGCTGGATTTCTTGAAAAATAGTGTCAGCAACCTTGGGATTGTATTTCCTTTTTTTCTACTTGAATGGTTTGATCCCAGGTTTCAAAGGGATAAATTGTTGCATCTCCTTTGGCTAGAAATCCTTGAGATCATCATACAAATAGGTAAGAAAATTAGCATTCCTTTTTAGTAGATTTATTACCTTCTTCTTCTCCTCTTAAGTGCAACATTTTCCAATGTTCACCATCTTGGGTTCATCAAGACTCCCAATATTAACCTTTTCACATTCAGCAGATTGTCGAGATCCTTGGGAATCTTTAGACTTAATGTACCTATCATGCTTATCAAAAAAATCTTCCAAACTCACCAACCCTTTAGGGATCTTGTTACCTTTCAATTTGATGCAGCCATCTTGATCCATCTCTTCCTTGATATCTCCTTCATTAGAGGATACACACTCTTTAGGAAAGGTCTCACTTACTTCAAAATATAAATGGTCAAAATCATCCCTAAGCTCCAATAATGAGAGCAAGTGTTGATCATCATTGAAAACCTTCCAGTTATTTGCATTATCTGGTGCATTGGGCCTATGAATCATTTCAATTGTAAATTTCTCCTCAAAGAAATTTGGGTGAGGAATCAACAAAAATCCTAAAAAAGCTAGAGAATCAGCTTTAGTGTTCCTTTCTCTTGGCACAACTTCAATGGAGAAAGAATCTAGAAACTCAATTGAATCCCAGAAAATATTCCTATAATGCTTCAATCTCCTATTCTTCACTTGAAAAATATCTTTAACTTATTTCGTAATTAGCTCTGCATCACCACGAGCATAAAGATTCTTCAATCTCATTTCTTTTTCCATGTTCAATCCAAGTCTGAGTGCCTCATATTCAATTGTATTGCTTGTATTTTCAAAACAAATCTTGAAAGAAAAAGGATGAATGTTCCCTTCTAGAGAAGTCAACACCACTCCAACTCCAGAACTAGCTGAAGAGCAACTTCCATCAAACTCCAGAGTCCAAATGCCATTAGGGTCATGAATCACTCCCTTAGGAAATTTTACCTCATCATATGACATGATCATATAGTTACCATGCCCTGTATCTTCATAGAGTATATATGATTTTGGATCATCAATTTTTTGCACAATGTATCCAGTCTATTTCTCAAGTAGCAGCTTCTTCATTTTTCCATTGACCAGGATCTAAGCATGTGACCAGTCCTTTTGGATTCCACCTCCCACCTCCTTATAGAAATTTCTACTCAGCAACATCCCATATGAGTGAGGAATATCAGCTACCAATATAGTGGCTAAGACCCACTTCTTTGGAAAAGTAGAAAAATCTACGTGTGCATCTTTAATTCTTCTAACTAAAGGCACTTTCCTACTTTCCATGGAATAACAAGAACCAAAGGCACATGTTAGATTCGGGCCCAAAGAATGATCTACTTTTGCAGGCATTACATTATTTGATGCTCATGAGTCTATAAAACATTTACTACATTTATGGCCAGCTATGAGAAGAGTCACATAGAATGGTTCAATTTTCTCATTAGGGGAAGTGAATGCAACCACAAGGCTTGATTGAGGTGAGGAAGAGGGAGTGGGAAAAATACCCTTAGAAGTATCAGATGATACTTTAGATTTTTAATTAACAAAGTTTACCATTTTAGCAAAATATTTTGGATGAGTCTGGTAAATCTCTGCCTCTAAAATTTGGATTTTGGTCTTTTTGGGGTGATCAACGATATCAAAAGATCTAGAGGTGGATGGGGAATCATTACTAGGAACTTGAGAGAATTTTAATCTATCAAGTTTAGGATTTGAAGGACAAGAAGTATTGAAAACATAACTAGAAGGAGGAGGATTAGCATTACTCACCTTTTATGTGGAGGCAGTGGGAATAGGAGCTCCTCTTCTTTCAACCACTGGAATAGTTATAGGAAACTCCTTGGACTTCTTAGTAGGATACACCACATTCTTTTTTTCATTTTCTCCCGAGTCATAACAACATATGACTCACTATTCATATCTGCCACTCTTTCATCATATTCATCTTCATCATCCATACCTTCGGTCGTGAGGAAATGAACTTGAGATCCTCCAAGCTCGTCCAGTTCTTCATCAACCTCTTCTTCTAGTTCTCCATAAATTTCATTACACTCCTCATCATAAAGTTCTTCAACTTCACAAGTTTCTTTAACCGGAACCTTGATGGGTGGGCCTTCAATAGCCAATTTGGCCTGAGAAGAAGGTAGATGGTTCCTGGGCTAAATATTCTTCCTTGGAATATCTTGGTAAGGATTATGCTGAGCCAATTATTTCTTGAGAGCAATGAGATCATTTGCAAGCTTCTATACTAACTGATCAGGATTGGCTCCAGGGGAAGAGGAAGAGGAAGAAGCCTTAGATTTGGAGGATTCTCTTTTCATTTTACGAGACATGATTAAATCATCCTCAACACTGATAGCTAAACACTCTGATCAACATTTATAGTTGTAAGGATAGCTCCTCTTAGTGCAAAAATAACTTTAGGCAACTAGACATTGAGGAAGAAGCACTCTTGAATTTGATCCACTAGACGAGTGTTTTGTGGAATTTTATGAATTAGATTGTTAAATTTAGCCACAAACTCCCTCATGGGTTCAAATGGTTCCTTCTTGATATGAGAAATTTGTGCTAACAAAGCATGCACATCTTCAACAGGTTTGAAATGCTGCTCAAACTAAGTTGTCATGGTATTCTAATTAGTGATCGTCCCAACAGGAAGATGATAAAACCAATCAGCAGCATTTTCCTACAATGTCTCCATAAAAATCCTAAAAGAGACATCTTCATGTTCAACCCCAAGAATCCCACATGCAACAATGAAGGCTGAAATTTTTTCATCTGGATGAACTTTCCCATCTCCTCGGAACTTGGGAAACATTTCTTGTTACACCTAGGTAACTCATGTAATGGTTGAGGAAGAGCAAGAGGCCCAACATATTGTCCCCAAGACAAAGGAGCTGCCATATTTGGAAAAAATGACTGAAGGGGAACAGAAACACCAGCAAGTATAAAAGCACAGAGATTAGGGCTAAAATGTTCTTGAGGAACGCTATCCTTGGAATTTTTGTCTTTAACAGGAAGTGTGCTTGTAGAACCAGTTCCTCTATTCATTCTTGCTAGAAGAGATAATTTTGGTTGCTCCAGAAGTTGAAAATGGGAATCTTCAACCCCGAGAGATTTCTTCCCATGTGTATACCGTAGAGTCACAAGACCAAAAATGATCTTGAAGTTGTTCTTTTAGAGAGGGATCCGTTTAAAACAAAATCCCCAGCGGAGTCACCAAAAACTATTGGGTTTTTAAATGGAACTTTAACAAACCACAATCACTGGACAACAAGTCCCTCCTCTTTAATGGGATAGGTTCCCTTATTGAAAGCAAGCAACAAAACTTATATACAAATGTATAATTTTCAAAGTGTGGATTCCTAATACTTTGAAACGTTTTATGCCCAAATATCATCAATACAAAAGAAAGAAAGAAATAAGGAGATGAGAGAGGAAGAACATACAATACCTTCAAGAAATATAGATATCAGAGTATAACCTTATATGTATTGAACCAGGGAGATGTAGAATAGAATCATTCACGTTCATAACCAGTATAATTCCAAAGACACAAAGTTCTAGAAATCATATAAATAAGAACACAGAGTTTCTTATCATAAAAGATGGATGATTCCCAAATTTCAGACAAGGAAAGAAGAAATATCAGAGGAAGAAAGGGAAAAACTTCTGTATTGATTACTTCAAATCTATTACTTTACAGAGTACCAGGATCCAACCCTAACAACAGTGTGGAGAAGCCATTAAATAGCTTCCAAGATTGGTTACATTAGGTTATAAAAATAATGAAACCGATTCATGAAACTGACATCTAAGCCTCTCCAATGCCTCATATGTTTCCATGTCTGGTGGTAAAACTAGATGCATTGAATTGCATTCATTCAATCTAGCTTTGAAAACTTTGAATTTGAGTTGTCCACGTGGGAGAGATTTAAACAGAAGTGGGCCTGAGGAAGCCTTTTTCATTTTATGCCTTTTAGAGAAATAGCAATTTGGAACATTTTGGCCCACCCACCCGCTTTTGAAAAAGGCCTGACTTGTGGCTTTATGTGAGTGGCGATGGAGTCGCGGCTCACTTTTTGAAATTTTACCTCTTTTCAACGTGGGCTCAAAAACTCAAATTACTCTGCCAACCCACTTCCCTACTTTGAATTTTGATGCGGGCACAACATTTGACTTTTTACCTTAGCATGGGTGGGGCTGCGGGTCAATTTATAACTTTAAGCTCTTTATGGAAATAAAGCCCAAATTCCCAAATCACTTCAAAGACCCACCTTCCTGCTTGACTTTTCAATGGTATAAAAACACAAAAATGGCCCGCCTCCCTGCTAATGCTTGAGACATGGCCACGTGGCCCTTCGCGGGCTAGTTCAGTATTTGTGTGTTTCTTTTACTAAGTCCCTTTTATGTGGTGGGGCCATATATTTGACCCTGGACATGTGGAGGCTCAACACACATTTGGGACTTGCCTCCAGATTTTGCCTTTGAAGTTGTGCAAAGCTGACATGCGGAGGCTTCCACAATCCCTTCTATACTTAGCCGATTCAATGGTCATTTCTGCCCCTTCTTTGACTCTAACCACATGGCGAGCTCGTGCACACTTAGGAAACCACTCTTGATACTTCCTTTGAAGTTGCACCAAAGAGACACATGGAGACTTCTGTTATTTCTTCTATACTTAGCTGATTCGGTCTTGCTGCCCACTTGTCTTCAGTTGGACTCTTAACACATGGTGAGCTAGCGCCCATTTGAGTTTCCACATTGGATTCGCCTCTTGAAATGGCGTCGAGCTGACATATGATCCTTCCGCCGATCTAGGACTCTTCAACAACTAAATCTGTCTCTATTTTTACTCTGACCATGTGGCGAGCTAGCGCTCATTTGGAAACTGGCCCTTTAGTATCACTTTTGAAGTTATGCCATTGAGGCACGTGGAGCCGTCTGTTGAACCTTCCATAATTAGTGGATTTGGGCTTGTTCTGTCTTTATTTCAAACCTGGGACACGTAGAAATCCTGTGCTTATTTGAGGACTGACCCTTGGGCCCTACCCTTGGAGTTGCATTGTTTAGACACGTGGAGGCTTCTGCTATCGCTTGAAACATGGTCGCACAACATCCAATCAAATATTTCCATATACTACTCGTGGATGTTAGGGAAAAAATTGATAGGGAAGATACGCCCATCATTCATGACTGTGGAAAAATAAAAAGAAAGGGAAAACCCCACCTTTACGTTTGAATTTCAAATTATTCTCCATAGAATGAAAAACTACAAAAAATATTAGGCTCGATGTTATCCATTACTCCAAGGTACCAACTCAAAGTTTCCAAAACTTGACTTCAAAAAGAGGGTAATTTTGAGCGTGACAATGGGAACAAATGAATGAGTTTAGGGTAAAAAGAATGAATTAGAAGACCCCATAAGGATGTTTAGGTTTTATTTGAAAATACCTATATCTAAGGGTGCATATCCATTTAATCTAAGGGTTGAGGATCAACCCTACACATTCCAAGTTGTGGCACTTTATGGGGTTTGGTAATTTTAATTAAGGTATGGATATCTAATGAATGGGGCCACTTAGTGGTTAGGGTAAGTGGAAACTTTAGCCTTAGAATGTTAAGTAAATAAATGTCATTGGAATTGTAAGGGTTCATTAAATAATAATTGTGAAAGGGGTAACTTAGTAATTTTTCTCTTGTCTGCTCGCGTCTGCCATGCGCACAGGTCTGCCCTAGCCGGGCCTTAGCCGTGCCCTAGCCATGGTTGCTACGAGGTCACGCATGTCTTCAAATGCTTTTCAATGCTTGGTTCGGCCAGAACACAGGACTGTTGGAGGCACGATTAGTGAGTCAAAACAGGATGCCCTTCTCCTTGGCGACGGCTATGGAAATCTGTCCTTAGCATGCAAAACTGATGGCGGCACCTGTAAAACTGGCGTGGAAAATGCAGCTCCAACCTCTTGGATTGACATGGCTTTTGATGCTAATCAAGACCCCCATTCAAAGAAAATCCGGGATAGAGTTTCTCCGACCTACCAAAAAACAGAGGGTCTCTTTATTGGGACAGGTAAAGTTGGATCAGTCTCTCCTACAAATCTCAACAATGGCAATGAATCATTTAAAAATGTTGGATCTTCCTTCAAGAGCATGGATAGATCCAACTCGCTTCAGAAAACATCTGGTGGAGATAAATCCACTTCTTATGCTTCAGCGGTCTCCAAACAAAAGGAGAATACCAGAAATGAGATCTTGAAACCCTCTCATGAGGTCCCGATGCTGAAAATTGGGGGGATCTACTTATAAAGATTCTTAAGGAGGAGGAAAATCTTTCTCAGCTGGGACTCATATGCAGATTCCATAAATTTTGGCCTAAGCTTTCTCAGCTCCATGAATGGATAGCCCAGAGATGGCGAGAAAAAATACAAGGTAAGACCGAGCTTTATCCCTGTGTTAAAGCTTACTTCATTGCTGTCTTTGAAACCCCTGCTGATAGGGATTTAATTTTTAGCCAGCATTGGGTTTGGGGGGAACATGGGCTTATGTCCAAACCATGGTATCCATCATTTGATCCATTAAAGGAGTCTTTTGATACCTACCCGATTTGGGTTCGTTTACCAGGACTTCCGTTACAACTTTGGAACAAATCTTGTCTCATTGCTATAGGTGATACTCTCGGCTCATGTGTGGTAGTTGATGGTAAGACCTCCATTCAAACTCATACTACATTTTCTCGAATACTGGTTGATATAGATACCTCCAAACCCTTGCCAATAGAAATCAATCTTCAGATTGGAGAAAGGCTCTGGGTACAGAGGATTGACTATGAGAGACTTGCCTTCAGATGTCAGCGTTGCTTCCAAACTGGTCATGCTACAAACAATTGTGAACATTCCAAACGAAAGACCAAAACTTCCTGGTGGAAGGATTCTCTCCCTGAACATCTCACAATTAACTCAGATCCGACTGAGGATTCTAGTGCCCCCTTGCAAGGTGACTCACCCATCGTGGCTGCTCCACAGGCCAACATTGAGAAATTACCTACATGCTATGCTCCACAGATTTCTGATTCAGTATTTAAGAAAGTTTTGTCTGTGGGTCACATTCACACCAAATCCATTACAAATGCTTCGATTGCATTGGATGCTGAAAATCTAGAATGGACAGTGGTGGATCGGAAAAAGAAGGGTAAAGTCAAATCTAAATCCCCCACCACTCCGGACAAGGTTTGATTCTTGTTTTTTGTGATGTTATTGTTACATCTGGGCATATGGCCACCTGCACAGTTGTTGGGCAGCTGTGTTGTTGCTTTGTTGTTGTTTTTTCGCTGCTTTGAAGCAGTTGCTCTATTTTTGCTGGTTCTTGGCTGTTTTTTGTTGTTGGGCTTTCTAGGGTTAAATTTTGCTTTTGAGCACTGTTGTATAAGGGTATAGTCCCTTTCAAAAAACTATTTTCCAATAATAAAACAAAAACTTAGTTATTGAATTTAAAGGTTAATTGATTGGAATTTAAAATATTCAGATAGATAACCTCATGAGGTACAATATTGTTAATTGTTGTGAGAAATAATAATTAAAATAACTTAGGAAATATTGGCATAGTTGATATCTTAATTAAGGTGAATTAATGGAAACCCTAGAAAGGAATTTATCTCGAAGTGGTATTAGTGTATAGTAATAATGTTAATGCTTAATTTAATATTAGACAAATTTACAATGTGTGAAATTTATTAAACAAGAAATAATTAAACCTATTTGATTGTATCTTGTTGTAACCCTTTTTTTTTTAAAAATTATTTCATATTTTTCCTAATTAAGTATTGAGTTTTTTCTTGGGTTTTGTGCATAAAAATGTGGTCATTACACTTGGAAACCCAAAAAATAAAATTAACATAACTGTAAATTAGAACACATGACATGGTGGATAATTGACAATGTAGAAAACCTAGAAAACTGAAATGAACCTAGATGATGATGTACTAATGCTTGCCTTGGTCTATGAAGGAGGTCCATACTACACGATAACTTCTTACATGTCGAGTTATATCTAGCACCTCTGGAGTAGGAATTTTCTGTGATACTATCACAAATTCTATAGAACCTGCAGGAGGTCAATGCCACTATACAAGGTGGAGTAGTAAGGGGATGACCTAGCCAAAATGATAGGGAGCCATCAGATGAGGCTCAACACCCTCCACTACATAGTGAGGATTATAGAGAGATGAACTGCCATGTGGAGTTAATGAGACTAGATTCACCATTGAAAGGGCATGGATATAGGGCCAAGGGATATAGAGAGAGATTGAGGAGCCCTAGACAAAGAGATAGCCGTTGTGAGTGACCTAGAGGTAGGTAGTTAACAGCTGAAAATCATATCAAAGAGATTCTCAAGCTTCATCTATATCATTTTTCTGGAGACAGAGGTGGATTTCAGGTTGAGGCTTGGTTAGTTAGCTTGAGTGGATGCTTCAAAACATGCCCATGTACTATCAACACGAAGGATCATGTTACGATTCATCTTTTGAGAGATGGAGCAAGGGTTTGGTGGTGAAATGAGGAGTATAAGCTCCATGTAGATTTAGAGACTTTTACTTGGGAGCTCTTTGATGAGCATTTTAGGAGCCAATACTTATCTAAGTAGTTTATTCAATAGAGGATCGATGAGATTCATGACCTGTGAAATTCATCTATGATATTAGCTGAGTATGAGAGTTAGTTTTCAAACTTGATTCAGTATTTTGAGTAGATACATGATGAGAAGGTTAGGATTCAAAGGTTTATCAAGGGCTTGAACTTGGATTTGGGAGTTGTAGTGCACAATCATTGCCCATAGACTTTAGCTGAGGCCATTGAGAAGGCCTACATTGAAGAGGATACTATGGGGAAGACAAAACATGATAGAGATAGAATGAGGAGTCATATTTAGTAGATGAAGGATAATAGGCCAAGAGGGACTGATCCTCCTCCTCCTCATTGTGGGCACAATTAAGTATAATTTTCCTTCAAGCCACAATAGTAGTAGTAGACCCATCCACCATTTATAACTTCTCATATATTTTATGCATAGAGAGGAAAGAGTATGGGACCTCCTCCCAGAGGACCCACTAGGACATAGGGAGCACCTAAAGCTCATCACACCGAAGCTCATCAGCAACGACCATGGCATTCCATGGTAGGATCATCGAGATCTACTCCATAGACCACTAGGGAACTAGGGGGATCCACTTCTTTTTGGAGAGAGCTTGGTAGTTGTTACGGATGTGGTGTACATGGAAACCATTGGAAATAGTGTCCATAGAACCCTAATAACAAGGATAAGGGACCTATTACAGATCCTACAATTGGTGACATGGCCAAGAGTCACAAGATTTATGTAGCGGTCAAGAACCATTAGGTAGAGCACTAGGGTACATTAATAGAGACTACATGTAGCATTGGTGTTATCCCTACCTCTATATTATTTGACTCTGGATCTTTTGATTTAATTAATGCATCATCATTAGTAGAGTGATACAAGTTGGGGCCTTAATTGGGATGTTGAGATGACTACTGGATCCAAGATCATAATGGACTCCTTAGTCAATGATTGTGTAGTTGACCTCGGACACTTCACTATGAATTTGGATCTTCACATCCTTCCCTTGGGTTCCTATGGATTGGTTATTTTCACAAAGAGCTAGAGTGGACTGTTATAACAAAGTTATCACTTTTGTAGATGGTTTGGGGTTGGAGTCAGTGATAATTGGGGTTATGAGACCCATCTCTATTCAAACTATTTCTGCTATGCATCTCAAGCGGTGTGGACAATATTTTCTAAGATAGACTAGTGGACTTAAGTCAACTTACCATCAGCTGAGGATTATGGAGACTGATATCCATAAGAAAATTACTTTTTGCAAGAGATATTTCCACTACAAGTTCATAGTTGTGTCATTCGGTCTGACAAATGCCTCTATAGTGTTCATGATTTTGATTAATGAGGTATTCAAGACATTTTTAAATCATTTCGTGCTCATATTCCTTGATAATGTATTGTTATATACTCACATGCATATGAGGAACACAAGAAATAACTTTGACAAGTTCAATATCTTTACGGGAAACTTGAAAAGTGTGTTTTCTTTAAGTTTGAGGTTTAGTATCTTAGCCACATAATTTATTAGGAAGGTATTACAGTCGATCCTTCTAAGATTACAAATATCATAGATTATGCAATAGCTATGGGTGTGAGTGAGGTGCAAAACTTCATGGGATTGGTAGGGTATTATAGGAGGTTTATTTTGGATTTATCTCATATTGCACATCACATCACTTCCCTTCAGTAGAAAGGGAAGAAGTTTGTTTTTTCAGATATATGTGAGAAATCCTTCAGGAAATTAAAGGAATGCCCTAGAACCAACACCTATTTTAGAAATTCCATATCTAAAGAGGGATTTATTCATGTGTACAGATACTTATTTTTGGGGTTAGGGGATGTGTTGATGTAGGATGGACATGTAGTATCTTTTGAGTCTCACAAACTTAAGTATTGTGAGCTCAATTACCTAACTCATACCCTTAATCTTGTAGCAGTTGTGCATGCCTTGGTTTGATGGAGGCATTTTCTTTTAGGTAGGAGTTTCATTCTCATGATATATCACTTGATCCTTTGTCACCTCTTCACACAACCCAATCTCAATTCTTGTTAACAACGTTGGATGGAGATGTTATGTGAGTATGATATGGAGATAGAGCATGTGAAGGGGAAGGCAAATGTGGTTATAGATGCGTTGAGTTTTTGAAGGCATCTTGTGATAGCAATAATAGTTGGTATATAATTAAGGAGAAGGATCTTACAATAGCTTCCACACGATAGTTTCTACCTTTTAGCTAGAGAAGAGATCGAGTCTCAGAGACAAATTGAGGGGAAGTATGACGGATTGACACTGGAGATAGATGGAATTCTCAGACACAACGGTTAGAATTATGTACATAAGGATGGACATTTGAGGCATGATATTTTGACATAGGCTCATCATACATCTCATTCAGCCCATCAAGGGGTGAAGAAGATGCATGCCACTTTGAGGTAGGTGTTCCATTGGAGAGGACTTCAAAGAGATATATCTCAATTTGTGTCTTGTTTCGTGGAGTTTAAGATGGTGAAGGTCAAGCATCAACATCCAGCTAGCCTTCTCTACTCGCATGCCATACTGGAGTTGAAATGGAACACCATTTCCATGGATTTTATAGTAGGGATACCTACATTGAGCTACCAAGACAAATAGATCATGGTCATGGTGAATAGATTGACAAAAGTGGCCATTTTTCTCTGGTGAATACCACCTATATAACTCGTGCAGTGGCATGGGTATATTTGGATGAGATAGTGAGGTTACATGGGATTCTATAGAAGATCATTTTTTATCACGATCTGTTGCATACCTGTCATTTTTGGACTACCATGCAACATTCTCTTTGTACGAGAATTAATTTTAAGTATAACCTACCACCCTGAGAAAGATGGATAGAAACAGTGGATTAATTTGATATTAGAGGACATGCTTTGGATGTATGTCATGGATAATCAGTCAAGATGGGAGGATTATTTATACTTGGTTGAGTTTTCTTATAACAACATCTTTCAGAGTTCTATTGGTGTTTTCCCCCCAAAATTCCTTTCATTTTCCAAGTCTAAAACTTCAAAATTTTGAGTTGGTGCCCATAAAGTATGCTTGAAAGAGGTATTTTGAAAACTGGAACTTTCCAAGGAATTTCAGACTCATGAAATCACTTCATTAGCTGGGAAATTTCTTCTCCTTTCCAAAAAGGTAAATAAATCAACCTAACTCCTTATAATTTTAAAGTTATGGCTTGGCGGAGCTAAGTGGTCAGATTTTCCCTTGGTGGACTGGTGGAGCTGCGGAGGTATTTGCGAACATTGCTCTTTTGATAAAAAGTTAAGTTGGTGAAGTTTGACCTGTGAGCCTGCATGGAGAGATGAAAAGAAAATTTCCTGACGCTCGCCGCGAATAAGTTGTTGCCATGTATCATCTTTGAATCAGGTCATCGAAGCCATGTAAGACTTCATGGTTTTTAACCTTTTGACCAAAGCGTTAAAAAGTGTTAAAATGATCCATTTTCCCTCAACCCGTAGCTAATCAAGGAATGAAACCTGTCAAAAGGTCAAGTCGGAGTTGTAGGAAAGTGCGAGAAAACAAGATTTTATTTTTGCAAAATAGGTGAAAATGATGCAACGAGAGTCACGTACCCATTTCCAATCAGCTCGTGCCACATGTCCACACTGAATTGAAGCTACGGGCTGGTGGAGGTAAATGAAATTTTGCATTTTTTTGGAAAAATAGGTCAAAATGTTCAGAATTGCTCCACGACCCCATTTCCAATCACAACTTGCCACGTGTCCAAGTCAAAAATATAGAGCGGGGCTACGGGGTAATTTGTTCCAAAGTGCCAAAACACAAAAATTCATGAAAATGAAAGGGGCTTCCCACACGCCCGCTCTAATCTTCTCCTTCCATGTGGATGACTCAATTTGAATGTTTTAGCAGCAAATCGATGGTTCATATCAAAACTGGAAAATAAATAAAATGTCTATGTATTCACATAAATTGGTTTTTTGCCATGGTTTTCCTTCGCGATTAGATGATTTTGGAAGGGCACGAAAGATGGAATTCGTTTGCAAACCATTTTTCTCACCTAGAGGAAGTTGTAACCACTTTTGGCGAGCTATTGGATGGGTTTTTGAAGGCATTGTGTGGGGGAATTATGATATGTCGAGACTGTAATTTTGAGCTGAAAAATCAATACAAGAGCTTCCTTTTCTTTTTCCTCTATTTCCATCTCTCCCTCTACTCTGTTTTGTGAATCATTTACTCAAATAGAAGCTAATAAAATTTGTGTTCTTCAAAATGCAATTCTAAGAACTTTGTGTCTGTGTGATTGCACCTGGTAAAAATGTGAATGATTCTTCTCTCTAATTCGTTTATCTAATACAATTAGGGGTTCTCTCTGTAATCTCTTTTCCCCGAAAGTATTTCCTTCTTCTGCCTTCTCTTTCCCCTTCAATCTTCCATTCTCTTGTGCTGGTGTTTTTCCTTGGAGAAAATGTGTTTTCATATGTCAGAAGACCACATTTGATAAAAGTTGTAGATTTGTAAATAATCTTATTTCTAACTTTTAATAAGGGAACCTCTCCCATCAAAGAGGAGGGACTTGTTTGTCCCTTGACTATGGTTTCATCCCAAGTGTAAATTTGAAACCCAAAAATTGGTATGGCTCCATTTCAAGTGCTACATGGCAGAGAGTGCAGAACACCGCTGAGTTGGGACAAGTTAGAGGATAGAATTTGTTTTGGATCATCTTTACTATAGGATATCGAGCAACAAGTTTTCAGTATTAGACAGAGATTACAGGAGGCACAAGATAGACAGAAGAAGTATGTAGATCAGAGGAGAGTTGACCACATTTATGAGGTTGGAAAAAAGGTGTTTCTTCTTGTTAGGCCTCACAAGAGCCCTATCTATTACAGAAAAGGCTCTAAGCTTGCTCCTATATTTGTGGGCCCCTTTGAGATCTTGGAGCAGATCGGTCCCTTAGCCTACTGTCTATACTTGCCACCCAGCTTGTCTTGCATCCATGATGTGTTTCATGTTTCTATTCTTAGGAGATACATTCCATATCCTTCTTATGTATTGGATTGGACCACATTACAGGTGCAGGAGAAGGGGCAGGCGATGGTGGAACCCATACACATTTTAGAGTACTTGATCCAGGGCCTTCGAGGCTGAGAGGTTGATTAGGTTCACGTATAGTAGGATCGATGCGATGAGACAAAAACTACATGGGAGGATACCACACCTTTGAGAGCACAGTTCCCACACTTGTTCCACTGACTTCCAGGAGGAATTCGAGCCTAAGGGGATGGGGATGTAATGTTCACTCATTTGACATTGATCGTACTATGATTTTTTCTTACTTTGGATTGGAGGCATGGACTTTGTTATCATATTTGATTAGTAGACATTGATAGATGGACATTATTATTTTTCGATTAGCCTATTTGATAGACAATATGGATGTTTATACTTTTGACATGTTGTGATTTAGATGATGGATTATATGCATGGATTGATATTTCAGTATTGATGATGATTTAGAGTTACTACTTTATATACACTGACACATTAGATTTTCACGTATATATTGTTGTCAAATAATCCATCTAGTCTTGTAATCAAATTTTTATTGATGAAATGATAAAATTGAAATATTTTGGGATTATAAACAATTCATAAAATTTCTTAGTTTTAGTGATGATTTAGTTGTGTTGTTTGATAATGTGAATTGATACATGTAAATTCATTTTATTTTATTGATGTCATTGATATGACCATGAGACCAGAGAAGTATTGTTTCAATTTTGTAGGAAATTGTAACACAACCAAAAAAATGGGATAGGAGACCAACAGTGAAGGAATATTGGGTTTTAGCATCACGTCACCTTGGCAACTTGTTTTTTTGTGTATGTTTATAAATTGTTAGGAGGTCCCCATTGGAGGTGGCCTCGAATGTGACCTTGGGTAAATGTGTTGTTTAACCTTTTGGTTTTAATTATTGTGAGTATGTGATTTATTATTGTAAAGTGATCTACTTTATTAGTGTTAGTTAATGTGCTCTATTTAATTTGATTAATCTTGATTATTAGTGTAATTTTTTATGTTCACGTAGGGATATTTAATTTTGGTAGATTTTCCTTGATTTTACTATGGATTTGAAAGGATTTAATTAGTTTTGGTGATGTGTACTCAACCTTGCATGCCAAAATCAGATTTTGGCTTAAGGGCCATTTTTGGAGGCTTGTGGGACAAGTTAAGCTTGTCCCACAACTCATAAATTCATCTACCAACTATACCTATGGGTAAGGGGTAAAAGTTAGGCCCCATTATGTAATTTAGGAGCTAAAACTGTGAAATTATTGCACCTTCTTACATGATATTTTTTTAAAAAAATTGGAGTATGGCTTTTGGTTTGTGTGTGTAAGGAGAACTTGTCATTTCTCATCCACCAATTTATTGAGATTTTGGTTTGGGTTTCAACCATGTGATGTGGAGTTGAGGAAAAGATATGTGGCATCCTACATAGAGCCACCTCACCCTCCTCTTCCCTCTTTATATTTATACAATTTTATTTGATTGTTTTGGGGTTACATGTTTTATTTTCACTCTTGCATTTTAGAGGAGTTTTCTTTTAGAGCCTTTGTTTGAAGCTTGGAAGAAGGTTTGGAGATTGTTTGGACTTGGAAAGCTTAGAGTCTGTGCTTATGGTTTGGAGTTTTCTCGCAATGCAAAGGTATGTAATTCACCCATGTATTTTTATTTTTATTTGTTGTGCTAATTGGTTGTAAATGAATGAATGTTGTGTATTTTGGTTTTGGGAATAGAATGGCCTTAAGGTTGTGTAGGAGAAAGAAAATAGGGACTAATTGAAGGATGGATAAGAGTTTATATTATCCATTTGGATGGAGTTGTGGGTTGGGGGTCCCACCTTGTGATAATAGGAAAGAATTCTTATTTATCTTAATATGTTTACTGAGGGAGGGATAAGATTTGAGGGAGACATAAGAGAAATTGAGGGAGGGATAAGAGTTTGGTTATGGTTGTGTGAATGAATTTTTGGATACTTTTAAGGTGGAAACCTACACCCTTTGGGAGGCATAATTTATACACCATGTTTCTTCTCTTCCTTGGCTTGAATTTGAGCCTTTGTGCTTGGAAAAAATTGTATGTTTATTGTTATTTTTGTACTGTGATTGTGTGTGGAAATTTTTGTGTGAATGGTTATTGTGGAAGCCTTGTGAAAGTTTCCATGGTTTCTTGATAGCCTTTATTTCTTCATTTTTGGGGCTCAGGGGCCAATAAATAGGATGGCTTCTCCTTCTCATTGGATTATAGGTTGGGTGGAGAGCGTTGCCTACTCCCCTTTTTTGTGCTTGAAGTTGAAGATTCGAGGATTCATGTAATGTGGGAGCCAAAAGGATCACCTTTTTAATGTTGTTCCAATGTTGAAAAAGTGAAAGTAGTAATCTTGTAAATTATTATTTCATATTGTTGGAAAGAAGAGCTTGTGTATTGTGAGAAAATGAACTATGCTCATTTAGAAAAAGAAAGTGCAATGTTTCCTTGTTGAATTTTTTTTTATTGCAAAAGTAGGAGTTCTAATAAATTTTATTATCAAGTTGAAAAAGGGTGAAAGAATAACTTTTGAGAGTTGTAGTTTATTGAAAATATATTTCCTTCAAATATGGAAATAAAATTATAGTTGTTTGTGCTTTCCTTTAGTGAAAGTCTTGTATTTGTATTTGAAGAATGTATGAAAGTTGTACTTAATTTTCCTTATTGAAATGGATATCATTCTTGTTGTGAAAAGAAAAGAGACACATTCTCATCTTGATAGTAAGAGTATTATATTGAAAAGTTGAAATATATTGGAATGGCACTACCCTTGTACGCAAAATATGAAGATGTTGAAACACAATATGTTAAATTAAAGTAGGAAACATTGAACCTTACTTCAATGTAATTGGGATGGTGTATACATTTGATTTATTATCTAGGAGTTATTTTAAAATGAAGAAATGACATCAACCTATCAACTACTGATTGTAGGCACCATAATTAAACTTAATATTACAGTGGAAACCAACCTAGGTAGAAATGATTATGGAAAATACATGAAAAATGAGGTTCTATTTTCAGGAAACAGAACCACCACCTTGTACAGAGTAACGGTTTTAGAACCACCACTCTTCCTAAAGTGGAATTTTCAAAATTGTCACCCAGACAGGGCAATAGTCACAGGACCACCAGCCTACTCAGGGCGGCAGTTTCATCACCTTTGACGGAAAAATAAAAATTACGGTTGTGCAAAATCTAGAATGAATTTAATTAAAACCTAAGCTTTAAAACTATCAAATGGAACTACCAGCAACTAGTAAATGAAAAAATTCATTCGTTTGAGCATATAAATCCTTTTGTGTGCACCCAAATACGTATAATCTCATAGATCAAATTAAATGGGGTTTTTCCAAAATATTAAATTCAAAGAATGTAAATAACCAAATAGCAAAACCAGATTTATGGTGAAATATGTACAGTAAACAAATAACAAACCTTGTAAAGGCATTCGCATGAAAAAAATAAATTGGATAAAGAATGCACTAGAGGAAGATTTCTCCATTTGCAAACTATATCCAAAGAAATTTCTCCATTGTTTCACTCCTTGCTTTCATGGCTTCCACTCCTCTAACCTAAAAATTAAAATGGAACAAATGAATGAGTTTAAGGTAAAAAGAAAGAATTAGAAGACCCCATAAGGATGTTTAGAGTTCATTTTAAAATACCTATATCTAAGGGTGCATATCCATATAATATAAGGGTTGAGGATCAACCCTACACATTTCAAGCTGTGGAACTTTATGAGGTTGGGTAATTTTAATTAAGGTATGGTTATCTAATGAATGGGGCCACTTAATGGTTAGGATAAGTGGAAAATTTAGCCTTAGAATGTTAAGTAAATAAATGCCTTTGGAATTGTAAGGGTTCATTAAATAATAATTGTGAAAGGGGTAACTTAGTGTTTCATCAGATTCTTAGCAAATTAATGAAATAGATAAGGGTAGATACGAAAAGGAGGAATACCTATTTGTGGTGTCAATTGAAGGCTGTGCACACGTTTCTGATTTCCTAATCCAATGTTGATTATGAGATCTCCCTTTTGGATCAGAGGAACCACCTGTAGAATGTAAAACAATACCACCATATAGAGTTAAATAAAACCACGAGTGGACTTCTTTGCAGAAGCTAGATCCAAGAAGCGTGATGCTTCCTGAACAAGTTGTCAATCCATTTTTATATAACATTAGTAATGCTAGTCCAAAATAATACATGAAAAAAAAATCTTATTGGATTTGAAACGATTTAGGTATCTCATGTAAAACATATAAGAAATGTCAAATCAAAAGGTTGAATGAGGTCAAAATGGGTCAGGGTTGATGGGTTGGTATTGGGTTGTAGGTCTGGTACAGGCTTTGGGTAAGATCTGGTAAAGATTAGGAGTGATTCCAAGCTATTAGGGAAGTGAGGTATGAGATCTCTGGTCAGAGGTATGTTGCCAGACACAGTAACCAATGTCGGTTAACTGTGACCGATGCCGATTTGGAAAGATGACCGATGTCAGTTGGCTAACTCAACATTGGTAGGGGTGGTTAGTCAAAAGGTTCTTAGAAAATTGTTTTTCAAGCTCTCTCTGATTGCTCAGAGGCTGGAAATAGTGAAGGTGAGGTCGTAAAATGGCCTTAGTGAAACTCAGGGATGATCAGGAGAGGGTGAAGATAGGTGGAAAGGGATAGATATGGTAAGGTGATAGGATGGTGGGAGAAAGGAAGATGTATGGATGTACAGAAGAAATAAATTACTGAGAGGAATGATGATGTATACTACAAATAAAATAGAGATTAAATGAAGAGATGTTGAGGTACTTACTAAAATAATGGGTCTAGGAGAGTGCAGGTGATGAAAATTGAATGACAGACAGAGATCTAGAGAGAAGGGACATCAGTGTATTCGTGTTGTGGTAGTTCAGAGCCTCCATGCTTCTCTGTTGTGGATCGGTGATCATGAGGAAGGATGATGGATGGTCGATGGTTGTTCGTAGTGTTCCTGGGTGATCTTATTTTTCTTGAAGTGCTTTAGAAATTTGAGTGATCCAAGTCTCTATTCATGTGAGATCCTAAATCGAATTGAAAAACCTTCAGTAAAGTCTTTTGTAAATATATTTAACCTAGCTGGTGACCGTTAGGGGACCAACATCGGTTGAGATATAACTGGTGTCGGTTAAGGAGGGAATAGTATAGGCTGGCCAAAAATAACGCAGATTGTTGCTATTTTTAGCGTGATTTCTCAATCTTCATCTGAGTCTTGAGTGAAAGATCACAGAAGGATGAGTAGGATAGTCCTTTTAGTTTTTTTAATAAGAGTTAAGTCTAGGTTTAGACTAAGTCCTAGTTGGTTAGGATAGGATTAAACTTGGTTTTAGGTAATTAATGGGGTTTGAGTGGGTCATGGAGTGAGGTGGCTAGGTGAGTTGGTTGGGTAAGGTGGTCAAGTGAGGATGTTAATTAAATTTAGTTAAGGTAATTAATTCAATTAATCATGTGCACTATGGGATATGGATAGGTAAGGTATGATTAATTTAATTAATGGGCTATTATAAGGGTAGTATGACCTAATTGCTGGTGTCTACATTTTTTCCCTTTTGATTGCGTAGCTTGTATTTGATAAGTGATGCTGACAAAAATAGGAATTGGTGATTCACCATGTATGTGTGAGAGTTAGAGTTTCACCAAGTGTGGGTGAATGTGATCCCCCTCAAACTAGGAATTGATGAGGTGTTATACAGAGTCGATGAGTGGTTTGATAAATATGTAAGTTGAAAGTAGGTGAGTTAAGGTAGGTGGGGAAGGGTATGGGCACTTTAGGGATCAAATCAGGTAATAGGTGATAAGGGTCAAATTGGGTAATAGGTAATGGAAATCGAATGTACGCACATGTATATACTGCAACACGATACATGGTTGAAGAGCTTACAAACGCTACATCGTCCAAGGTCGATAGGTTTATCTAAACAAGGTTGAAGTGGTTCAAGTATCCAAGGTATAGGATATGGTCTGGAAACACATACATGTAGGTTAGTTGCAGGAACATTTAGGTATGATCCAGTACACCATGGGTTTAGTTGGGATAAATAACACGAAAATAGGAAAGGTATGGTTCATTAGGATAAAACAACACAGGTAGTAACATCGCAAGATATAATGAGTACATAAGTTCAATGGTCACAAAAGGTAGGTCAAGTCTAGTAAAAAAGATCATGGTACGGGTAAGGCCAAGGTATAGGTAAAATAAAAAATCCCTAAATGCAATTAAGGAAATTGTATGGGTAGTTTAGTCTTGTGGGTAGGGTCTAATGAAGTGTTGGTAATGCCAAAAGTTATTTGGCACGGTAATGAGGTTAGGTCAAAAAAGAAAAAACATGGAGTGAAATGGTACTAACAAATGACCGATGTTGGTTATAAGGAAATCAACATCAGTTTGGTATGACTGATGCTGGTCATGTCGGGTTAGGGTTATAAAGTTAAAATTACTGTATTTTACAAAATCATTGTTAACTTGTTGACATTTGAGAAAACGACAGAGCTGAGTGATTTGTGCCTTTCTCAGGGAAGTGAAAAAGATACAAGGTATTGTACCAGGATTAGGTGGAGGCTACGACTAAATGGTGAGAGGTAGCCTGGTAGATGGGTCCACTAGAGCAGTTGGAGATGTTGAATTGGTGGAGAGGTTCAAGGTAGATTTTGATATGGCATGAGGTAAGAGAGGGTTCAGAGTGGACCACCGATGCAGTGGTATGACATGCCACGATGTAGATGCCATTGGGATAAGGTAGGAGGCATTTTATTAGCTTGTTATTTTCTCTAAATTGTGTTTTACAATGAACAAATTTTGGGCATGTAATGTTAATTTTGAAATGTGGGTGAAAAATAGATGAAATCCAAGGTGGAAAATGGTTGAATATAGGATAAGTAGTGGTGAGAAATAAATGTGGGGTGTAAGTGTTGGGTGGGATTAAGTAGGGTTGTAGGTTTTTTTTTGTCAATTTTGTAAGAAATAGGATTTGGAGGGGGTTTTTAGTTTTGGGGGTTGTACACAGAGACCGACATCAGTCAAGGTTTGATCAACATTGGTCGGCTATAGCCGAAATCAGTTAGGTACTAAGGTGACCGACACCAGTTAAATCAGAACTAATGTTACGGTCAAAGAGAATTGGTGACGGTCCAGGAGACTGATGCGTCGATTAGGGTGAAAGAGGGAATAGGGGTAAGAAGTGTTATGTATGAAAGGAAGATGGGATCAAGAAGGTGAAAGTTATGACTGGTATATAGAGGGGTAAGGGTAAAATATGATCTGTTGGCTAGATGGAATAGGTGAGGAGGTGAAATAATGTGAAGGTAATGAGTCATTAGTGTTAAGGGTAGGTAGGTTGGTATGTAAATTACTTAAATGGGGTAAGAAGGATTTATGTGATTGGGTATGTTGTTGGGGTTAATAAGTAATTAGAGGTAGTGAGGGCCTAACAATGTTGTGTTTTATTGGATACATGCTAGGGACCAGCTGACGTATGTGAGACAGAGTACCACCATTGTTGGTAGATATGCGGTCAAGTGTGATTGTAGAAGAGTGGGAGCATATGAATGATGTTAGATTGATTGGGATCCGACGATAAAGGCATGTAGCTCGAGATCCTAGTTTGATGGTCACACTCATCGATAGATATGATTCTGTTAGAATTTGAGGATTCTAATAAATACGGATTTAATCAACTTACATATTACATAATGTTACAATAAATATTTAAATAAATATTATATCATAAGTAAATAAAGAAATACTTACAGGAAATAAATAACATAGGTGACACATTATTTATAGTGGAAAACCACAATAGGGTAAAAACCACTTTGAAAGATAATTATTTTACATCTAGTAAGATCACCTTCTACTTTAAAACCCTATTTACTAAGGGTAAAACCAAGTCACTTGATTTGCACACCTTTGATATATTTCTTGAATATATCAAATGGGGACCTAAAGTCCTTTTTTATATAAGGTGATCAAGTATGTCTCCCCACCCACTTTTTAAACCTAAAATGGTTAACACATACAACTAGTTTTATAATATTTAATATTAGAAATATAATAATATCATGATATTAAATATTTAACTTAAAGTATAAACCTAGGTTATCATATTTGATAATAGAAATATAAATATTTTATATTATTAAATATTAACCTATATATTAGTGATGGACCCATATACATTAAGGGTTGGCGATACCACTTAATCATTATGTTCCAGCACTCCCCCTTAATGTTAAGTTAGATAACATAACATATGCCAATAGATTACCTACCCATGGTACACTACAGGATTTACAATCTTTAAACCATAAAGGTTTTAGGCTAGCATATTGGTTGAAGGAATTATAACACCTTCATCATACTTAATTTACCTTTTGGTACAAAAGGATTTGGAATCCCAAAGATCATCCCATGATTAGAGGCTAAGTATAATTTGTGAGTTTTGCATGTTCTCACAGGTTTTCATAAAAGGTTATTAAACCTAAGCATATAGGAGCCTTTTACAACTAAGGACCTCCTTAACAATATGCTTGTACTGGATATTTACTGGTAAAATCAACATCACTAAAGAGTTTACTGAAGATCGCCTTTAAGATATTTCTACATTTCTTTCTAAAAAATAAGCCGAGGAGGTATACATGCCCGTAGGTCTTTTTACACTTGCTCGAAGGTGTTTTTTACACTTGCCCAAAGGTCTTTTACAAATTCCTGATGATATTTTTATAAAAACGAAGTTCTATTAGGAGGTGACATTGTCATGCACACTCCCCCTCAATGAAAACTCCGACAATCCAATATTTTCAAAAAGTGACAAAACTTTACAACACTTAGGGACTTTGTGAAGATGTTAATAACCTGCTCTTTAGTCAACATGAACTTGATATTTATTACATCACTTTGCACCTTATCATGGGTGAAGCGTATATGTATCTCAATGTTCTTCATCCTTTGATGTTGAACTGGATTCTTAATGAAGAGTAATACAACTCTAACCACCACATAGAAGAGAAATAATTCCTTTAGCTTCCATATGTATCTTTACCAACAACCGTTGTAGCCACATGGATTATTTACTTCTTCCATTGTATTTCTCTGCCTCACTAGAAGAAATCAAGATTGTTGATTATATTTTTTGTTCCAAGTAATGGTTCCTACACCAAAAAACTTGAGCACATACCCAATATATGTTATAACACAAGATCAGTATGGTTAGAATCAAAAAAACTATATAAGACAACATTTTTATTCTCAGTATAATGCAACCCATAATTGATTGTTCTTTTCAAATATATAAAAATTATTTTTGCAAGATTCCAATGATCTCTAAAAAAACTTCCTGCATAAAAATTTGAAGTAATTCCTACGGTATATGAAATATTTGATCTATTTATAGTTAGATAAATTAAAATATCAACTAATAACGTATATAAAATAGGATCAACCTTTTACATATGCAGATTTAAGATCAATATTTATTCCAATTTCCATTGAAGTAGAAATTTTTTCAATACAATGGTTGCATATTGTGTTTTGAAACATAACAATAAAATGAAATACAATCATATAAATAATATGATATGAGAGACCTAACTCATTCATTTCAAATTACTGCTTTAATTTCTCTTTAATTCTATGAATTAAATTAGAATTATCACCAGACATAATAAAATCATCAACATATATACATATTATGATAATATGTGAGCCTTATTGCTTAATGAATAAATCATTGTTAGAAGAATAATTAACAAAACCTAACAGTTTAAAGAAAGAAACAATTTTTACATACTAATATCTAAGAACTTGTTTTAAACCATACAAGGATTTTTCAACTTACAAACATAGTTTTCTTTACCAGTTTCTTCAAATCCTTTAGGTGGAAACATGTAAAGTTTTTCTTTTAAATTATAATTCAAAAAAATATTTTCCTTATCCATTTGATGGATTTCCCACCCAAATTGAGCGACAATTGTAAATAAGACCCTAACAGTATTTCTTTTAGCTATAGAAAATGTCTCAACATAATCAATACCAATTTTCTGAGTGAAACCTCTAGCAACAAGTCTAGCTTTATATTTGTTAATATTACCATCAACATTATATTTTACTTTGTATATCTATTTAGACCCTATAATACTTCACGTTTCATGTTCATACAAGGTAATTAATGCATGGTACATATGATGGCTTCTGGTCATTTTCCTAAGGTTAATAGGATTTGAAATTTCTAACATAGATTGAGCCTAATTTAATTTCTTATCTAGGAAGATAAGAGTTTCAGAAATATCTATAGCATCAAAATATCATCATGACCATTTACTAAATCAGAATCAAAACCATCATTTAGAAGTATTTAATGAAGTAACTTCAAGAGAAGAAGACAACACATGTAAACCTTTCACTAGATTATATCTAGACATTTCATATAAGCTTCGATAATTAATATGTCCTAACCTTTCATGCCATAGTTTTGAATTATTCAAACTTTGAGATATAAAACAAGATGCAGAAGAGAAATCATCAAAAATATATAGAACTTTTATTTGAATTCCTTCAGTTATTTTACTCTCATTACTATCCTTGATATACCAAGTATCCTTCATGCATGGATTCTAGTTGTGTCCATACCTCTTTCAGATGTTTGATATTACCAATGTGTAGAAGGTACTCATTGTTCACATTGTGTAGAATCATAGAAAGAGCATCATGCATTCGTTGCAAGAATGTATTCATGTTATCTACAGTTACTTGAGCGACCGGTGGGAGCAACCTCAGATCCAAAAACAATCATCCAGAGTTTCCTTTTTGCCATAAATTCTATTTTGACCCAAATGTTGTAGTTGGTTTCATTTAGGATCTGAGTTTTGTTAAGAGAGAAATAACTGGATGCATCATTGTTTTTCTAAACTTATAAAACACACCCCATTATAATATACAATGTACCATAGAGTTAGATACATATTTATCTGATAATAAAAACAACACATTTAATAAAATCAGATCTAAATTTTATAGATCTAAAAAAACTGTTTGATCATAGCTAATTATGTCATTACAATGCATATTAATTAACCTCCCATAATCAAAATAATAACCCGCAATATAAAGGGCTCTACATTATACCCCCGATTTATATAAAAAATATATTTCTGACCATATAGAAGTGAAGAAGAGACCCCTAAGAATGCATAACAACTTCAAATTTCTAGAAAATAATTTAATGTAGACAAAAATATGTCCAGCGTAAATTTGATGTCTAAATGACCGTTATAATGGCTTATTTTTTGGTCTGTCATGACGGTTATTTGACCGTCTATTTTAACACAGTGAAAGTTTCCTAAAACCTACAATCTTAAATTTGACGTCTAAATGACCATCATATTGTCTTATGTTTGGTCTACTTTGACGGTCATTTGACTAAAACTTAATGAAACTTGTGTATTTCCAGAATGTGAAATTATATAATTTCTTCTTCTGTATAATATTAGGGAGTTTATATTTTAATACATTATAATAACTTATTATAATTTATAGTATAAAAATATATACACTTTTTAAAAAAAAGGGTATATAGTTTATAAAATGTAAATAAAAAACAACATATAGTTCATAAAAATTATAAACTATAGTATATTTTTTTATATAAAAAACACATAACCCTTATTAAAGGGGTTTAAAGGACATAAACCAGGTTAAAAGAATTTTACCAGTGTACAAGTAGATTTATGAAATTATAGATTAACCTGCATATTTTATAGAGGGGACAAGTAATTTTACCCGACCAATGAAATAAATTGAAATCCCTATTTTTATGAACCTTGTCTCCTCCCTTCATTTAATCTTAATTTTACCTTGCACACATTTAAAACTATAGAAAATTGTAAAATATTTTATAGAATTCCTGCAAGCTATTTTTTAAAAACTTTTATGTGGCTATCTCAAATATTTAATAAATATTTACCACATTTCACGTGGGCCACAAATAAACTAGCCCTTTTTTTTAATTCTTCATTTATAATTGAGAGTTTCACATTTATACCTGAGATATTATCTCATTTTATTATCTACTCCCACAATTATATAAAAGACCACCTTTAAATATGTTCATTTATATATTTTTTATAAACTATAAGATATAAATGAATGGGGTTGCCCCCTTACATGGATAATATAAATGGTTAGGGACACATGTTAAGTTTTATTTAATAAGTATTAAGATTTAAAAAGTAATCCCTTCATGGTCAAACAATAAACACAGGCTCCCTTTCCAAAATAAAGTAAGCACTTAAGTTTTTTTTAAAACATATATAAACCAAATCTAATAAAATTTATATTTTAAGCAGTTTAAACTAACCATATATATAAAATATGATTTAAACTTAGTTTGTTTCTTTTTTTAAAAAAAAACTATATATGCCTAGATTTATAAGTTAAGTTTAAATATGATTTAAACTTAGGCTTAGAATATGGTTTGTTGACTCTTCCCTCAATCCCATGTAATTTTAATATGGTTAAAGGCTTTTAATATATAGTTTTTTCAAAACTATATAAATTTTAATATGATGTTTATATAAATTATTATATAAACCTTATTCTATATTAAATATTTTTTTATTTAAAAATAATAATATAGTCTTCAAACTATATAGGATATAATTATAGATTAACTATTAACTATAGTTTTTTAAATTGAATCCTTTTAAAGGGGACCAAAGAACACAGGTATGAATTTACCTTCCGAAATATTTAACTTGCAAAAATTTGAAATAAACATAAAAATTGATCTTCAATTATTTCAAACCCCTATCACCTATGCAACATCACAAACAAATATTAATTAATATAATTTACAAAATGTTAAATAAAGTAAGAATATATCATATTACATCTCTCTCCAAAAAAATAGGGATTTAAAATCGAAAAACCCTAAAAATTTTACCGTGGAATTACCCAAATGTAAGGTATTTTAAAAATAACCTTTTACTTCAGAGAACTTACTTTTACAAAAGATTCACCTCCTCAAGGTTAATGATTTGGGGAAAAAAAGAAGGGGGTCACGGGTAAAAAATTAAATAAATAAAATACACAAATTTGATCTTAATTTATTTAATTTATCCGCTCTGATACCATGTTAGAATTTAAGGATTATAATAAATACAATTTAATCAACTTAAATATTAAATGTTACAATAAATATTTAAATAAATATTAGGTCATCGGGTAAATAAAGAAATCTCAGGAAATAACACAGGGGACACAGTATTTATAGTGGAAAACCCCAAAGGTAAAAACCCACTTTATAACTTTTTACCTCAGAGTTATTTTACATCCAAAGATCACATCCTTCTTTGAAACCCTATTTACCAAGGGTAAAATTAAATCACTTTTTGCACACCTTTGATATTTTCCCGAATATTTGAGGACCTAAAGTCTTTTTTTATATAAGGTGATCGGGTATGTCTCCCGACCCACTAACCTAAAATGGTTACACATACACCTAGGTTTATAATATTTAATATTAGAAATATAATCATTTCATGATATTAAATATTTAACCTAAAGTATATATCAGGTTAGTATATTTAAATAGAAATATAAATATTTCATATCATTAAATATTAACCTATATATTAGTGATGGACCCATATACATTAAGGGGTGGCCAGACCACTTAATCATTATGTTCCAACAACTTGATGGTCACTCTCATCGACTGATGGGATTCAGCGACCAATATTTTTCATCTACCAACAGAAAATATGATCGTCACCCTTGAGCATGTGTACAGGATCCTATGATTATCGATTGTTGGGGAGCCAGTGTATTCTATTTCATAAGAGGCATCAATGGAGCCGATAGTGGCTATGTTTGGGGAGGCGATGGGTGAGGTGAGGTATCATAATGCGAGCCTTAGTTATGGAGACATGTATGTAACCCATCCTCAAGAGATGAGATTGGTTTTATTGATGATGGAGGCGGTATGTTGCTTCACCTTACCAAATGTTAAGGGTGAGAGATTCCCATGAGCACTTATGGGAGTGCTCCAAGATATGATGAACAAAATTGGACATTCTGGAACAAGCATGACGTCCTGTCGACACTAAAATTTTCCTCCGTAATTTCTATTTCATTAATGTATGTATTAGGAATAGGATGTTGTTAAGTATAATTAGTAGTAGCATCCAATAGAAGATAATGGCGCTGCCAGTACGATGCCGCCAATAATGTATAGTACAGTAACAGTCAAAGTACAATAGGAATGTTGTAAAAAGTAAATAGTTGTCGTAAGTGGTCCGATAATGTTAAAATGTCAAATTTTGGGTAATTAGAGAAGTAGGGTCTACACGATTAGAAATTAGAAATATTATATTGGTAATAAGGACAAGGAGTGAGGTCATAAATATTTTGTGCATTTTATTTGTAAAAAGTCCAAAAATGTGGAACCCATGTGAAATGATAAGGTTTATCTTATCTTAAAAGATAAGCTTACATGTACAGATAAGAGTTAAGATATGGAATATGATTCATCGGAGTAGATTTCTTATCCTATCTTACAGATAAGATGGATAAGCCTGGAAGTTCTATAAATAAAGAGGCCACCCCCCTCATTAGCATAGAAGGAAGTAGTGAGAAATATTGTATGAGTAAGTGTGTAAAGGAAACCATCAGTTTAAAGGTGTGTTGAAGAAGCCATTAAGAGGTGTAATTGTGAAGTTTTTCCCATAATATTGGTGGAAGGAAAGTGAAGTCAATAACACTTGAAGTACCTCATGGGTGAGATTGTAACAATTTCATGCTAATATTATAATTTACTCTGATATTTCAGATTTATCATCATTCCTTTTTATCATAGTCTATGGTATTCTTGTGTTATGTTTGTTGTTGTGTTTCTAAATTACATCCACCAAACTAAAGGCTATGCATTAGTAAATAATCATAGCACGAGGAGTTCCCAGTGAAGAATTATCATAGTGTCGGATTGGTGATGACATTTTCGTTCCGTTGCCAGGACCATTCCTCGTTGGTGGATTTTCTAGAGAGATATTCCCACTTAGTCAAAAATTAATTGGAGGGTAACCTTGTTTTTACTGTGCATAGTAGTTACCATGGTAAAGTCATTTTTGTCGTGAATAGTAGTTACCATGGTAAAGTCATTTTTACTGTGAATAGTATTTACAGTAGTAAAGTCACTTTTTACCGTGAATAGCATTTACCGCAGTAATTTCACTTTTTACCGTGAATAGTGTTTACCATAGTAAAGTCATTTTTTACCGCAGTAAGTCAAGTTTTACCATAGTTTACCGTGGTCATTTCTATTTTACTGTAGAAAGGTGTAAAGTCACTTTCTATTATAGTAATTCCAATTATTATGTACATAAGTCTTGTTGATTGTACTTGTGGGTTGGTATTTCACGGTGGTTACTTTTGAAAATGGGGAAGATTCCTATTTTTTCAGCTCAATCTAATGAAGATGCTTCCTCTTTCATTCAAGAGTTTAAACAATCTTGTATTTGTAATGGCCTTATAAGAAGGGAACAATGGACTGAATTTTTTCCTACCTTTTTGGATGGTTCAGCACTTAGGTGGTTTGAAACACTAGGTGAAAATGTAAAAAACTCATGGGATTTATTAACTGAAAGTTTTCTTGAAGAATTTGGTGAGCAACAGAAATATGTAGATCTCATGACCAAGATCACAAAGCTAGCCCAAGGAGAGAAGGAGAAGATAATAGATTATCATGCTCGTGTTCTAGAGCTAAGGAGGAAGCTCGATGCCCAGATCCGGAAGGAAGGATTAGCGGATGGGTTGATAAATGGCGTGGATAATCTCCTATGTAAGCACTTCATTCTTGGGATGAAGCCAGAGATTAGACAACGAGTGAAGTATGACCACCCAGCTACCATTGAACAAGTAAAGGAGATTGCAAGAAGGCAAGAAGAAAGCATGGAAGAGGAGCCCAAAGAAATTGTTGCTAAAGTAGAGCCCACACTAGCACCTTTGGTCCAGAATCCACAACCACTCTCGGTGAGCACAAATATTTCTCCTAGTACATCTACTAAGTATGAAGATCTGCTCAAAAAGATGGGTCAGTTAACTATTAATCTTCTTCAAGTAAAAGAATTTAGTTCTCAGGGAGGAGATAAAGGTCCAAAAAGAAATATTTCTAAAGTTGTATGTTATGGTTGTTATAAAAAGGGTCATTATAAGTATAATTGTCTAGATAGAGCTTCTACATCTGGTAAAGGAGATAATGATAAAAGAAAAGCACCTGTGAATTCTTTTGATGTAGTAGATAAGAGCAGAAATAATGAAGTAGATGTGTTTGTAACAAAAAGAAAGAAAGAAAAAGATAATCAAGATGGAAATGATCCTAAGAAGATGAAAGGAGAAACTAGTAAGAAACATAGGAGAAGAAAGTTGGGTGTGCATGATTTTCTGATTTCACAGGGGCAAGGACCATACTCCATCTTGGAAGATCTGTCCAAGAGGCCTGCAAATATTACATATGGTCAACTTTTGGCTATGTCTTCTGAGAAGAGGCGGGAGCTGCGAAGTGGACTCAATGCTCGACGAAGGAAGGAGGTTGAGATCCCTGTTTTGGAATCAGAGGAAGATACCTATGCTCCACAAGTTGAGGTATTATGTAATGGTATTTCAATTCATGATGTCTTAGTTGATGAAGGTGTTGCAGTTAATATAATGACCAAGTCTGTAATGAATATGTTGGGTTTAAAAATTGATCGCCCCTCAACACTTATGTTAAGGTCATTAAATAAGGGAAAAACTAAACCAGAAGGTGTAGTTTCAAATGTGGCAATATCTGTTATGGGTGTTGTATGTGTGGTAGACTTTCAGGTGATGAAAAATGGTACGGTTGCGTACCCAACGTTGCTGGGAAGACCATGGCTAAGGAGAGTTCATGCAAGAAACTACTGGAATGAAGGTTTCATGACACTTGGACTTGGTAGAGAGAGGGTGAAGATAAACGTGATCCCTCGACATCATAAGGCAGAACCGATGGATTCAAGTGATGAAACTGATGATTGGACATCCTCTGATTACTCTAGTACCAGTGAAGTGGACACTGAAGATGAAGAAAGTGAGGTTGATGTTTCAGTCATGGATATCCTTCCAATCACACCAACTCATGACCCCATAAAATTATCTGAAGAAGAAGTTGATGATCATCTCTAGCAAATAAATATTTTTGATGCTGTGATGGAGAGTGAGAAGGAATCCTACCTCCAACTCTTTTGAAGGTACATACACATATTCACTTTTAATTACAAGGAACTCCATCAAGTAAGTTGGGTAGAACATTCTATTGAGCTGGTAGATGGTGCTAAGCCTATAAAGCAAATGCCATATAGAATGAATCCTAATTTTTCCAAGACTGTAAAAGAAGAAATAGATAAGTTGCTTGATGCAGGATTCATATTTGCTGTGGAGAATTCAGAATGGGTTTCTCCCATTGTGATCTCAATAAAAAATAATGGGAAGCTACGCATTTGTGTTGATTACAGGAAGCTCAATAAGGCAACAAAGAAGGATCATTACCCTCTTCCATTTTCAGATCAGATCTTGGACGAAGTAGCTGGCCAGGAGTGTTATAGTTTTGCTGATGGATATAGTAGCTACAACCAATCTCATATAGCAGAGAAAGATCAGCTGAAGACCGCGTTCACCACTCCTTGGGGAAATTTTACTTATAGAGTTATGCCTTTTGGGTTGTGTAATGCTCCGGAAACATTCCAGCGTTTGATGAATAGGGTGTTCGAACCCTACATTGGGACCTTCATCAGAGTATTTCTGGATGATTTTTGCATCTATGGGAGCAAGTTGGACCACCTGCACCAAATGGAGACAACATTTCAAAGGTTAGATGAAGCACAAGCCTCACTAAACCCTACAAAGTGTGTCTTTGGATGTTCTAAAGGTGTTTTGTTAGGGCATGTTGTATCCAGAGATGGTATTGGTACTGATCCTGATAAAGTTTCAAAAATCAAAGAGTTATCATTTCCTATGAATAGAAGGAAGTTGAGATCATGTTTAGGCCATGTGGGGTACTATAGAAGGTTCATCAAGAATTTCTCAAAGATTACACAGCCACTAACCCAGTTCTTGAAGAAGGATGTTACTTATGAACCAGGAAATAAGGTGCATGAAGCTTTTAGACAATTGAAGGAAGCCCTGGTGTTTTCGGTTGTTTTAAAGAATCTATATTGGAGAAAGCCATTCATTATGTACATTGATGCCTCAGATGCAGTACTAGGAAGTACTTTGAGCCAAAAGGATGAAAATGGGAATGAACATCCAATTTACTTTGGGAGCAGACAAATGAGCAGTGCTGAGGTAAATTATACTGTAACTGAAAAAGAGGCTCTGGCTATCATTTTTGTTGTAAATAAGTTTAGGAATTACTTGCTAGGGAAAAAATTTCTAGTTGTAACAGATCATCAGGCTCTAAAATATATTGTAAATAAGCCTAACCCATCAGGGAGGATAGCAAGATGGATAATTTTGCTACAAGAATTTGAATTTGATATTATAGATAGGCCAGGAAAGAAGCATGTCAATGTAGATGCACTCTCTCGAGCCTATGATGGTTTAGGATCATCTTGTGATGATGATGATTTCCCCGATGCAACATTGTTATCCCTTGACACAATCCCTAGTGAATACATATATATTTGGAATTATCTGAATGAATTCAAGTTTCCTGATGGTGACAATGCAAAGACTAAGAGAAAGATTACTCAAGTCAGTCATCCATATTCTATTCTGTATGGAGTATTATTTCGAATAAGACCTGATGGACAGTACAAGAGAGCAGTTGGACATGATCAAGGGAAGGAACTGCTAGAATAATTCCACAATGGTACATGTGGAGGGCACTTCTCTGGACAACTTACAGCAAGAAGGATCTTGGATGCAAGTTATCACTGGCCCACTCTTTTTAAAGATTGTTATAATTATTGTAAGACATGTGATATTTGTCAAACAAATGGTAACCGTAATACTTCATCAGCTCCATTATGCCCTATTCTTCCACTTGGTCCCTTTGAAAAGTGGGGAATAGACATTGTAGGTCCACTTCCAACTACCTCACGCCTAAATAATTATATTGTAGTTGCCACCTATTATTTAACCAAGTGGGTTGAAGCTAGGCCATTGAAAACAACTTCCATGGATGAAGTGGCAAGGTTCATATATGAACGCATTGTCACCAGATTTGGTTGTCCATTAGAAATTGTAACAGATCAAGGAAGCCACTTCATTAATGAGGTGGTAGAAGCCCTAGTCAATAGGTTTTCTATTAAGCACAGGAAGGCAACAACATACAAGCCAAGCACAAATAGACAGGTGGAACGAACAAATTTTGTGTTGTGTCAAATTCTAGCAAAAGATGTAGCCTCGTAGGTACTGTTGGTGTCGAATCGCAGCACCCCTGGGACTCTGCAACGTGATCGGTTGAGACTCTCAGTGCGATTGCACAACATGGAGCTTTTCCCAAGTGTGGGACCTTGCGAAATCGGAAAATCTCTCCGGATGAAGGCCGGAACCTATTCCTCTGTTCAGATGCACACGTAAAATGCAGATGGTCTACCAAAAACCTAATCTAACTTGCCAAGGAGACAGGGTAAGAAAATGCATGAAATAACAACCCTAAACTATGAAGGTGATGCACCGAGGAATGTTAAACACTCGTTTTGCAAACTAAACATAGACCACATAGATGCAATACGAACACCATGCATAGGCAACCAAACTGCAATAAGAGATCAATAATGACAGCAATGAATACATGAGAGGGTTTAGAATCAATCACAGACATATATATATTTCTCAAGGGTCGATACAGTACATTGCAGTGGCCAAGAGGCAAAAAATGACATTACAATCCATATGGGAGGCTTGAAAGTTCCACAAATTCTCTTGCAAGCAGGAGAGAAGGGAGGATGCAAAATGAAAATGTCCAACACTTTACAAAGAGCCTCTCTTGACCATTTATATGAGGAAAAAAGAGGGAGAAGAGAATGATTCGGATTCTACCCCAACCACCTCCAAGACTGCACCTAACTCATCCCATAATGGCAGTAGGTGGGATCCCCAACAACTCAAAACATGACGAACTATATTTTGCATTTCTAAGAACTTTTTCCCACCCAATTAAAGATATCCAGTCATATTTGGGTAGAGGATGCCGAGAGCTTTCCGAAAAGTCCAACCTTGTGTGAATATGAGCTCCCTGTGAAAAGTTATGGCGATTTGAATATTTCCTGCATTAGGTCTTCTTCTTGTCAGGTTTGGGGTTCTCCTCTACATTTGCATCAGAATTGGAGGATGGCTCGACATGCTGCTTGATGTTTGCGTTTTCCCGAAACCCACTTTCACCAGATTTCCAAGCTTTCCTTTGTTGTCGGGGGCGGAAGGTGAACTTGCATGTACATCGGGTTCGGAGGGTTGCTCGACATGTTTTCGCCCCGTGCTTCCCCACCGTGTTTTCCTGACTTCGAAACCCGATTTGCTTTGTGTCGGGTTTTCTAACCCTTGTGACATGTTCTTTGGCATCGGGTTTTTCAACCCCTCCGACATGCTTCTGCGCCATGTTTCTCCGCCTCCGAAACTCGCTTTCCCTTTGATGTCGGGTTTTCCAACCCTTGCAACATGTTCTTTGGCATCGGGTTTTTCAACCCTTCCGACATGCTTCTGCACCATGTTTCTCTGCCTCCGAAACCCGCTTTCCCTTTGATGTCGGGTTTTCCAACCCTTGCGACATGTTCTTTGGCGTCGGGTTTTTCAACCCTTCCGACATGCTTCTGCGCCATGTTTCTCCGCCTCCGAAACCCACTTTCCCTTTGATGTCAGGTTTTCCAACCCTTGCGACATGTTCTTTGGCGTCGGGTTTTTCAACCCTTCCGACATGCTTCTGCGCCATGTTTCTCTGCCTCCGAAACCCACTTTTCCTTTGTGGGTTTGTTTACCCGGGGAGGGAAAAATATACAATAGGTACATAAATGGGACAAAAGGATTCATGCAGCATTGTTGGCATATAGGGTAACATCAAAGTCAACAACAGGATACTCCCCATTTCAGTTGGCTTATGAAATTGATCCAGTTCTTCCTATCGTGTTTGATATTCCTACTGTGAGAGTTATGAAAAATGAAAGAATGGATGAAAGTGATTCAGTAAAAGAAAGGTTGGTACATCTTCATTTGCTAGAGGAAATGAGGGAAATAGCGAAGGATACAAGCTATAAGAAGAAAATGAAGCAGAAGGAATACTTTGATCAAAAGATCCATTGGTCTCCATTTCATGTGAATGACTTGGTCCTAGTATATGATTCAAGATACAAAAAAAGAAGACAGAGAAAATTTCTTCCAAAATGGATGGGTCCCTACAAAATAGCAGTTGTGCATGAAAATGGTACGTACCGACTGGAGGAATTGGATGGCACTCCCATTACGAAATGGGTCAACCACGACAAGTTGAAGATTTTCCAAGCACCAGAATAGTCTACTTTGAGGACGGAGTAGAAGCTAGGAAGGGGGAAGATGTCGACACTAAAATTTTCCTCCGTAATTTCTATTTCATTAATGTAGGATGTTGTTAAGTAAAATTAGTAGTAGCGTCCGATAGAAGATAACGGCGCTGCCAGTACGACGCCACCAATAATGTATAGTACGGCAATAGTCAAAAGTACAATAGGAATGTTGTGGTAAAAAGTAAATAGTTGTCGTAAGTGGTCTAGTAATGTTAAAATGTCAAAGTTGGGGTAAGTAAAGAAGTAGGGTCTACATGATTAGGAATTAGAAATATTATATTAGTAATAAGGACAAGGAGTGAGGTCATAAATATTTTGTGCATTTTATTTGTAAAAAGTCTAAAAATGTGGAACCCATGTGAAATGATAAGGTTTATCTTATCTTAAAAGATAAGCTTACATGTACAGATAAGAGTTAAGGTATGGAATATGATTCGTCAGAGTGGATTTCTTATCCTATCTTACAAATAAGATGGATAAGCCTGGAAGTTCTATAAATAAAGAGGCCACCCCCCTCATTTAGCATAGAAGGAAGTAGTGAGAAATATTGTATGAGTAAGTGTGTAAAGGAAGCCATCAGTTTAAAGGTGTGTTGAAGAAGCCATTAAGAGGTGTAATTGTGAAGTTTCTCCCATAATATTGGTGGAAGGCAAGTGAAGTCAATAACACTTGAAGTACCTCATGGGTGAGATTGTAACAATTTCATGCTAATATTATAATTTACTCTGATATTTCAGATTTATCATCATTCCTTTTTATCATAGTCTATGGTATTCTTGTGTTATGTTTGTTGTTATGTTTCCAGATTACATCCACCAAACTAGAGGTTGTGCATTAGTAAATAATCATAGTGCCGAATTGGTGATGACAGCACCAACATTCCTAGTGCATGTATATAGGGAGCTATGGGCCTATGGGAGATTGTGACAGTTTAGTTTGTGTTGCACCTTTTTACTACATTGTTGGGCATACGATCATATCATGTGCGTTCGCCCAGTTGGTTTTATGTGACATGATTGGTTTGGGGGTGGATTTTTTAGATTTGGATACAAACGGTAGGTACCAGTTGGTGGGTAGCATAGGGTGGCTAGAGCCACACATGATGTTTTATATTATAGGTGATTGTTGGAGGGACTATCAAGGATCAATATTTTTTGGAGGCCCTACATTAGTTACCCCTCATAAAGGGGCATGATGGAGAAGTTAGACAAGCTTCAGTTGTTGATGTGGATACAAGGGTGGCATGTCGGCAGGCATGAGATGATACCTATAGATAGGGTTAGACGGTAGTTTGGGATGCCACAGGGTATGCCTCCACCTTTCCCAGAATACTGGAGAGATGACATGGAAAGACCCACCTCTCCACCACATTTGAGTGTTTTGATAGGTGTAGGAGGAGAATCTAATGGATAGGTGGATTGATGAAGCTAGAATCACTGATGGTTATAGGTAGTGGTGGGTGGCATAGTGATGGGAGGCAACACCGAGACAAGCCTGATCTTTCTACTGTGATAGTATAGAGAGATTCCCTATAGGGGTAGGTGGACACTCTTCACACATATCTCACAAGTGTGCAGGGTCAATTGATAATAGCTCTTGTGTAGGTGGTCATCCTGCAGGCCCATGTGAGCCTTACAGCCTTAGCTAGCCCAAGTATAGGAACCCATACAGGGTGGTGATGGGGATGGATTATAGGTAGACATCTTATAGGCGCATGTAGTAGGTTTGCAGGGCCAACTGACCACTGCACAGGCACAGGTTGTGGCCTTATAGGCTCAAGTTGCAACATAGGGACCTACACAGGCTCAGGAATAGGGTCCCATACTATAGGAAACAATGGTGGGACAGGGTCCCATGGTACAGGGAGGAGGACAGGGATCACAGGTACAGGGAACTAGGCCAGGATTAATAGGACAAGGCACATAGGTTACATTGAGACCTATGGAACCACCTCATATAGTGACTATGGTGAGATTTAGGGATGCTCTAAATGAGGCATGTTACTATCAGGATCACTTGACAAATGTCGGGATAGATGTCCCTTCTTATGCTGAGTACAAATCCCTACATGTTACGAGTGAGAGGAAAATATCCCGCACTCATAGTTTAGAGTGCACATGGGGCGGTGATCCCAAAGACAAGGGCAGGGTGAGGCTACTAGTTCACGTAGGTCAGGCCCAGCTGAGGGCTAGGTTGAGATTACACTGAGACCCCTAGAGGGCGGAAAGATGTTGGCAGGGAGATAGACAAATCGGGAGGAGGAAACAGCTAAGACTGGGTCGGAGGATATGAGGTGGGGTGAAGATTAGCCACTTCGTATGATTTTTTTTTAGATTTTGATATATATCAACCTATGTTCCGAAGATAGTGATGTTTTATATGAGAGTTTGGTGATTTATATTTATATTGGTCTACATGCCAAAGATAGTGAGACCATATCTGAGTGACTTGAGATACTTTTATTTATTTGTATCAGTGCATATGTGTATTGATACACAAACTTTTTCCTAGTTATATAAATGAAGATATTTATTGCATGGATGATGTAACTATGTTTTTAATTTCCATTGTCAGTGTGTATCGATGGAAAATAGTTGAATTAGGCATGATTGAGTCAAGGTCATGTAAGCATGATTGAGTTTAGGTCATTTAGGCATTGTTGAGTTAGGTATAGGCATGGTTGATTCTGGTATAGGCATGGTGGAGTCTAGGTGGGTTAGGCATGGTGGGGTCTATGTGCGTTAGGAATGGTTGAGTCTAGGTCAGCTAGGCATGGTTTGATCATGTTTGTGGGTTTGATTTAATTTCCATGTTATTGGTAGTATGGAAAAATAAATGATGATGTATATTTATGTTATGGTTTAAACTTCCAAATATTTATATCATGGAATGGTGAACTGATTGATGTATGATATGGTGAAATTGTAGGTATGTATGTTTGTATTAATTTCCAGGTGTTGTAGAAAATGGAAACTAAGGTAGAATATGAATAGTAAAATGGGAGAAAATAGGTTAGGGTAAAGAGTGGTTAAGATAACCTCCAAGGGACCCATGCCCTCAGAGTGTTGCCTACATATCCCCGACAAAAATGGGCCTCATACCGGTGTAGTTATCCCGTAATCTAGGGAATAATATGATGAGGATAGATGAATGAGTCGGTAGTTTTTAGGAATGGTTGATTTTAGGTCAGTTAGGTATGGTGATGTTAGTGAAAGAGGAATTCTTAAAATTTAGTTGTCGATGGTCTAGTCATATATAAGAGAATCAACAAGTAAGAAAAAAGTGAATGGTAAGAGGTGACAAAACAAGACGCCTAATTGATAAAAACCATTTCAAGTCTACCACACCGAATATTGGATTATGAACGTAAGACCCTAAAGGCGTTGTATAATTGACTATTCTAAGGGTGAAGAAAGTCACATGATCAGGAAATGTTGCATTTACAGCAAGTCCCTTGAGCGGGCAAAAAATTAGGGTGAAAAAGGCTATGAGGTGAAATCAGGTTGGTTTAAGTGTAACCTAGTGTGAGATAACATGCCTATTTAGCAAGAGACCGAAGATCAAAATAGGCAAGTCCATGATGAAAAAGTGAGCTTTTTCTTTTTGCTTTCGTTTTTATGATTGATGTGGGAATTATATATGGGATGAGTAGATTATTTCCTTGAGGTCTTCATGAAGCTAATCGATGTAGGAAGCTTATGAATATTTTTTTTGCAAGAATAGTCAACTTTGTATGATAGACTATGTACAATATTGCTAGCTTTGTATAGTTGTCCTTCGAGGGAACAATATATTTATAGTAACAAAATAGAAAGCGTAGATTTTAGTTTTGAGGGAGTCATCTTTTTGCTGGAAGTTTGACTCAAGGAGTTGAATCCCATTTTACTTTTTAACTTGTTTTACTTTGGACTTTTAAGTCATGGACAAGACTATAGAGATCGATATGCTCTTATGTTACAGAAAAAACCATAGCACACAGAGGCTAACTATGAAAGAGAGAATTTACATGATGAATAACCATGGGATTCCATCTTGAAAGATATGAAAAGTATCCATGAGAATAATGCCATGAGTAGAGCCATGGTACTCATATTGAATAAAAAGGCTTAAAAGCTGACACGTAATCACATGATCTTGGTTTAGTCATTGATCCTTAAAATAGGTAAGTGAAAGGTGAATGGTTCTCAAGGGACAAGCACTTAATGGAAAAAAGGTGATATAGGAATTGATTCAACAAAAGAATGGTCGAATATGTAAAGCATTGAGGGGATCAAGTTTCAGTTTACCTTGGAGTGAAGACAAAAAATAAGCACCTAATCCATAGGTATGAGTAACAATATACGTCCAAGCCAGTTAGGATAAATTTTTCCCTTTTTTAGTTTTCTCTTCTTTTATTACATGTTGATTTTCCTTCATGATGAGGTCGCTGACCTAGATGGTTCATTCATGGACACATTTATCGTAGGCACATTTTTGGTAGATTTGGAGATGGTCATGAGCATTGAGATGACATTCATCTTATAACTCAAGTTGTGCCAAACGGTCTTCGTGAAAGTCATCATTGTTGAGAATCTTTTTTAAGTAATATATGAAAAGATGGAATCTAGACTTCAAGAGGTAGAACATCCTCTGTACTGTATACCAGAGAGAAAGGCATGGCAATAGTTGAAGTACAGATACTAGTGCAATAAACCCATAAGGCAAAAGGAATATGTTTATGCCAATCCTTTCCAGTATCATCAACAACTTTCATAAGAATTTTTTTTAAGGTTTTGTTGGTTTATTTAGCTTGGCCATTTGTTTGAGGGTAGTAAGGTGAGGAAAACCTGAGTTGAATGTTGAAGGCATCATAAATTTTCCATAGGGTTTTGTTTTTTATTTTTTTCCGTTATCAAAGATGAGACGATGAGGAACACCTAAGCGACAAATGATGTGATGGTTGATGAATTCACATATTTTCTTAGATTTTATAGAAATAAGATGTATGGATTCTACCCATTAAGTGTAGTATTCAATAGTGGTAATAATCCATTGATTAATTTGTGAAGAATGAGGATTGATCTCTCCGAAAAGATCTAAACCCCATTGAGAGAAAGGCCAAAGGTCTCGTGCGACCTGTAAGGCATGACTAGGTGTGTGATGGAGATCAGCATGTTGTTAGAACTTCACACAACATTTGACATAATCACAACATTCACATTTTACGATAGGACAATAAAATCCCAAGCAGAGAGTACGTTTAGTGACATCTAAACCACTTAAATGACCTCCACACATTCCGTCGTGAACTTCCTTGATGGTGTAGGGAATTTTAGAACTTGTAAGGCATCGCAAGAGGATACCATCAAAGCCTCATTTATAAATAAGACCACCCATGATGACATAGCGAGAGAAACTTTTTAGAAAGGCTCATTGTCCATTGCAATTAAGATCTATAGGTAGAATTGAAAGGGAAAGGTAGTCATCAAATTGCTTATACCAAAGTTCATGTGGGTTAGTTTCAATGGTTCTATCAAGGTTGATATCTTGAAATATATAGGAAGGTGATTGCAGCCTTTGTACTATGACAAATATTCTTGATTCAGAGGGCAAAGTGGGTATTTGAGAAGCAAGACATGTCATGGTGTCTAAAAAATTATTTTTAGAACATGGGGTGGTTTGAAGTTCATAATAGTAAAAGGTAGTCAAAAGTCTATCTACATGATGCTTATACAATTGAAGTATCTCATTACGACACTAGTATATACCATTAACTTGGATTATAACTAGTTAGGAATCTCCAGAGATATTAATTGACTTAATTTCTAAGGCAATGGTGGTTTGGAGGCCTAATATGAGTGATTCACATTCAGAAATATTGTTAGTACAATAAAAATATAGTTTGAAAATAATAGCATATGCTCACTATTAAGAGGAATGAGGATAACTCTGGCGCCACCCCCACACTAACATTTGGAACCATCAAAGAATAGGGTGATATGGTAAATGGTATCTTCCAAAGAGAGGGTAGTAATGGATTCATCCTGGAAGTTGAAGTTAGAGGATTGATTACTAGAGAGAGGTGCATCTACAAGTTGGTCAGTGATAGTTTTTCCTTTGACATATTTTTTATGGATGAATATGAGTTCTAGGTCTGCAAGAAGCATAACCCAACGTGCATCTCATTGATGTTGGTAAGGCTTGGTGTACATGTAATGTAAGGGGTCAGTATTAGTGATGACAAATGTTTTATGGTTGAGTAGGTAATGGCGAATCTTAGTGGCGATAAAAACTAAGGCTAAGGAAAGTTTTTCATCATGGGTGTGTCTAGTTTTGTAGTCTAGAAGCATACGAATTATATAGTAAAACACTTGTTCCCTATGTTTCTTGTTACGATGAGTGAGCATGGAACCCAAGGAATGATCAGTGGTAGAAATGTAAAGGTAAATTGGTTGGTCATACTTAGGAGGAATGAGCACAGGTGGTTGGAAGAGGTATTGGTTTAAGGCTTCAAAGGATTTTTGGTATTCATCATCCCATTTTAAGGAGACATCCTTTTTGAGGAGATGATGAAATGGGTTGCAGAAGTGGGAAATTTGAGAAATAAAGAAACAAATAGATTGCAAATTTCCTTGCAAACTACGAAGTTGATGAAGGTTAGTAGGTGGAGGAATTTTGAGAATATCCTTGATTTTAGTGGGATAAACTTCTATGCCACATAAAGAAATGATAAAACCAAGGATCTTGTCAGAAATAATAACGAAGACACACTTCTTAGGTTGAATTCAAACGCTGTACTTGATGAGATGGTCAAATAAGACCTTAAGGATTGTAAGGTGGTTAGCCCAATGTTTATATTTAGCAAGGAGATCATCAACATAATCTTCCAATATGTGATGCATGATGTCATGAAAGATATAAGTCATAACCCATTGATATGTAACACCAACATTTTTAAGGCCAAAGGGCATGACTTGATAGTAGAAGGTTCCCCAAGGAGTGATGAAGGTAGTTTTGTTTTGATCTTCCGAAGTGAGTAATATTTGGTTATAACCTAAGAAACTGTCCATGAGTGGTAACATCTCATGGCCAGCGGTGAGATCAACTAGTTGGTCAATACTAGGTAGAGGAAAGTTGTCTTTATGGAAAGATAATTTAAGGTCATGGAAATCCATTTAAATGCAGAGTCTCCCTATCGCTTTTGTGATAGGAATGATGTTAGAGATCCATTGGGGATAATCAATAGGTAGAATGAAGGAAATCAAGAGAAGGCATTAAAGTTCTTCTTTGACAAGAAGGGAAATGTGATGATGTATTTTCTACAGCTTCCATTTTGCGGGTTTGGATTCAAGAATAGTTACGATATTGTGTACCACAATGTTTGGGATAATACTGGGCATATCAATGTAGGACCAAGAAAAAGCATTACTATGGTCTCGGAGGAATGAGGTAAAATAATCCTGCTCAATAGCATCTAAAGATTGGCCTATCTTTAAAATGTGTGGGTCATCCTAAGTGTCAATATTGATTTCAATGGTCGATTTGTTTAACATGGTTTGTGTCTCAGAAGGTAATGATTGGTGAATATAAGAATCTTCCAAACCAAGGTAGGTGAGAATAGACTCATCATCCTAACATTGAATGATGTTAATAGAACTTCTATCATCATCGATCATGTTAGGATACAGAAAGGGAAAATGAGAGGGAGCCTCATCATCTCATTGATAATTCATAGGTCCCAGGGAGATGGTGTTCACGAAAAAAAATGTTACGAGGAATGGATTTTGGATCCATAGACTCCATAGGTGAAGGGGGTGAATTTGGTAGATGGGGTGAAGAAGGTGTTTCATCATCAATGAGTTCAACGCGGGCCTTATTGGAAGATGGTTCAGTAAATATAATACCACTATGGTCTTTGTGTTTATGAGTGGTACATGGGATAACAGTATGGTATCCTTGTTCATAAAAGCCAAAGCCAAAGCCTTTCCATGCACAACAGTGAAGGAAAGTGTGGGTGAAGAAGCGGTTGGTGAGAGATTGGAGGTCAGATGAAAATGGTCATGTTTGGGAAGGTGGTTCGAGAAATTAGGTAGAAGTATGAATTCCTCTATATGTTAAGTTGGTATGAGGGTGGGGAGGACCATAAGGGAAAAAATTTCCTATGTGATGATCATAGTGAGGATGTTGGCAAAGGTTACCATACTCTTGAGGAGTAAGGAATGTGTCGATGTTGTATAGGCGATAGTCCCCCAGAGTGAGACGTTAAAAAACACCTTGTAAGGGATCAGTAGTTTGTATATGGGTAGCGGGAATAGATTAATCACCAGGTAATTGTGAAGAAGATGCACTAGGTAGTTGAGAAGTCTATGGGTTGGTGGATGGGTCAGCTACAGAGGCTATGATAGGAGTGGGAATAAAGGAGTTAGGTGCAAGAGAGGTAGTGATAACATTTTTGGATGGGGTTGTGGGTGAAAGAGAATTGGCAGTGGTGGTAGATTCCTTAACTGGTACAAGGACATCATTAGGTCGGTACAACATGTTATAGCTTTTGAATGGTGACGGGTCAGCTAGAATGGTATAGTTATGTCCTTCATTTTCAAATTTTAGACAGTAATGTAAGGTTGAAGGGACACAACCCATGACATGTATCCAAGGTAGACCAAGCAATAGGCTATACTGGGATCCCCCCTCTAATACATAGAACAATTCCAGAATAGTATAGGGGCCCACACAAATGTGGAGAATGATGGTGCTAAGGGTGGAAGTGATGACATCATTGAATGAATGCAACATAACTAGGTTATTATGCATGGAATTGGCATGGATGCACATTTGTTTATACGCATGGGAGGAGATGATGTTAATGTTGGCACCTCCATCAATCATAACGTGTTGAATGCGTATACTATCAATGTAAATAGAAATAAAAAGGGTGGGATCAAGATCATCTGATTGGAGAGGTGTAATCTCGTCGTTAGAGAAACTAAGGGAAGCTACTTTATGAGTAGTGGCAGGTGTAGAGGAAGGGGATGAATTGGTGAGTGAAACCACATGGTAAGGGTTGATAATGGAGGCCATGGGCATAGGGCCATTAGATAAAACGTTAATGGATTGCAGAACCTCCATGATGGCGTGTCGATGGGATTCATATGTTTGGACAAGGTTGTACAAATACATTTTTAGAATATATTGGTGTAATTGTTTTATCATTATACAATGGGAGACCCCATCAGAAATTGGGTATGTGGGTCCCTGAACGGTAATTCTTGGTGGGAGTGCAGATGGTATATTGGGCATAGGATTAGTGGATGGGCTGGTTGCTTTCTCCTTTCCTTTGTCTTTTTAGGTGTGAGTGGCAATGTTAACCATATTGATATGGGGTGAAGGAGTAGGTGAATCGTGATATGTGTAGTGATAGGATGGACAATAGAATGAAGAAAAATGTTTTTGTGATAGAATTTGGATGCAGTGACATTTTGGTGGGGTTTTGGCTAGCTCTCTTATGCGGACCATGTTGATCTTGAATTTTGGAGGATAAATGGGTTGTGGAGGTGGTGATGAAGGTCACTGAATAGGTAGTGGGAAAGGATGTTTGGCGATAAGTGGGGGTAGAACTAATTCCTCATTTAGAATATCATCATCGTCAAAGTTTTGTTCAGGAGGAAAAAGTTTGAGAAGAACAGTTTTTAGAGCCTTACAATTTTCTACATCATGTCCTGACACACAATGGTAGGTGTAAATTTTAGTATCATCAAACCCTTTTAGTTTGGGTTTGAGTGGGTCGTAAGGTCTAAGGGGAGGAAATTTGATGACAAAGGTCTCTAAAAGGTTAGCTAGAATGTTGGCATAAGACCCTGCCAATGGATCACAATGTGAGGTGAGTGTGGTTCTAGATTGAAGTGTGGGTGATTATTATGTGTGAGGTGCTACAGGAGGTGTAATTGGAGGTGGGATAGGTTTTCCTACCATTTGGTAGGTGGTACCATTTTAGGCTTGGTATGTACCTTCTTGGGTAAAGGCATAGTAGATGAACTAGTGATAGAAGGTGTTGTAGACTTAACTACCTCTTTGGGTGGTAGTGTGTTTTTCAACTTTGGTTTCACTTTCCTAGGTAAAGGTGAGGAAAGAGTATGTGATGTGGAAGGGAGGGAAGATGGCGGAAGAGGATGAGTTATCCAAGGTGATAAAGGAGGTGCAGTGAAGTTTGCTGGCAGAGACAAGGTGTAAGGTATGGGTTGAAGAGAAATAAATTTCATAGGTACGGATGAGGTTATTGTAGGTGGTGGGGGTATAGGCAGTAAGAAAGATACGGATAATGGCACAGGTTTACATTGTGTGCGTAAGGTGTGTGTAATAAAATATCATGATGAAGAAGAGGGATAATGTGATTTTGGTTTTCCTTGGCTAGGAGGTTTCTTGGATAATGTTGATGGGTGAGGTCATAGGATGGAGGGAAGTGGTGAAGGTGGCAGAGGAGTAGTGGGTGAAATGGGTGTAGGCGGCCTAGAAGGTTGGGACTTCCTTTGAGGTGGGGGAATATTTTTTATGCGGGTTTTTGAAGATGTGGCTCAGGCTAATTTGACAAGATGGTGGACTAGGCTTGATGTCTGCATGACACCCAATGTGGTGATGGCTCTAGATGGAGGGGAAGGTGTAGATACAAGTAGGTTTAGTTTGTTGGTAAAGGTTTGGATTTAGGCGAGGGTGGTGAAGAAGAGGCCATTTCAACAGGAATGGTCATTGTTGATTTGGTTGTCTTAAATACCTTTAGATAAATCGTGGATGTATTAGTAGGTGATATTTTCATTTGGGTTGAAAAGGGTAGCCAGAGATGTCCCCAAAGCATGGAATTATCAACATAATCAAAGTGGTTGGACAGACATGTAAATGGCACTGTTGTAAGAGGAGATGAAATTGGTTTAGTATCAATCCCTATAAAATATTTTTGTGAGACAGGGAAATGGTTAGCTTCAGACTCTGTAGGTAAGAGAGCCGAGATTAGATCATTAGGGTCCTAGAAGGCTAATGGCAAATTTTCACCAACAGGTAGTGACACTTCTAAAGGATCCCCTATGGGTAGGGGAGATGGAAGGTGGGATGAGGTAGGTTCCTCTTTTGGCAGAGAGGAAAGTGAGTGTGACTCTCCCATGTGTGGGAGATTTAACACCATAGGTTATTTTTTAGGTTGCGAGGTGGGTGGTGAAACGATATCAGAAGGTATTGTGGTCTCCTCCATGGGTGACAGGGGAGTTGAAGGGGACTCCTCTATGGGTGAAGGAGTGAAAAAAATAATATCCTCCATGGGTAAAGGAGTTCGTGCTAGAATATCCTTGATGGAGGGAATATGATGAAATTGAGGAAGGTCCGGTATGGTGTCAAACATAGCATGGGCCTCATAGACATTACTGTCATTAGTTGAAGGTTCACCAATTTTGTTAGATGATCAAGTGTGATTAAGAAATGGATTCTTGAAGATATGTAAATTCTAATTGAACGGTACATTTTGGTTGTCCAAGACAAGATCTCCATTGTCTAACATTTCCTGGATGATGTTTTTGAAGGTGGTACAATTACCATCACTATGACCTTTTACACGATGATAGTTGCAATAGTTCTGTTCTTTGTACCATGTAGGCATAGGACAAGTAGGGTCAAAACTAGTATATGGTTTGAAGGGTGGTAGAGCAATTTCTTTTCCTTTAAGAAGTTTTTCTAATAATGAAGAATAAGGCTCCCCGATTGGAGTGTAATTTTGTTGCTCTCGCCTGAATTGGAAAGCTTAAACGAGAGAAACATTGGAAGAATATTTTGACTGATTGGATGCGTGAGATGGGCCAGCTTTTAAAACTACCGCGTTGGCATATCCTTTTTCTTTGGAATAGTTGTTTTGTGGTTTTGAAGAGGAAAAATCATCAATGGATTTGAATGTAGCATTTTTGTTATGCAATTGAATTTTCTTGTCTTCTATGGCACGGATTTCAAGCTTTCTAGCCATGGTGAACACTTCATCAAAGGTACGAAAGGTTTGGACTTGGATATTTGGTGAGATGTTGTTGGCACAAGCCCGAGTGAACAACTCTATAAGATTAGTTTGAGGTAGCGGGAATGTAAGCTAGTTGATGAGGCTCCGCCAATGAGTGATAAAATCTATGATAGACTCGCCGTTGTATTGTCGTGTTGAGTACAAGTTGGTCATGGTGACCTTGTTGATGAGATTGATTGAAAAATGGTCCAAGAAGGCGTGAACCACTTAGTTAAATGAGTAAATGGAATATCGAGGTAAACCACTATACCAATCCAACGTGGGTCATGTCAATGACATAGGGAATGTCTGCAACAATAGAGTGTCATCATGAGTGATTAAATAACACCCATGTTTGAAAGACCGCAAGTGTTACTATGGATCCTCTTTTTTGTTGAACCAATTGAATTTGAGCATTTCCCAATACATAGGATATGGACAAATGGGAATAGATGGATGAATGGGCTCATTGTAGATTTCATCATATGTTAAAGAGTTAAGAGAGCTAGAAACTAATGCTTCCAATATTTGCATCATTTCCATAATCATTTTAATAAGGTTGTTGGTAGGTTGTGGTGACTGGGCACCCCCTACTGTATAATGGGGTTGATGATGAAGTATGATGTGGATGGAATTCCATTATATGGTGGTGTCGAGTATGAGAACTACATGGTGGGAATATATGTAGGCAACGAATATCCCAAATAGGTGATAGATGAGATAGGAGGTTATTGGTGATATGTGTAAGTATGTGGGGTGGATGTAGAGATCCTTGTAGTGATTGGAGGTAAATACTGCGGGATGGAGAGGATGATGTTTTTGAATGGGGTATGGGTTACCGAAACCATGGATGGCTGCAATGTAATAGGTATATACGAGGTGACAGGTGCAGATGGGGATATGATCAAGCTAGTTGATGAAGGAATATTTGACACCATTGGAGCAACTGAAATCAAAAGTGTGACCGATGTTGTAGGTGCTGCAGATATTGATGACATGGGGTCAAGTTGGGATACTATAGGCGGTAAGGTTGAAGAAGGTAATGCCGAGCTAGTGGTAGTTGATGAAGAAGTAGGGGCGATGGAAGGAGGAATGGACACGGACATGTAATATACCAATTGTCCTGATGAATCACAAGTAGATGAATGGGAAAGATAATGTTGTAAGGAAACGGGGTTGTCATCCGTCACCGGTACTGATGATAATGGTTTAAGTAGGATCAATAAGTGATAAGATGAAAGGTGGCGATGGGATAGGCAGGAGCAGTTGAAGGCTTGTGTGGAATACAAGGCCATTGGCTTGACTATGAGTAAAAACCATGTGAGTTAGCGTAGGCTTGGCAATCTGTTCTCTGTAAATGACACAAAAAAGGAGAAAAATAGTTCTGGGAGGTAAAAACAGGTCATTTTTTTAATTAAAAATTAAAACACATGGAACCGACAGTGGTTGGTTCAACTAATGATGGTGATAGGGTGACCGATGCCTATTAGGTTAACCGATAGTGGTTGCTGTAGGAAATCATTTTTTTTGCAAATGGGGCAATAACTAATGAAAATGAGACAAAATTGGATCTGAAAGTGATTTAAAAGATCTAGGGGTATGATGATATGTCTAAGGAACTTCAAAAATAAAAAAAAATGTGGTGAGTGTTGTTTTTGGTAAAATGACCAAAAAAATAGATAACTGACAACGGACGGGTAAATCGATGATGATCAAAGTAAACCAATGTCGGTCACTGTGAAATTTGAAAAGATGGAGAAATTTTATTTTTATTACTTAGATCAAATAAACTATCAACCCAAAAACTTGAGTATGATAGTGATGGACCCTAACACACCCAAAAAAAGGTGAAATACACCAAATATAATTTTTGGGTGTGAAAGGAAGAAGAGAATGGAGAATGTGTCCTCACAAATCAAAACACAAATCAAGCAGAACTTAATAAACACAAAATCCTATGGGTGAATTTTATGTTTTAGCTTATGCTATTAATAATGACTCATGAACATAATAGATTTTTTGGTGTGATAGAAGGTTTCATATGAAAATCCAAGATCTAAGGGTGGTTTCAGGTAATGTTTTAGTAGGGGCGGTCCTTTCTCTTAGATAATGACTGGACAGAGAAACCAATTGGGCACCCACTGCCAATCCTTTGATCGTGTGATCATTGAAAACTTATTCTAGGTAGGGGGATGTTTAAGAAGATGTGTAAACTATGTAAGTGGTTTGGTATAGAGAGAGTGTGTGCAACTGAACTACGATTAAATCAGTCAACCATAAGTTGGGCATGACTTCCAGCGTATAGGTTTCCCTCAATTTTAATGTTAGCTAAAATGTAAACATAGAAGTATGAAATGAAAGTATTTTAAAACCCAAATCGAAATGTGATATTCGATGTAAATAAAGAGTGAATAGGAAATACTATGAATTTCACTAATGCAAATGCAAGAAAAGAAATAAATATTCTTCTTAGTCTTGAAATACAAATGTCACTGAGAGAAGTAGAAGAGAAGAGAATATTCCTAGGGAGACAATTCAATGTTAACTTCCTTTTAAAAAGAAACAACATACAATGGTTCCCTAAGAATGAATAAATGCAAGGAACCCCAGATGGGTCCCACCGGGTGTGCCAAAATTTTTCACTGGATTCTTAGCAAATTAATGAAACAAATAAGGGTAGCATGCTAAGGAGGAATACCTATTTTTGGTTTCGGTTGAAGGTTGTGTACACATTCTGATTTCCTAATCCAAGTTGATTGTGAGAGCTACCTTTTGGCTAGGAGGAACTACCTGTGAATGCAAAACAATACACCAAATAGAGTTAAACAAAACAATGAATGGACTACCTAACAGTAGCTAGATCTGGGAAGCGTGATGCTTCCTAAACAGGATATCAATCCACTTCCATATAACAATATTAATGCTACTTAAATTATACATGAATTAAATATCCTATTGGAATTGACACAATTCAGGTATCTCATACAAAATAATAAGAAATGTCATTCAAAAGGTTGTTTAAGTCAAAACGAGAGGGTTGATCAGTTGGTGTTGAGTTTCAGGTCTAGTATAGGCTTTGGGTAAGGTCTAGTAAGGATTAGAAATGGTTATAGGCTATTGGGAAGTGGATATTAGCTCATTGTTTCTGAGCTATATTGATAGGCATAGTAACCAACGTCAGCTAACTGACCAATGCCGGTTAGGCAGAGTGATCAACATCAGTTGGCTAACCGGCGTCGGTAGGGGCAATTATCAAAAATTTGCTAGAAGTGGTTTTTCAGACTCCTTGTGATTACACAGATGTTGGAAATGGTGAGGGTGAGGTCATAAAATGATTTTGAAAAACTCAGAGATGATCAGGAGAGGGTGAAAATGGGTGGAAATTCTGGGTATGATTAGGTGATGGGTTTTTGGAAGGGAGGAAGTATATGGGTGTGGAGAGAAATAAAATAGAGATATGAATAAACAAATCTACATAAAGAAACTTGAGATTCAATGAGGAGATGTTGAATACTTACTAGAAAATAGATTAGAGGACGTAGGTGATGAAGACAGTGACAGTTGAGATCCAGAGATAAGATTTGATGTATTCGTGTCACGGAAGTTCAGACCTTCGTGCCTCTCTAATGTGAATCTATGATCTTGAAAAGGATGATGAATGGTGATTGATGTTGGTGGTGCTCCTGTGTGTATTCTTTTTCTTGAGTGCTAAATAAATTTGAGTGCTCCAAGTCTCTAGAATAAATGAGATCCTGAATTAATTGACCAACCCGGGAAAAGGCTTTTGGAAACTTATTTAACCTAATCGGGAACGGTTAGGTGACCAGCGTCAGTTGAGATATAATCGACATCGGTCAAGGTGAGAATATCTAGGTTGGCCAAAAATAGCCAGATTGTTGTTATTTTTGGCATGATCTCCAGCCTTATGTCGAGTCTCAAGTGATATATCATAGCAAGATAAGTAGGACTCATGTTAGGTTTGTTAATAGGAGTTACGTCTAGGTTAGACTAAGTCCTAGTTATTTAGGATATGTTTAGACTCATTCTTAGGTCATTAATGAGGTTTGAGTAGGTCATTGAGTGAGGTGGCTAGGTGAGGTGGTTAAGTGAGGATATTTAATTAATTTAATTAAGATAATTAATTTAATTAACATGTGCACTATGGGATATGAATGGGTAGGATATGGTTAATTTAATTAACGGGGTTTAAAGGGGAGTATGACGCAATTTTGGTGTTTATACTTAGTTAATGAATTTAAAGGCTAATTAATTGGAGTTTAAAATGTTTAGATAGATAACCTCATGAGGGAAAATATTGTTAATTGCTATGAGAAGTAAGAATTAAACTAACTTAGGTAATATTGGCCAAGTTGATATTTTAATTAAGGTGAATTAATGAAAACCCTAGAAAGGAATTTATCCTGAAGTGGTCTTAGTGTAAAGTAATAATGTTAATTATTAATTTAATATTCAACAACTTTACAAATGTGTGAAATTTATTAAACAAGAAATAATTAAACCTAGGTTATAGTATCTTGTTGCAACCCTTTTAAACAAGAAAATATATCTAATTAAGCATTGAGTTTTGTCTTGGGTTTTGTGCGTCGAAAAATGTGGGTGTTACAAAATCTTTGTGAAACCAAAAATTTCTAAAATAACCCATACAAATACCCAGTTATACACTGAGGAAATTAAACCACCTAAAAAGGATAATCTAATTAAATTTTGTGGTAAACAATTTCTTATATTCATGTGTTTCATAGCTGATACTATTCATTAGCATGCATATTATTATTGAGAGCATTTTGTGGGATTTCGTTAAATGATGAAAGGAAATTTCCCATTTTTATATTAGCTTTGAATTTGAATAATGATGTCACTTGTAAGGAAGAGCTAAGGGACAATTTTATCATACTCAAATTTTACTTCTCACATTTAAGATGACAAATTCCATTTTGATTTTAAACTAGAGTATGTAGGTTCAGTGGGCATGTTTAGAATGTCTATTTTTGGAAACTTACATTTCATTATATCTGTTGTTGATTTTATTTTGAAAAATAATGGGAACCATTTTTATTGTAATTAATATACAAACTTATTCTATCCACACAGGTTATTTTCACATATATGATGTCCTATAATTTGGGCATTTATTTGCAACTATCCTATGTGGTTACGATTAGGGTGTACATTAATTACACTAAAAAAATAGTTTTTAGATTATGCATGTTGATATTTTGAAGTGGATAGCAGTTTCACCATTTTTGGTATTTAGAAAATTTTCTTATATCCTATTTGTAGCATAGAATATTGGGATAGATATTTCATTGACAAATTTACATGATTCAATTCTAACTCTTGTCTATTTTTGGCATATGTTAGTCTAACCATTCTCGATTGTGTTTGTGATATTTGCATTAATTGAAAATTTCAGAGGGACAGTGGACACTATCATATTTTTTGGAATGTATTTTTCTTTATATACTTATATATTCTATTGGAATTGTGTTTATAGTGATTAGCCGTATCAAAAAGTATCAACTTGATAGTTGCCTCTTTTGTTGAAAAATTGTTTATTTTTAGACTGGTCAATTTTTCTCTGATAGAAGTTACAATCATAATGGGATAACAGATTAATGGGTTCACATCTATTTGCAAAGATTGGTAGAATCACAGAGTATCAATGGGACAGTTGCCTATTTCGTTGACCAATAGCCTATTTTTAACTAATCAATTTATTTTATAAGCTTATCATCAACTTGTAGTGATATTACCCACAATTCTATTTCTATGGATCTTGTAACATTTGTGGGTGGTATTTTTTTTGGAACAAAATCCTTCTCTATGGGAAGGTGTTATCCGGAGATCAATCTAGTGTGTGTATTTACCCTAAATCTTCCAATATCATTATGATACAGTAGAAGACTCTGAGATGTTTCCATATTCTATTTGAATAGAAAAAAAGACTCCATTGGAGAAAGTTACCATCCATAGAAGTTTCCAGATAGATGATTATAAGTATGGGAAGCTAACTAATCAAGATGTGACACGTGGAAAAGTGAAATTGAGTCAAAAAAAGAAAAAAAACTTATTTGTGACTCTAGTCTTCCACACTCGTTTGAGACAGTTGGGACCCAATATTTATTAGTCAGGTGCCCTCATCCATGGTCGACACACTCTTTTATTGGAGGGGTGCCTTTTCTATCATTACTTCATTACATTATTTCCACATTATTGTATATATTTTCCTCTTAGTGTATTTGCAAGGTGCATGTGGGATATGTTGCATGGTATTGTAATTATGTTATGCATTGTATGGGGACCGAGTAGCTAGAACAACTCGTCAATATCCTATTATTGCAAGCTTTGATGATTTTCAGCTCAATCACCCCCTCCTCACCAACTCTCCCACATTAGTTGGCCCTAACTCCTCATCCAACCATCTAAACATAGCTCAGCCATCCATGCTTATCCATCACCGAGCCTATATTTACACCGACCGACATCCGCTTGCAAAAACCAACTAGCCAACAATCGATCTATAGATAGCTCACCCATGCAAAACATAGCCCAACCTATCCACTTCGCGACTCAACATTCGGACCACTACCACTATGTGCCCTTTTAAAATGCATCGTGTAGCCACATCACCCCACTGGTCACACCATATTTAAACATACAACCCGCCAACCTCTAGAACAATGTGGGATCATTCTCCACTTGGAAAAATAAGAAGTGGATGTAGTTAGTGGGGCTCAACCCCCTAACCAACTAGATGCCAAAAAATAGTCCTTACCGCTAGATCACAAGTGACCAAAAGTTTATAAAGAAAGGTATTTAGTATTTGAAATGGCTCAGACCAATGACTGTGTAAATGTTGGTAAGTAGGCAGTTTTACAAATATGAGTTTTTGAAGCACTTAGGAGAAAAACTATGTCTCTAAGTAAACTGGTAAAATTCTCATAATTCAAAGGTGAATTTTGTAATTTATTCATTTTTCCAATTTGGAGTACGTACGATGTCATTTTAAATCCTTTTGTGTAGCTTTTGACGGAGAATTGAAGAGACATCAACTTGCAAATCCAGGAAAAAAAAATGGAGAGAGAACACTTATTTTGTAGATCTCATGGGTTCTCATAGTCTTTTGGTAGGTTTCAAAAGGTTCATTATTTATTTTGTAATATTTTAATTATACTTACACAATTAATGTTAATGGATCAGTTTGTATGAGCCCGGGGACAGGGGAATTTATTAACCCTATAAAAAATTACGGTGTTGTGTGTTTTCTGATTTTGCATTCATTTTATCAGATATTTACATATTTCTAATTCAGATTTCAGTTTTGGATGCAAATTTAATCAATTGACAAAATTATGGGAAATCGATTAAATAGGGTAAAATGGAAATCTAAGTGATTCAAATGTATAAATGATATGTATGATTAAATTCAATTTTAATTCAGATTTTTAAACACATTTTGATTCAAATGTATAAATGATATGTATGATTAAATTCAATTTTAATTCAGATTTTTAAACACATTTTGATAATATTTGAATCATATTTTTAATCAATTCAAGTTGAGTAAAAATTGCTAACTGATAATTTTTAAAAGATCCTTGTAAACAGTTAAAAAAGTAGAGGATTTTCATTAATTTACAGATAATTAAGTTACCTTAACATCCCAATTCAATTCACCCTAATGTCAAGCTAATGTCACTTATGGATGATTTCACAGAGGGAATTAGGGTGAATTGATTTAGAATGTTAGGGTGTCTTTAGTATGAATTTGTTATTTATGTCATTTAAATTCACAGTTTAAGTCATTAAGTCATTTTCGTGACTTTAAATCCAATTTAATATTACCTTACTAGAATTCAAAAAATCCATATTTGGAAACTTAAATATGACTTAATAGAGACTTAAACTATGACCTATTTCAATCTAAATGTTGTAGTGTGAATAAATTAGATAATGTGATTATAATTGTAACATTTCTTTAATGTAGTTATTTTTGATCAATTAAAATATTAAATATATTGTCTTAAAACTTAATAATACAAATGTTTGAACTATAAAAATTAATAATATTAAATATGAATGGTTTTATACCCCATATTTTTCACAAAGGGGATGAGTCATAAAAGATTTGAAAAAAATCCTAGGTGACATCTAGTAGAAAAATAAATGGAGCTATGTAGACCTATATACATTTGGTTTGATTATGTCAATACCATCTACTTCTTATATTATGATTATCTAAGCTAGCGGTCATTATCCATAAATATTTTGGTCCACATTTCATATCATTTTTATGGCATGTAAATGCATCTCCAAATAAACAATAGTTATATAGGCATTATACAATCTTCTACATGTGAACTTTCCACCCACACATGGAATATATCTATTTTAGAATTTTTAGGGTAAACAGAGAACTTAGCATAAGTTACATCCATTTTGCATCATGTTTTTCATTTTTCCTATGTTAGAATATTTTACACTGCATGTTGTTTTGACATGTAATGACGTTAGCCTTGAAATCCAAATATTATGTTCTTAGGAATCATTTCTAAAATACATGGGAAACGTACCCATTTATCATGTTTTATCTATCTAAAAACAAATCCAAAAATGGATTCAAAGCTAGCAACTTTTATTTCTGACAATTATCCTCTCTATTAAATGTGGATTTAATCAATTTCTTAGCAATTATACCATCTAGAGAAAACATCGATAATTAGCTTTTTTTTCCTACGTAGTGTTTCAAGGAGCTTCACACTCATACGAAATTTCTAAGCTTGAAATTATAGAACTTGTTGTTTCGTAATCATTTCACCATTTTCTGAAATTTAAATTTCATACTAATTTTTTTTATCAACCATGTTTTGTTAATATAATTTTTGTAATCATTCATAAATACAATTCAAAAATTTTAGCTTTTGCAGTCATTTAAGGTATCAAATAATTGAATTATTTAATTTTGGAAGATAAAAAAGAACAGTTTACAAGGCACACTACAGTCTTGGATATGATCTAATGAGATTAAAACATTCACAAATTTTGTAACAATTAGATCACTTTGCAATCGTGTGTAACATAATAAAAATGATCAATATTTTTGGTTGGGCCTCAGAATATAGGCTAAGTGCCAAAGGGCACGTGGGCACACGGGACCAATAAAAAGAAGGGAGCATGGGGTAAAGGCACGTAGGACAGGGGTTTTAGAAGGTTTTATTAAAACCCACGGTGCATGCATCCAGAAAAGAAAAGGGTTTCAAGACTTAGCCATATTCAGCATTCCAGGGAGCACACGAGAAAAGCGTGACCCGACTAAGCATGTAGAGAGGATAAGGTGTCATCCTGGCAACTTGGTAGTCAAGAAAGGAATATTCCATGTGATGGAAGGATCAAGAAAGACATCATTATAGAGAGTGGAGAGCTCGAATGAGAAGAAGCATGTTCCATTAGAGGACCACCTTGACACTTGGTGACCGATCTATTACTTCAAAAAGGCATGGTGGTGGGACATACAGCTATATATAGAGATGCTCGGGTAGAAAAAAAACAACAGATATAGAGAAAATGGAAGGCGAAGCTTTGCAAGAATGATAAGAAGGTTCTAAAGAGTTTAGGTTCTCATTTAGAGGACTGTACAGGTAATATCTTGTCTAGAGGGATGGGTCTGTGAAAATATTCTTGTAATATGGGAAGCATGGTTAGCACTTTTGATGCATGAGTCTTATCTACATTGATACATTAGTTTGTTATGGCCTTGGTGAATGTAATATGGTTACTGAACTATGATCAATATGAATTATAACATTATGTTCTAAGTATATATTGTTCATAGGTGTGAATTCTAATATATTTCCTTTTTGGTATGGATCAAATATGTTACTCATATAATGTTTCTCCAGTTATCTTAATGGGTATATTAATATAATATGTCATCTTAAACTCTCAGAATGAATGCATGGTTATTTACCTCTTTGCATCTAAGTTTCTGTCATTAATTAATGTATTCTCACAAGACTCGCATAAAGGAGGGGCTCGGCACCCACACGTGCCTTTGGTGAGCACCCAGCGCCCACTGGGTGATAGGTCAGCATGCATGGGATTAGACTGTTGTTCTAAAGGTGTAAAAATGACTACATCTTAGTTTCGTTGTCGATACCTCTTTTCGAAGTTGTTGTGAGAAATGGATACATCTACATATTGGTTTTATTGATGTGTGATGAATGATCACCTGACCTTGGAGAGTGTTGAAGCATGGTTTAGGAGCACGGAGGATGAGTTTCCTCAAAGATTCAGTGTTGGACCTGATTTTGATGCACATAGATGGGTAGAAGAGCTCTTGTACCATGAGTTGTATGAAAATTTCTTTTGTTGCTTTCCATTAGAATTGTATGAATGACTTTTAGCATATGCATCCAGATCGAGATAGTACTACAAATCACATGTGTGGACCCTAGATGATTACTAGAAGCTGCAAGGTGCATATCTGACTTGGACACGTGCTGTTAACCACTGGTGGAAATGAGTGATGACTAGTTATACTCTAGAATATGCCATTTCTACGTATTCTTGTCCAGAAGTTGCTGAATTTGAGTTCCTAAGGGAACCCAGAGGATCATTTTTACATGTTGTCCCTTTGGCTATAAATATCTTGATCATTCCCCTAAGTTTAGAGGCATTTTATTTGGTTGGCTAAGCTTCTCTAAGCACTGGGCGAGGAAGATGAGGTGGAGGAAGATGGTAGACATTGCGGCTGAAAAGGAGAGGGAAGAGAGACGACTCAAGTATAGTGAAGCTCATGAAAGGGAGATGGCTAGACAACGAGGTTGCAGGTGTGATGGATCTATGGAGGTATACATTGCGGGAAGGAGTTGAGGTTCATGCAGAGGACGTGGAACCTGAGAAGTATTTTCTACCCCATCTTGGCAAGTGTTGGAGATAAGCCCCTTCAGCTTCTGATGAGATTTCGTCACATGGAGAAAGGAGATCCATCGGCACACATCTAAACCCACCTGATGACCAACCCCTGGCACTTGGTTTTCTAGATCAAGGGAGAAGTATTGTTAATCCAATTGGTATCGGTGGAAGTAGTTGATCTACGCCTAGGAGATATAATTTCTCATTGGGACATCTATGGTTGCGCAAACCATTCCTAGATTTGGAGGAATTTTCAGATAACGTAGAAATACACAAAATTTTTGGTATCACAACTGGGAGTGTTGCAAGATACTCAACTGCCAGTAGGGAAATATCACACACCATCATCGTGCAATTTAGTGGGATGTTAAGGACATGAGGCGCAACCACTTCAGGCTGTTTTATACCTACAGTAGTTAGATCTAGTGGTGTAGGGGTTGGAGGACCATGTCAACCTAGTGTATTCAGAGGATCAGGTGGGTCAAGAGGGATAGGACCTGGTGGGTCTAATGGATCTGGTGGCAGAAGAAACACAGGAGGAAACCAAGGTTCTGGGTCAGGTGGATAAGGGCCTCAACCACCCCCACAAGTATTTATTGAGATGTATTTACACCTACCAGACTACATAACTATTGAGGATGTTGTAGAGCATATGCACATGTGTGAATTTCTATGGCACGCGAAGGGGATCACTACCCCAAACCAAAAGGCAATTCATTTTGCAACAACGTTACAGGGGCACATACATATCTAGTACCGCAAGTATTACCCCCACTAGATGGTCATGGATCACACTGTGTTGAAGAACGCCTTCCTCTAAGATTTCCATATCCCAGAGTTTGAGAAAAAAAACATCAGCACCCTGAAGGAGATCCAGTAAGGAATGGCAGAGAGTGTGCGAGAATACAACGCATGGTTCAAAAATCTCTTATCAAAACTATCATATGACATACACCCCTCTCAGCATTCTCAATGTTTTTTTGGGGGGTTGATAACACTGTTTATAAGGGAACTATCACACAAGACTTTCACAGACCCGCGCAAGGCCTTGTAGGCTTCCCTGTGTGTTGAGGCTATTAGGAGTGTTGATACTGGTGTGATCCCTTTCCTGGAGGCTAAAACTGTTGTAATGGCCAAGAAGTTGGAGAAGTTATCTGCAAACTCAATGCATGAGGTTTGTAGTGGCCTTTGGTGCATATATTATGAAGTGGAAGGGCATACATAGGACAGTTTCTCCCGAAAAATTGTACGCGCCATGATAGCAGACTATGAAATCTGCCTTGGTGATCATGATGCAAGTAGGTGTCCTCTACTACAGTGCACGATCTACAAAAATTTGTCTTTCTATTGTAATATTTCTACCTCTACAACCTATGATACCAAGGATTGCAAGCTAATCGACTAGATTCATGATTCCATTGATCTTGGTGTATGCATCAGACTAGCCTCGCAAGTAGTTCTACTGGATGATGATCACCGCTATGAAGGGTGCGCAGATGGAGGAGCATGTGGAAGAGGTTTTTACAGAGGATTTCATTGTCACAGTAACCACGGTGGAGGAAGAAGTGAGTTCCCATGAGGAACCTGTTATAATTATAGATCGATAGAGCATTATAAATGTGAGTGTCCTAATCTGCTGCATTGCTCATGGTACGGAAAGAAACATAAGTATGAGGAGTGTCCAGATCTATTTGATCACATCATCCAACATCACCAAAAGGATAAAGGTGTTGGGATGGTAAGTATAAAGAAGGTTAACCCACACTGGATGCTAATATTGGCACGTGAGTTAGGATTAGAACTTGTAGTAATGACAACGCGAGAAGAGGTTACATGCGTAAGGGAGATGCCAAGGTAGAAACTAGTTGTTACGAAAGAACTGGTACATGGGAAGTACCCAAACCCTTCTCATTAGAAGGAGGTGTATTAGGAGACTATGGATGTGATTTAGGGATTACAAGGAGATATCCAGTGTCTAAAGGATTATTCAAGGTAGTTTGAGCAAAGGAAGAATGTTGAGGCTTCATAAAAGGATTTGGATGAGGTCAGGGAAGTGTGAAAAATTTTAAGGCAAGAGAATATCATTCCCTTGCTAGGAGAATGGTTACAGGAAAAGGTACCACACACCGAGAGAGAGCACAAAAAGCAGGTCCTACATGTCAACCTTCCTCCTCATAGCCTTGACTATGATAAAGAGATCACATTGAATGTAGTTATTGATGGGTGGCTTCTGAGTAATATCCTCATTGATATAGGAATGGAGGTCAATGTTCTCACCTTGGATGCATGGCATCAAATGGGAAGGCCCGCATTATATCCATCTTTGAAATGTGTTGTATATTGCAAAAAGACAAAGGAAATGCCCATTGGAGTCTTGAAGGATGTTTTTATCACTATTTAAGGTGCCAAGTTCACTGGGCACTTTGAAGTCTTGGCACTTGCCGAGGCAGATAATTTTCCAGCAATACTTGGGTACCCTTGGTGTTATAAAAATAATGTCGACCTACGGTTTAATAAGGGGTATATCAATTTCGAGAACAAGGAAGAAAGGGTGATCATCCCTTTAACAGATGGGAAGTCAGTGCCCTATACTGAGCCCTTAGGAGAGGAATTCCTTGAAAAGAATCTATGTGCTGTTGTATCAGAGACCCTGAAATAATTCATCCTATAGAAGGAGTCATCCAATTTGAAGATGCCTATTCGATGAGTGATACAACTAGCATAGCATGTGATGATTGGGTGCATGGGACTTATGAGTTAATTGGGATACAATTTAGAGGGTCTGTAACAAGGGTGATGAATGCGTGCTCAATCAAGTGCCTGGGAAGGAAGAACCTACCAAGTTACTCCAGAGGAGAAAACCCTGATGATTTCTTGCAAGAAATGGAGGCTTAGTGGAAAAATGAGGATGAAAGGAGAAGTATGCTTAGTTATAACTTTCTAGGGACTGCAGCACGTTGGTGGGAAACACATTTTGAGAGTCTCCTAGAGTGGCACGAGGTAAGATTCACATTTTCTATAAAATTATATAGAAGCAATGGCAAAGAACCCTCATCTTCCCATATCCAAGCATGTGAGAAGCCTTGGATGGAAGGAACAGAAGCTTTACCACCTTCATTATGGGTGCATAAGTTATATTCCACCTTACAGGGTTGTGCACGTGCATGGTATATTCACTCCGAGACACGGCGTCGGAAATGGAATTGTTAGTAATTAACAGCTGATATCATTTCAAGATTTTGAGTATCGAATTACTAAGCCATTAGTGGATAATGTGTTATAATTTGTTAAGTGCCTTACAATGGGATATAGTGCCATGGGAGAAGATAGGTTACTAGAATTGTTGGGTGAACCTTGTTTAGAGACGCTTTTCAATGAAGAAGAATTAGAAGAGATACAACTTGAGTGCACGTGCATTGAAAAGGAAAAAGGAAATATGGTCTATGTAGTAGATGGTGAAGAAATGGAAATTTTGGATGTTAACCATTCTGAAGGTACGCGCGAAGTCATAGATAGCACTTATGAGCAAGCATGTTCCTACCATGAGCCCTTGAAAATAAAGAAGGTTAATATTGGGACAGAGACATAACCTAAGGAAGCTATCATTGGGGATTATTGGTTGGAGAAAGAGGTTTCAAAAATCATTGATCTATTGCGTGAGTTTTAGGATCTAATCTTGTGTGGGTAACATGAGCTCAAATTATTTCACCATTCCTTGGGGGAGATGAGGATCAAGTTAAAGGAAGGCACACGCTCGATTCGGAAAAGACCCTATTGAATGAATCTGAACTTCTGCGTAAGATTCAAGGAGGAGATAGACAAGATGATAACATCTGGTAATTAAGGTTGTGGAATAATTAGAATGGGTAATCCCAATGGTTATAAGCACTGAGAAGGACAGGAGGATAAGGATTTTTGTTGATTTCATGGAATTTAACGCAGTATGTGTCATTGAATCTTTTCCAACCCCCTTCACTGAAGAAATTTGGGAAGGCGTAGCTAGGCGCGAGGTCTATTCCTTCACAGATGGATTCTCTGGGTATCACCAAGTCAGGATTGCAAAGAAATACCAAAGAAAGAAAAATTTTGCCACTAAGTGGGGAAGTTTTACATACACGATCATGCCTTTTGGGCTGAAGAATGTGCCTGTTGTGTTCTCACACATCGTGGTACAAGCATTTCAGGACTTCATTCATAATTTTCTCGAGGTCTACCTAGATGACTGGACTGTGTATGGATTAGTGAAGGACCATTATGACAACTTAAGGTTGATGTTTGAGAGATGTCGAAAGTTGAGGATATCCCTCAACATTAAGAAATGTATCTTTTCTACTCCGTTTAGAAACTTGTTAGGACATATTATATGTAAGGAAGGCTTGTTAGTGGATCCCGCCAAAGTTTCTGTTATTGTGGGATTCGGAGAGCCTACTAGTCATATCACAATTCATGGATTTCTTGGGCATATGGGGTACTACAAGAAGTTCATTAAAGGATATGCCAAGATCTTTGTGCCCTTAGAAGAATCACTTAAGAACAATAGTGCCTTTCACTGGGGATAAGTGCAATAGAAGGTGTTTGACACTTTCAAGGATAGGCTTGTTATTGCAGCCATACTACGTTTCCCTTCCTGGGATAAGCCTTTCCATGTACATGTTGATGCCTCAGGAACAACCATTGGAGTAGTAATAGCACAACCTGGTGAGGGGATTATTGATTATCCCTTGTATTTTTCAAGTAGGAAGATGGCACCAACAAAGCAAAACTACACAACTACTGAGCATGAGGCATTTTCAATGATCAACGCATTGCATAAGTTTAGGTAGTATCTGCTAGCAACACTGTTTATATTCAACACATATCACATGGAACTGAAGTACTTGGTAAACAAGCCATTTTTGCAAGGGTGCATATGTTGTTGGGTCCTGTTGTTTCAAGAATTTGAATTTTTAGTTGTGGTAAAACTAGGAAAAATTAATTCATAACCCAATCACTTATCAAGGATTGACTCAGGAGATGATGTGTAGAGTATTGAGGATACCATGCCAGATGCGTAACTGTTTAGGTTACAACACACGCCCTTGGACTTAGAAGATATTGTGTGTTCCTTAAAACAAGCATTGTACCGGACGGGATGAAGGATTTAGAGAGAAGACAGTTAGCAATACGCGTGACACCCTATATGTTGATTAATGGATATCTGTACAAGTTATGTCATGATGAGGTTCTACATCGATGTGCAATAACATGAGCATGTGGCGATTATGGAGGAAGCACATGGTGGGATTGCAGGAGGGCACTATGTAGAAAATGCAACCGCATGAAAGATTCTACTCATAGGGCTCTAGTGGGAAACCATCTACCAAGATTATATTGAGTTTTACAAGGCCTACGACCATTGTTAGTGCCTTGGCAAACCTGGAAGAAGGGATGAAATTACCTTTAGACCTATAGCCAGCGCAGAGCCTTTTGAAAAATGGGAAATCGACTTTGCAGGACTGATTTCACCAGCCACGTGAAGGAATGGTTCATGTTATATATTACTTGTACTGATTACTTGACAAGATGGGTAGAGGTGGCACCTACAAAGGATTGCACTGTGGCGACAACTGCTAGAGTTTTATGGGAAAACATAATCAGTAGGTATGGATGTCCTTTGAGCTTGACAAGTGATAGGGGTATACATTTCCTAGATAAAATGGTTAGGATTCTATTAGAAAAATTTATTGTGGCCCATCACAAGACTACCCCTTATCACCCTCAAGTGAATGGAATTGCTGAAGCGTTTAACAATATACTAAATCACACTCTGACCAAAATTTGTGATGTTGGAAGACAAGATTGGGATGACAAGGTATTAGCAGTTCTATGGGCATACATGACAACCTACAAAAGGTTGAATAATTCCATGCCATTTCAATTGTTATTTGGCATGGAGGCTATTTTTCTAGTTGAATTCATGTTACCATCACTGTGTATAGTGCACGCAGGAGGATTGGCTAATGAACAAGCACTCGAGGAAAGGATTGACAAGTTAATGTAGCTGGACAAAAGGTGGTCACTTGCTAGATGGAGTCAGAAGACTGAAAAGGATATAAAAAAGGCATGGCATGATCATCATATCAAGAATAAGGAAATTGAGGTCGGGAAAATTGTTGTTGTATGATTCCAAGTTTTTGTGCCATCCTGGGAAGTTGAAATTCCATTGGTTGGGCCCTTACATCATCTCATACATCCTTGACTCAAGTGCCTACCAGTTGCAAGCACTGGATGGGACAAGGTAACCAGGCCATTTCAATGGAAGTAGGCTAAATCCCTACTATAAATTAGTCTTCCTTGTGTTTGTAAATATGGTAGTATTTTCAATAGCTTAGGATTTCCCTTTATGCATTTCCATTCCTTATGTTTCCCTTTCTCGTTGCTTGTTCCTTTATTTTATTTTTTTTGTGCCTTATGCACTGGTAACCACTTATTACTTTCAAAAAGGTTATGTATGCATAGAGGACCATGCATCTAATTTTAGTGTAGGGTGGAGTAATGCAAAGGGAGTAGTGCGAAGTGAAGGATTAGCTGGTAGTAAAAGTTGTATGGCTCAGATGAAAGGATTAAAGGTGTAAAAGATAGAAGAATGCATGTAGAAATGGTGGATAATAATTTCATTGTCGAGATAGCTTAAGAAAGACCACATTCAAAGAATGAGAAGCACAGGAACAACACAAGGTAGGTGAGGGAAAAAATCGGGTTGACAGAAGAAGTTTTTTCGGTGTTGCAAATGCACGCGTAAGAGTCTTCGGTCAGTAAGGAATTTCTTGCATGCCACAAGGTTGTAGAAGGTTTCACATAGGATTAGGTGCATGGGTAAGGGCACTTAAGTTTATCTTTAGGGGAAAAATCCACATTTAATGCTAAGTACATCGTTTGGTGGTGTATCATTTATTTCTGGAAAGGGGGAAAAAGCTATAAGTATGAATTTAGGCGCGTTATTATTTACTTTTTAATTACGAAATTAAAGAGATCTTATGAACTAGGGCATCCACGAAGAAATATTTGTGTGAAGAGAAAATCATAGAGATTTGAGTACGTGACTAGGGTTGATCTGTAAACGAGAGTGGAAGGATTACACGGGTGTAGGGAAGAGAATTTCAGATGATTACGCCGTCTTGTGGAAGAGGTTTTCCAAGTTATGGTTTTATAGCTAGGACACAGAAGGAGATGGATTCTTCCACGGAGTTGAGCCACAGGATCAAGAAAAGTAAGGAAGAGGAGAAAGAAGAGTATATGTAGTAACCAGACAAGTAATATGGCACCAAAGAAGGTGACCATTTCACCGAAGAAGAAGGCCAAAGGGAAACAAAGTATTGCAACTAGTTTTAATGAGTAGTATGCAGAGATGTAGTACCCAGATGGAGTGTTGTTGGGGAAATAATGGGTATCAGATGTCAGGAATATGGCCATGAGGGACTTCAACCATCACACAAGTACCACAAAGAAAGAGATGGCATTGGAACTGGTTCATCCAACTGATATAAGGAAACTAGAAGGAATGTCAATCTACAACGATAAGGTGAAGGTTAAGTTGGGTAAGGCTGGGTTTCTGCAACTATATGAGTTGCCCTATTTTTTCAATCTTGAGAGGTTATACCAATGGTTGATGTCACACATACATGAAGACCACTTCAATTTTACAGGCCGCAGAATGTGCATAACCCCTTAGTTCATATCAAAGTTTACTAGCCTGGTTTGCAAAGGGTATTCCATAGATGTCGACTTTGATGATAAGGATTCCATCAAGGAGACTGTGGAGGCCTATGACTACAAGAATGGTTCACACTAATTTGATATCATAGATATCCCTAACCCTATAATGAGGATGGATGTGAGCTTGGTTACCAAGTTGAATGGTCAAGAAATGTGGACACAAGTAAACAAGGCATGGTTGAATGTATTCCAAAAGATTTCATACGAAACCATCTACAACTTGTTTGCCTTTATTATAGATGAAATCATTAGTAGTGCATAGGAGGGGGAAATTATAATGTCTAGAAATTTTCTCCTCATCATCGTATTCTTAGAAATTGGAGTTCCTGATGGGCCAGAGAATTTTGTATGGGAGTATCTAAAAGAAGATCCCTAGCCTGTGAAAAGGTTTGAGAAGTATACCTCTGATACAATGACGGCCGCCCACAAGGCGTGACTAGAAAAATGGTACAAATGAATGCGTGGCACATTTAGGGCAGAGTGGAGGATACCTGAGCAACTGCGCGTGCTTGTAGGTGAAGAGGCTGAGTTTTCTGTGTATCAGCATTTCTACATTGGAAGATTCACTCTGACGGATGGGACTCAAATTCCATGGTGCAAATTGTCATTCTATTTCACTGCGTAGTATTTCCAAGCAGGGGTCAACCATTTCAAGGAGGCCAGAAGGCTAAGGTTTGACTTGAGTGAAGTATACCAAGACCACTGCAAGTTTTGTTGAAAGCACATATATCCAAAGAAACATGCATATGTAGAGAAGTATGTCCCCCATAAATTACAAATGATGAAGCCTTTAACACTGCCGATTTTTGGAAGGACTATAGCAAGAGTATACTTGCACATCAGACCAAAGTTTAAAAAGGGTGCCTACCTTGATAATGATGTCTCCATTACTAATGACCCCATAGGGAGGAAGAAGGGTTGTGCTGAAGAAAAGGGGGAGAGAACTATAGGAGAAGAAGGCACTAAGTGTGTAAACAACACAATCTGTGGGTGCACCAAAAGAAAGCGCTAAGCCAAGAACTTACGTGCATAGGAAGAAGTCCCCAGTTAGGGAGAAGACCCCAAAAGAAGAGGCACTAGAGCAAGAGGAGACTCCCACACAAGAAGAGTCATAAAAGGAAGGAGTCGCCTATAGAAGAGAAAGAGAAGGAAGATTTTCCTATACTTGAATCACCAGTTAGGAAGAAACAGAAGGTGGCGGAGAGGGTAGACTCATAGGAAAAAAATGGATTGGAGGCCTACAGGGGAAAGAAGGATGACGATGAGGATGAAAAAATTTATAATCATCATGTGTATGATATACATGATTCAGAAGAAGAAGGTATTGAAGAGAAGAATGGCGAGGGGGAAGCATATTGTCAAGGTAAAGGGGTTAGCGAAGAAGTGAACATGAGAGATCAGAGAACCCCAAGCCTCACCAAGGAACAAATAGAAGATGATGCAGAGAAATAAGTGGTAGGAATTATCAAAAATTTAGTGGAACAGGAGGTAGAACACAACGTGGATGAATTGCTCAAGGATATAGAAGAGGAGAGAATTATAAAATAGTATGGCAACATGGGCGGAGACCCCAGCCTAGCAGTAATCCTTCTGAAGGATGCACGAATAGGTGGGAAGAGGGTAGTGGAAGAAAAAGGGAAAGGAATGGGTTAGATCAATTATATAAGCAAGGTGCTATCTACACACTTCCAGAGCACCATGCCAACAGAACAACTCTTGGCCATGCCCTCATTTAACATAGAAGGCGCATAACCATGAACTGGGAAAATTCTATCTTGGGCATTCGAATCCCATATCGATGAACCTGAGTTTGAAGTAAGCCAAGGTGTGTTAATGAATATTCTAGAGAAAAAAGGGATAAACCCCTTGGTAAATGATCAATAATTATCAGATGAGAAAGTCTGTAATTCCCTCAACAAGGTTTCAGTTGAGGTTAAGGCCAGACTTTTTGAAAGGAATGATAGGGTGAAATTCGTAGAGGTGAAATTGGAGGAGGAGGAGGAGTTTCTCAAGAAAAACAAGGATATGAAACAAGAAGAAATAATCAGTGCACAGCTAAGGTGTGAACCCAAAGAGGAAAAGGTAAGGGTGCACGAATTATATAAGAAAATTGAGATGATTATGGATGTTATTGTCTTAAAACATCCCAACCTAGCACTGTCTGAGAAAAAATATGAATCAACCTTGCAGTTCCTAGAGTATTTGGCTCGCATCCTCACGATGGAGAGGTGGCCACTCACCTTAGAATCCACAGAAGAGGCACTAGCGTGCCAAGAAATGGAGGAGAAGTAGAAGGGGTTAGAAATAGTTTCTCGATATATAGAAATCCTTGCCAATGTAAAGGCTAGCATGCAAGTTGCTGAGGCTGCTTATGATAATTTCGGTGATAGGGATAAGTTAGCAAGCATTTTAGTTACTACACATGAATCAGAGCTCAAGGAATTTCAAGAGAAGAATAAGGGGAACATAGTGAAGAGGGATAAGATCCTGGTTGAAGTGGAAAAGAAATCAAAATCTATCGATACCTTACAGGGCTCAATCAAAAACCGACTTAAGGAGTTATATCCCCAAATCACCCATAGAATGGACACACTCGACGACCTTGGAAATGAACTGGAGGTTATTGTTGATACAATGAGTGCCAAGGGGGAGGAGATAAGTTTTGAGGAGGTGAGCACCCTAGTAGGTAACCTTTGTTAGCAAGCACAGAATGAGGTAGATGTCTGGGAGAATCTTGAGGCAAGATAGTGGAAAGGATTTCCCACTCCTCCTTCAGCAATAAAAAAATTCTTCTACATCCCTCCCCATTCTTTAATTCATTCATTCCTTCATTCTTTATTCAAACTATTCAGAGTCTTCCATTATTTATTCATTGAAGAAGGTGTTCTCGAGGATGGAGAACAAGCTTAGTGTGGGGTGATGTTGGCTAAGTGCCAAAGGGCGCGTGCACACGCGAGACCAATAAAAATAAGGGCACGTGGGGAAAAGGTGCACAAGATAGGGATTTTAGAAGGGTTTATTAAAACCCATGGTGCACGCTCTCAGTAAAGTAAATGGTTTCAAGGTTTAGCCATATTTGGTGTTCCAGGGAGCACACGAGAAAATCATGACCCCACTAAGCATGCAGAGTGGATAAGGTGCCAGCCTAGAAACTTGATGGTCAAGAAAGGAATATTCCATGTGATGGAAGGATCTAGACAGTCATCATTGTAGAGAGTGGAGAGCTCAGATGAGAAGAAGCATGCTCCATTAGAGGACCACATCGACACTTGGCAAATGATCTGTTACTTCATAAAGGCATGGTGATGGGAAATACAACTATATATAGATATGCTCAGGTAGAAGAAGGGACAATGGATATAGAGAAAACGAAAGGAAAAGATTTGCAAGAATGATAAGAAGGTTCCGGAGAGTTGAGGTTATCATTTAGAGGACTATAGGGGTAATATCTTGTCTAGAGGGATGGGTTTGTGAAAATATTCTAGTAATATGGGGAGCATGGTTAGGACTTATGATGCATGAATCTTATCTACATTGATACATTGGCATGTTATGGCCTTGGTGAATGTAATATGGTTACTGAACTATGATCAATATGAATTTCTTGTAGAGAATTTTTTCCACACATTTAATTAACCCTTTTGCTAATTCTTCCTTCCATATATGTGCATTAATCTTCCTCCTTAGATACAAAATGTGTGCATGGTAGTCCTTGATATTCTCTTTCTCTCCTTGGGATAGATTTTTTATCTTTATCATGAGGTATACATACTTATGTTTTCCACCAAAATTTTCAACATAGTTTTCAATCAAAAAATACCATGATTTATTATATTATCATTCATTGATTCAAACTATCTAAGAGATGAACCATGTAAACATGTAGGGATAAATTTAATCCATTATTCCCTCCTAATGATCCCATTATGAATGAAATATCTTTTCAACTCTTGTATGAAAGAGATACCATCCTCATTAGATTGAGCCAAAATAATAGGAATATTACCCAGTCTTCTTTATACAAAAAATGTAACCATAGAAAAGTACCAACCCACAAGTATAAGTAGTGTGACTCATGTACAAAAATAATTGGATTGAATGTAATGGAAAGTGACTTTACTACATGAAAAATACTCTTTACAGAAAAATGGAAATGACCATGATAAAAATTAAATTTAGTTTGGTAAAACCTATTCAAAGTAAAATTTAATTTACTACAATAAAAATGAATGACCACAATAAGAAATGACTTTATTGTGCTAAATAATAATCATAGTAAAAATGGAATTCACTATGATAAATATTAAACATCATAAAAAGTGACTTTATTGTGGTAAATACAAAGTTATGCTTCAAGTTATTGTTAATTAATCAGGTAAATCACTCCAAAATATTCACCATGAGGAATAGTACTGACAACAAAACCAAAATTTCAACACAAATCCAACACCCAGATAATCTTTCACCAAGAAATCCTCGCGCTATGATTTTTTTAATGGTGCACATATTTATTCTTCGTGGTATGATTATGGAAACAAAACAACAAACACAATACAAGAGAAACACAAAATATAATATGAAGGATTGACAACATAAATGAAATATGACCAATAATTATATTATTTTCAAGGTATTTTTATAATCTAACCCAAGAAATATATTTAGTGTTACCAAATCCACTTGCCTTTCCAATAGTATTTATGGGAGAAACTTCTCAAAAACACCTCATGATAACTTATTTGATACACCTGCACAATGGTATGAACTCCTAGTACTTTCTTATACTAATGCTCACAACCTTATTTTGTGCTAAATGAGGAAGTGGTCATTGTATTTATAACACTTTAGAGCTTATCCACCCTATCTCTTAGATAGGATAAGAAATATCTTCTATCCAATCCTTACAAGTAGGCTTATCCCTTAGGATAGGGTAGACCTTATCATTTACACATGGAATTCCACTTTTTCTAGAATTTATCTCTAAATATAAATAAAATATTCAAAATATATATGGCATCACTCCTTTTTCATCATTAAAAATCTAATATTACAAATTTATGACCATGTAGACCCTATTTACCTACTTACCATGACCTTTGACACTTTAACATTATTGTGACCATTTACAAAAAATATTTACTTTTTATAGTTGACTATCACTTTCACAACATTTCCTTGATGAAATTTGATTGTTACGATTGAATATTTACTAGTTACATTCTATCTTACACGTTGTAATTTATTGGCAAGCATCGTTAACTTCTCATGGATGCTACTACTAATTTACACTTAACAAAATACAATTAACAATATATACGTTAATGATATATACATTTTAGGGGAAAATTTTAGTGTCACCAAGACCACTATAAAAAATACTTTTCAATTAAAAATTTGATACTTTGAGATCCAAATACATACATTAAAAAAAAAATCATATGATTAGTTTTATTTCTAGGTCTTATTGGTAGAAAGACTAGAATTGGCTGGTCGAAAACCCTTTTTTGGGTACAACCTTGAATTGGTTTGCAACTACTCTCCCCTCACAAAATTTATTTTTATATCCTCAACCATCACTAGATGATAAGGTTTATTGAAGCAACTTGTGCCAAATACTTTTACAACTTCTGAAAAACCATTATTGAACCCAATAAACCACACTTTTGTGGTGTATTTTGTATCAAATCCCATTTTATTGAACGAGGTTTATTCTCACGGGTGTTTCAAATCCCATTTTATTGGATTACCATCAAGAAAATACACTCACGTATCTATTCAGTTTTTCTTTCGTGCCTATTCTTCCTACAGATGGATTCACACCATTTTTTAGCATTCATTTTAGAATCCGTTACTTGGAAAATTGTGCTTTATGGGATTTAACCTTGATAGTTACAAAATACAACAAATTTGGCATATTTTCATATTGACCTTTTATTTTACATACAAAAATATAGATTTCATCGTTTTAATAATATTCTTTCTATGGATAAATATTTTTATATGGTTATTAAAGTGGCAGTCGTTTCAATTTTTATGATTCATATTTAGGTGCAAGTTAAGAAATGAAGGTTAGAGGTGAAGAACCCCCAATATTTTCTCAACCATTAAGGCAAAAAACCTTATAGGATTAGCCAAGGACCACCCGATTCTATTTGTCACCAATCCCCATCTCAATTTTTTGAGCTAAAAAGTATGGTCACGCTGCTAACTATATTAAAAGACCTTCTCATCCCACTCACATTAACCTTCAGATAACTTTGATAATAATAGAGGAGCTAGCAGAGATAGAAATTTTGGGTGGTGCCGCCTCAAGGGAACTTTCTTTCCTGTCTATTTCCATTTCCCGTATCATGAAGAATGAAGAATAAAAATATGAAATTAATGATGTGTTAGAGCCCATACCTGATATAACAGATCCTCCTAGTATCCTCATCAACATAAACCACCATATTTGTTTTTGCTACCTAAATGGTTGTTCTATTTTTTGTTTCCCATGGAGCTTGTTATCTTAACATTTTTTGGTTGAAAATCTAATTCTCTAATCTCTCATAACTTATGTGTTCAACATTATTGTATATGTTAATAGATTTTGGTGATCTATTTAGATTGTTCTTAAGTCTTTTTAACTCAATTTGATATTTAGGGTATGATGTCATGCCACCTATTTTTTAATATGTTATATATAATGTATATTTAAAAGAAATATGATATTGAATTAAAAAAATCTAATTATTATTTCTATTATTTAACGTCGTTCTAAAAATCTCTATAATAATAATAATTAGCAATTTAAAAAATAGTGGGTTCATTCTTTCAATTCACTTATTTAAGTTTGGAACTCCAACATTAGGGCATAGTCCCATGGAGGGCTTTAGTTCCATTTATTTTTATTTTTGATAAATGGTAAAGAAGGGTTACGGGGACCCTACCCCATAAAAAAAAGTCAGATCAAAAGATAGGAAACCAAGGCCAAGGGTATACCCATTGAAGCCTATAACCAACAACAAGAACAAAGTAACAACACAACAACCTAACTAACCACCACAAAATCATGTGAACAAACTAAGAACATAGATCCAAACTAAAATCCTACCATAACATAAAACCAAAAACTAACAACATACTACAACACATAAACCAGAAGTTAATCTTTCAAAATTTCATTCCGTGATTGCATGCATTATGTCAATTCTTTAGCTAACCCTGTAATAGTCACTATCCACCTCTCATAGTCAATTTCAATCATTTCCTTCTTAGGAGTAACACCTTCCTTCTCCATTTTTTGGCCTTTGCATAACATTGACCAATTCTACCATCATTTTTAGATGTTCCACACTATTTTTCATTTTTAGAATATGCAGGCCTTTGATGTGAAGTAAAGTTTCCTTCATACCAAGCACTTCCTTTTCTAGGATTTCACATATTTTTTAGCAGTTTTAAGTTTTTCACTGACCAAAATTGAAGTCATTTTTTCAACCCTTTTCTTCACCTCCTTCAATTCTATAGAGACCATGCTAATCCTATGTCTATTGACATATGTATCAATCTTACAATGTTCAAATTATTTTCTAAAGGCACTACATTTTACCACTACATCTTGGGATGCAAATAGATCCTTTTGATCCACTTTGAACAATTTAAGGATAGAAATAGCCTCCTTATCTTAGATAGTGGGAGATCTCTCATTCATTGCTTTCATATCTTCCATATTTGGATTTATATCATGTTGGGTTTCACTTCCACTACTTACTTTTTCACCTTCCACATTCTCCTTCTCATAAATTGGTCTTATATCTATTTTACTTTTCTTTTTACTTGCAAATTCTTTTTCTTTATCCTTATTGGTTTTCTCCTGAACCATGCGTGACCTAGGCCTCTTCCCAAGAATATTTTATTCTTCTTTAGACACAGGATTCACCTCTCTAGAGGAGGATTTATCATCCCTACAAACCATTGGAGTCCCTGTACGTATCAGGGATTTTATATGTCCTTAGTGTAAAGGGACCTTAAAGATCCCTTTCTTCACCTAATCTATAGATTTTTCAGGGATCTAAACAAGAAGTTTGTAAAGTAGAATTACTTCCCATGTATTAAGTGATTTAACATCAGAAAGTGATAGGCATGCAACATTTTAAATATACCTTCTAAAGTCACATATTGCATTAGGAGTAATGCATTTTTTTCAAAAGGAGAGGGAAAAGATTCAATTTCCTATAAATTAAATGTTTTTTTAATATCTCCTTACCTTGAAGAAAATTATCGACTTCCAAACTACCATCAGTTCTGGGATTGAAGACAATCCTCCCCTCTAAAGGGATCCCTATAACATTTGCAATGATATTAGATGTGATTGAGAAAGAGAACCTCTTCAAGCCAACTCACTCTCTCCAAGATTTATCTGTCTCCATGATGATTTTCTCATCATGTCTTTAGAATTTTTGAAGAAATTCATTATTCTATATTTCTCTATAATCTCCTTCACTTTATTACTCATTTCCATCATTGTTTAAGGATCAAATCTCAGCAGATCTCCTCTCATTATTAATATTTAAGAAGGTGTATTTCCACCTCTATGTGCCCGGAACTAGAATAATAGGTGTTTAAAACTGACTCTTTTCGTAGTTTCCACAATCCAAACAACCCCTTTATTCCCCACTATAATTTTATCTTGCAGTTTTGCAAGCTCATTCGCACGCTCCACATCAAGGAAGTAATTAAAAAAAATTCTTACACGTTTTCCTTTAATTCCTTTCTATTTATCATTATACAATTCCTCTCCTCGTCATCATTTGAAAGTCTTTTGTATAAGACATCCTTCCTCACATCAATTTTATTATTAAACTTCATTAAAAGGGTAGGGATTAATGTCCACATCAAATTTTTTCATCCAATCCCCTTATGTTTTCAAAAAAAATTATTTCAATGGTCATCACTCCCTTATTTGAAAATGAGTCTGCAATCATATTACCTTCCCTATAAACAAGTTGGAAAGTGATATAGTTAAAGAAGGGGATGCATTGCTTTGTTCCTTTAGTAAAATCTTCTATTGTTACTGAAACCGCATTTTTCCCAATAATTTGCTATAAATAATGTTTTGTGAGTCACCTTCCACTATCAAGGACCTAAACTCTCTTTCTACAACTATCTTAACTCCCCAATACATTATATCTGCTTCCACAACATGATTTTTTTGGTTTCCAAGATTGAAAAAGTAAGCGATAACACAAATTCCATTAAAATCCTGTAACATCCTCCACTTCCAGTTTTTCTAGGATTACTTTTCACTGCACCATAAAAATTTTGTTTAATCATTCCCTTCATTGGTTGATTCCATCTCACCTCTTCTCTAGGATTACTTTTCTGAGTTGTTCTTTCATTCAATACACCCCCTATTTTTGAGATATTATTTCCCCATTAAATATCTCGACCTCCTCATTTTTTACAATTGAGAATTTATTTCTAACAGCTTAAACACACCTTTTGGTAATTTTTTGAGAAGTCTCCTTTTTCCCTTAAAAATCCTTCTATTTCTCTCTTTCCATAGTGCCCACCAGAAATGGCCAAGGCTAAGGATCCACAAATTTTTTATTCCTTCACTTTTGTAAGGGCATTTACATTGTTCCAAAAAATTCTTCACCTCTTTTGGGCTTACCCATACAATCATAAGTAAGGATAGATAGATATTATAATCAACGAGGAAAATAGGCATCCCGTAAAAATTTGATTAGTTATCTCAAGGTCCTTTTCACATAATACACATCTATTAACCATATGGTACCCTCGTTTAGTTAGATTGTCTACATTCAGAATCTTACTAAGCAAAGTTAACCAACTGAAAACATTTACTTTAGGAGTGATGTTTCTATTCCATACCTTCCCCCATAGAATACCTTCTGTAGACTCGTCCTCTTCAAAAAAAATGGGAGTAAGTAGATTTGACTGAAAAATATGTCCACCTCCTCTTTATCCCAAATTATTCTATCTTGTTTTCCCTGATTATAGATGAAATGATTTCTTAAGAAATCATTAAGTCTCTCCATTTGTTGATTTAAGTCCTGCCTTTCCACCCATAGTTTTTTCCAATTTTTGAAATTTCTTTCTTCAGCTGGATAATTTATAACTAGAATGCCATATTTCCTTTCTGAAATTTGAGATAGTGCTAGAAATTTTCCTCCATAGTAAAATGGTTAGTCCATTTATATTTCCAAAACATGGTCTTGGTTATTTTTCATATTTTCCATTTACATCCATTTCCCAAGAGATCCTTAGACTAGTTGATCACCTTCCATATTTATGATCCATTAAAATTTGGAGGATTAAAAACCCACCTATCATCTTGATCATCAATCCAATACTTCATTTTTAGGATATTGGTCCACATGCTTTCTTCAGTAATCAAACTCCACTCAATTTTAGCTATAAGAGATTTATTCATTTTCACCTAGTCCCTTAATCCCATACCTCCAAGTATTTTGGGTCTACATACCTTTTTCCAAGACACAAGAGGAATGTCATCCTTGCTTTCAATGCCTCTCCACAGGAAACATTTTTGTATACTTTCTAGTATGTCTGCCACCTTCGTTGGGAGTTGAAAAAGTGACATTACATAAACTGGAAGGATTTGTAATGAAATTTTCAATGGTGTAACTTTTTCGGCCTGTGAGAGGACATTACATTTCCACCCTTTTTTCTTTCAAACCTTTATATAAGAAATTTCCATTCATGTCTTCAGGGTCTCCTATCTCCTAAGGGCATGCCAAGGTAAAATGAGGGGAAGGATTTAATATCACATTCGAGAACTCTAGTTATTTTTCTTTCCCTGATTCCTGGAGTATTGAGGAAACAAATCAAACTCTTTTGATTATTGACAAGCTTCCCTGAAACTTTAATGTAATCATCTAACAACTAATTAAAGGAGTAGGCTTCTAGTTTAGATGCTTCACCCACTAAGATTGTATCATCCACAAAGTGTTGGTGGGACACATTGTTAACATCCAAAGCAAGGGATAATCCCTTAATATTTCTAGCAGAAGTGAATTCATTTAGTTTTCTACTCAAAGATTTAGCCATTAGAATGGAAAGGAAAGGGGATAGTGGGTTACCTTTCCTTAAACCATGAGAACTTGGAAAAAAAAACACAAGGTACCCCATTGATGAGAAATGAAAAGAAAGTTATTGATAAGAAAGAATTTACCATACATCTAAAAGACCTGTCAAAACCAAATCACCCCAACACCTTATCCAAGAAGGTCCATGAAACCCTGTCATAGGATTTTTCCATGTTCAACTTGATGATCATTTCCAATTTCTTGCTTAGCTTGATAGAATGAATAGTTTCCTAAATATTTATTATCCCATCCTGGATTTTTCTTCCCATGATGAAACCTCCTTATTGTTATGATATTATTGATGGTAGGAGCAGCTGAAGATGAAGATCTAATATCTTGGTGCAAATTTTATATAAGGTATTGCATAGGCTTATTGGATAAAAATATTTTTAACTCCATCTTATTACTAACCTTAGGAATCCGAACTAGAAAAGTTCAATTAACTTCCTTTGGCATATTTTGTGATTGAAATTTTCATAAACCGCTTTATAAACATCCTTTTTAATTATATCCCAGAAGTGTTGGAAGAAAAACATTGGAAAGCTATCTGGTCTAGGATCCTTGTTTGGACTAAGAGCCTTAACAAAAAACTCTGCCTCCTTAAAATAAGGGTTCTTACAAAGCATAAGGTTGTCCTCTAGAGAGACAAGGGGTGGGATACATCTTAGGAATTCTTCTTCCTTTTCTGGATTCTCCATTCTCTGATATGTTAGTAGATTTCTTAAGTAAGAAATGGCCTCTTCTTTTATTTCTTCATTTTCTTCCAAGAGTGTATTATTAACACATCTTATTTTTCAAATTCTGTTGAAACTTCTTCTTTTAAGATTCGTAAGATGGAATAATTTTTTGCTCTTGTCACCCTATTTAATCCATGTTACCCTATATTTTTTCCAGAATAATGTGTCCTCCTTCACTAAGATGTTATAGTACTCTAATAGTAACATATTTTCCTTTTCGCTTTCCATAAGGTACATACCCAAGTCCATTTCTTCAAGCCTATTTGAGAGTTCCAAAATTTCTTTTTTCAAATCAGTTTTCTTCTAGAAGATATTTCCAAATTAGTTTGTATTCCACTTCTTAAGGTTCATTTTTACATGTATAATTTTCTTAGACATTCTATATAAAGTTGTCTCGTGCACATTAAATCTCCATGATTCTTAGATTAGGTCTGGAAATTCATCACTTTGGGGCCATATTTTCTCAAAGTGAAAAGGTGTTTTCCTTCTAGTAGAATCCTTAAATGTCAATAAAATGGGGTTTTGATTTGACACAATACTAGGTAGAGAAAAGAGGTAAATTTCCTTTTTAATCCATTCTTCCAAAGTAAGAACCCTATCCAATCTGACCTAAATAAGTTGGGATCCTTCTCTCCTATTTGACCAGGTAAATTTACTCCCTTTTAAATCAATATCAATTAAGTTTTATATCACCAAAAAATCATTGAGATCCTTCATGCATACTTTATAATCCATAGAACCACCTATTTTCTCCAAAGGTAATATCGGGGTGTTGAAATCCCCTAAAACCAACCAATTTGATCAAGAAATAATGTTCTTACAGGATAGTAAATTTTGTCATTTTTTCCTTTCTTTATCCATGACGGGTGCATAATTGTTCGAGATGACCCACATTTTACCATTTTCAATGTTTTTCATCATCACAGATACATGGTTAAATATTTTTAACAGTAGAGTTCCGTTTAGATGTTTTTGGTTCCAAACTAAAGCTATGCCACTAGATGCTCCAATAGAACTAACAACAAAGGCTTCATATTTTTTCCAAAATTTGTCACGAATGCTTTGGAAACTTTCTTCACTCATTTTTTTTTCATGAATAGTAAGAACATATAAATTTTGTATTTCCACAAGGTCCTTTAGAATCCTCCAATTAAAGGTTTTTTTAAGCCCTCTCGCATTCCATGAAATACAATTCATTTCTTAGGATTTTTCTTGTTTTTTCTAAGACCCTTCTAATCCAAACATGCATGTGTACCTAAATCAATTTCTTTCTGAGTATTTATTTTCCTATATTCTTGTCTACTAGGTATTCTACTTTTATTGTTTACAAACCTATGTTTATTGGATTACCTCCCCCTCTTGCTTCATATTTTTCTGTGTTGGTTTTAAAGGGTTTCCCTTTTGATTATTCTCCCCTTAGCAAAGGAGAATTTGTTTCACTAATAAGTTTTACGCTTTCTAGGATGAAACAGATAGAAGGTAAAGGTTAAGGAGGAATACATGTGAGGCGAAGGTAGAATATAGAATGTAGAATGTGCGCATTGTTGATGTTATCCAAGATGATATTAGAGAACTCATTTTTTTTTTGGGAAAGACTACCTTTAGATGTAAAGCAAGACAAAAAAGAGAGTATTAAATAGCATATGAAAGTGGATTTCCTAGCATATGCTACATCCAGGAAACGTGGTGCTTCCTAGAGAGGTTGTCAATCCACTGTTTAAGAAAAAATCAATGTGAATAAGAAACAAAAATAAATATGTGATATTGCAATGCAATGATTTAGGTTTCTCATATACACAATACACTAGATTTTATACTAGATATTAAAATAACACTAAATATAATTAGAACTGGGGTTTTGTTCAAGTCAAACAGGTCTGTCAAAGGTATGGTAAGGGTATGGGGCTGATTGGTTGAGGTCTGGATTGGTTTTTGGTGAGTGGGAAGCTTGTCGGTATGAGAATATAAAATGACATAGAGACCGATGTCAGTATGGGGATGAAACCGACAATGGACAAAGAACCAATGTTAGTAGGGGCAACAGGTAATGAAATATTAAAAATGGGGTTTTTAGGCTCTTTTTTATTACACAGAGAGTGAGGGTGGTTTGGTTTGGGTTGTAATATGGTTGAGAAGACTTAGGAATACTAAAAAGGAGGTTTAGAAGGGTGAAAAGGCTTAGGGTGGTTGAATAGTGGGTTAGTGGGAAGAAGATGATGTACGGGTAATAGATGAAATAAAATACTGAAAGAAGAAAGAAATCTACAATGGGATAAGCACTAATGATTAAAATCACAATACTTACTTGGTATTTTATAGATCATGTGAGTTGAGATGGTTGATGGTTGATTGAAGAAGAGGTGCTTAAGTCTAGTGCCACAACAGTATAACTTGTGTGCTCTCATGAGTATTCCAATGCTCTGGAAGGAGAACCAGTTGCTTGTCTTACATTGTGGTTGTGTGTGTTTATCATCTGGATGCATGAGGGCTTGAAGATTCACGCTTGAATACAATAAGACTCTAATAAATTAATGACCAACCTGGGTAAAGGGTTGTAAAATTCTATATAAAGGAACCAATGGCATTTTAGGTGACCAATGTTGGCCAAGGATAAAATGGCATCAGTTAGGGTGAAATAGCCAAAATTACCAGAAATATCTTGATCTTTACTATTTTTGGCATGATTTTGATTGTTGGGTCTGCTTAGGGAAGTAGACTTCATGTGAGAGAAGTTAAGAATATCTTAGAATAATTTCAGTTAGGTTTAGGAAGAATTCTCATTTAGTTAGGTCAAGTGGTGACTCAACACTGGGATTGATGACTCAGTGTTGAGAGTGATGACTTGGTCATTATGAGTTAAATGCCCTTGGAATAGGTCCATGATGAGGTGTCATGATGAGGTGGAGTGTGAGGATGAAACTAACTTAATAACAATAATTAAATTAATTAATAATGTGAGGATGAATATTAATATGGGGTAAAGGGGTCATGATTAGTTAAATGTGTTACATTAGTTAAGTGAAGGGGACCAAGGGCAGTGCGAGCCAAATTTGGTGTCTACATTTGCCCATTTTTGACACGTAGCTTGTATTGATAAGAAATGTTGAAAAAAATAGGATGTTAGTGCTCCATGTATGAGTGAAGGTTAGTTTTCCCCAAGTGTGGGTGGAGGTAATCCCCCTCAAACCAAGAACTGATGCAGTGTTAAATGGATTCAGTGAGTAAATTGATAAATGGGTAAGTGATGAAAATGAGGTTAGGTTGGTTGTAGGTAAGGTTGATTTTGGTCAGGTAATATGTAATGGCATTCTAACACACACACATGTATAGAATGCAATAAGGTACCAGGTTGAAGATTTTGCAAACTCTACATCGTCAAAGGTCGATAGGTTTATCCAAACAAGGTTGAAGTGGTTTAGGTATCCAAGGTTTAGGATATGGTCCTGAAACATAGCTAGGAATGGTGCTAGAATAGGAAATAGGTTTGTTTCAAGGCACAAAAGGTTAGGTTGGTATAAACAACACAACATCAGGTAAGGTAATATCATCAGGAAAAACAACGCGAGTAGCAGCATCGCAAGGTATTACGATTAAACGAATTCGAGTGTCACAATGAGTGAGGTTGGGTTGGGTGATGTAGGTAAGGCCATAGGTAAGACTGTAGGTAATGCCAAGGTAGGGGAAATAACATGCCCCAACTAATTCTAAGGTTAGGTGATAGGTATTAAGGACATGAGCGTGGAGTGTAAGGTCAGGGGAAACTTTAGGTTAGGTGAAAAAAGGTTTTGGGCAAGTAGAGGTGGTGTCATATGATGCAATGGGGAAAAAAGGCTAACTGATACCAGTTATGGCAAACCAATGTTGTTATAGATAAATAAACCATGGTAGACTAGGGCACATGAGCGATGTCAGTCAAGTAAATTGTCGTCGGTCAAGTCGGGGGTAGGGTGAAAAGTAAAAATCCATATGTTATGGATTCATTTTAACCCTTTCCACCTATAGAAAATGACATAATGAAGATATTTTAGCATTTTTCGTAGAGAAAAGGATGAGGCATTGTATAGGCATGGTGGAGTTAGGCATAGACAAGGTGGAGTCAGGTATAGGTATGACGGAGTTAGGTATAGGTATAGTTTGGTCAGGTATAGGTATGGTTTGGAGTCAAGGTAATTTCCAAGTTACTGATTTTATAAAAATAATGTGTTGTATGTATGTTGTGTTTAAATTTATGAATAATTAATATCATGGAAATATGTAATGATTTAAGTAAAATATGGTTGTGGCGATAAAATGGTAGGTATGTATGTTTATATGATATATTAATTTCCAGGTTTTTTTTGTAAATGGAAATGAACTAGGGTAGAATGTGAACGTAAAGGAGGAAAATTGGTTAGGGTTAAAATTGGCTGAGCTAACCTCCAAGGGCCCCATGCCCTCAAAGTGCTGCCAAGATAGCCCCAGTGAAAATGGGCCTCAGGCCGATGTAGTTCTCCCATAAGCTAGGGAAGAATATGATAAGGGAGATGAATGGGTTGGTAGGTTTTAGGCATGATTCATTCGAGTTCATTTATGCATGGTTGAGTTTAGGTTGAAATTGGCGTGGGTGATTTTGGTCAAAAAGGAATTCCAAGAATGTAGGTGTCGAAGGTCTAGTCCTATGTAGTAGAATCAATAAGTAAGAAAATGGGTGAATGGTAACAGGATACAACAAAGCTGCCTAATTGGTAAGAACCATTATGAGTCTATCATACAAAATATTGGCTTATGAATGTAAGACCCTAAAGGTGTTGCATGATTGACTATTATAAGGGTGAAGAAATTCACTCGATCATGAAATGTCACATTTGCGACATGTCCCTTGAGTAGGTAGAATATTAGAAAGGAAATACAGTGAGGTGAAATGGGTTGTTTTAACATAACCTTGGTGTGAGATAGCATGCCTCCTCTACAAAATACCCAAGACCAAAACAGACAAGTCCATGACGAAAAATTTATCCTTTTCTTTTTGATTTTTTATAGATTGATCAATGTGGGAATTATATGTGGGATGAATAGAATATCTCCTTAATATCTTCATGAAGTTGATCGATGCAGGAAGCTTCCAAATATTTTTATTTTATTTTTGTAGAAATAGTCTTTTTTATAGACTACATACAATATGGCTAGGTTTTTATAGTTGTCCTTTGAGGGAGTAGTCTATTTATGGCAGTATGATAAAAAGATAGAGGTCCTTTTAGAGGGAGTCATATATTTACTAGAAGTTTGACTCAAGGAGTTGAGTTTGAAAAACTCATACATTACTTTTGAACATCTTTAGATTTTTAGCTCATGGACAAGACTATAGAGGAGTATAGGATTCCTTTATGAAGGAAAAACCATAGCACACAAATGGTAACTATGAAAGAGTTGTTTTGAGTGATGAACCATGGGATTCCATCCTAAAAAGGATGAAAAGTATCCATGAGAATCATGTCATGAGTAGAGTCATGGTACTTGTTATCCAAAATTCACCCCTCAAGGTAATTTTGATAACATGCATCAAATTCTTTAGTCCCAAGTAATTATATTGATTCAAGGAAAAAGATCATGTTTCTGGGGTCCCCTTGGGTTCTTTCTAACTCTTCTATCCAAGAAGAAAATCCAGCAAGTTTTAAAAATGTGAAAAAATTGCAAAACAAGCTCGGGCCAGAAAAAATTATGAAAATCGGCTAAGTCCTTGTCCTAGAAATATTTGGGACATTCGGGACACCAAGGCGCGGTTCGGCCGAAACGCCTCCAGGCGGCCCGCGAAGCACTGGGACAAGTGGAACAAATGTACGTGGAGGGCGCAAACCGGCCAGATCGGCTGAAAAGGGAAATTTCAGCACAGGGACAATCGGGCCGCAGGGACGCGAGGGGCGCGGAAAGCCGGTTCGGCCGAAGGAGAAGAAAATCGACTAACTGCTCGGGACATTTGGGCCTTAAGGACGCGAACCACCCGGCTCGGCCGAAATGCAGAATTTTCGTACTAAACAGTTGGGCCGAAGGTACGTAAAGTACGCAAACCGGCCGGATCGGCCGAAATGAGAAAAAACAGTCCGGGACAGGCGGGACAAGTGTACGCGAACCGGCCGAACCGGGTGAATCGGAAGAATTTGTCCCAGACAGTCCGGGAGCAAATGGGACATCTGGGCCATGAGGACGTGAACCGCCCGAATCGGCTGAAAATGGAAGAGATCGCCAAGTTCATTTTGGGACAAGTGGGACAAAGGTACGCGAACCGGCCGGTTCGACCGAAACAGAGGACTTTTGTACTGGGACATCTGGGCCGCAGGGACGCGAGGAACGTGGATAACTGGAAAAGCTGAAAGCGAATGGAAATGTGACACGTGTCACCGGCCGAATGAGGGAAAAGGAAGCCCATTTCCGTCGGATCGGGAGTTTATGTCCCAAATGGTTTGGGACATCAGGGACAGAGGGACGCGAAGGGCGCGAAAAGCCGGCAGACCCCCGAGCCAATCAGAAGAGAACACGTGTCCTATGGAGCAAGGAATGCGGAGCAGGGAAGGAGAGAGAATTACACATCCAATCAGCATGTACCACATGTCATCTAGGTGGCAGAGCGTGGGAAAGATCTTCAAAACGCAGTTTTGCCTGTTTTGTGCCATGGAACTTCAAACGGCCATAACTTTTGACTCCGAGCTCCGATTTTCATAAAATTGGACTTTCTGGAACGATCACGACGTCCTCTACACCACAGAAACTAGATTTATTATTTTTAATGAGGGTATATATATTAAAATTAAGGAAACGTGTTCGGCTCCAGCCAATTAATGCTCATTCCCGTCAAATGACAGAAAACGCCTGCCAGACCCAAAATAGCTGCCCGCACTCAGAAGGCCATAACTTTTGCGTTTCTCAATGAAATCACACAAAATTGGTATCGTTAGAATTGTTGCTCCGAGCCCGACACAAATCAGTCAATAAATTTAGGATTTGGTGAGAGATTGATTGATATTTTTAAGAAAAAGTGGCCAGGTTCAAAACAATGTTTTATTTGGTAGCTGGGAGTGCATTTAAGAGGCATGGTCATCATTCTTTCTCTGCTGCAGCACATGGGACAGTATGGGGAGCCTTTTGCAAGTAATGTATAATCATTTCACTCAATTAAATGACTCTTACAAGTGGTTGAAGGACAGATTTCGGGATTTCCATTTTCCCTTCTCTTCCTCTTCTCATTTTTTCTATAAATTGGAGTGTTGGGCTCATTATAAAAGGAGAGTTTTTGGGTAGCAAAGCTCTGCCAAAATTGCTTTGTGAAGCCAGTGTGTTGCAGGCCCTTGTATTGGACTCCTTGCATGGTGATCCAGGCCCCTTATCTTGTAATAGATTGAAACTGTGCATATCATGAAGCAATAAAAATACCAGTTTGTGGATGTATCTTCCCTTGCTGTATTTTCTTGCATTCTTCTTGCGCCTTTAATCTTTCTATAAGAATATTTTTGTCTATTTATTATGTTCTTGCAGGGATTCATTATCATTGTGTATGCTTGGAATATTGTTGTGAATGCATTTTGCTAGATTATGGTGAACTGTCATCACCTCTTCTAGTGTGCACTTTGCCTCTGTATTTCACACATTTTGGAGACTACTCTCCCACCCTCCTTTTCTGGTGTATCACCGCTTTAGTGTAGGCTTTCATTTTATGCATTCTCTCTCCCTAGTCCCCTTGGAAATTTAGATTAGAACAGTTGGCTTATCCTGCATTAGAGTAGATTGTGGCAGGTAGTTTAGGAGCAAGAACCAGCTTTCTCTGGAGGTCTATCTCAAGTAGCAAGTCCCACAACTTGGAGATAGTACCCATGTTATCCAATCACACCGTGAGTTCAAGTATAAACACGAGGGTGTTGTGATTCGGTGATAACAGTACTCATATTTAAGATAAGGCTGAAAGGTGACGGATAATCACACAATTCGTTTTTAGTCGTTGGTCCTGAAAACATGTAGGTAAAAGGAAGGGGTACTTAGGGGATGCTCTTGTAATATATAAAAGGTTGTATAGTACTTGATTCAACAATAAAATGGTCGAAGATGTAAGGCATTTATGGGCTTAGTTTTGGGTTTATCTTCAAGTGAAGATAAATGATAAGCACCTGATCCATAGGCATGAGTAACGATATAGGGTCCAAGCTAATTAGGAGTGAATTTTCCCCATTTAATTTTCTCCACTTTCTTTATATGTTTATTTTCCTTGAGGATGACTTCGCCAACCTTGAAGGTTCGTTCTTGGACACATTTATCATAGGCACATTTAATAAGTTTTTGCTATATTTGAAGTTGATCGAGAGCATTTAGATGGCGTTCGTCTAATAACTCAATATGTGTCAAATGGTCTTGGTGAAAATCATCATCATTGAGCATATCTTTGAGTAATATAAGAAGAGATGGAATTTTGAATTGAAGAGGAAAGAAAACCTATGTACCATAGACCAAAGGGAAATTTTTGGCAGCAGTTGAGGTGTGAATACTAGTGTGATAAGCCCATAAGGTAAAATTAATGTGTGTGTGCCAATCCTGGCTAGTATCATCAACCACTTTCGTAATAATTTTAATTATGGTTTTGTTAGTCGATTTAACTTGGCCATTTGTTTGAGGATAATAAGGTGAAGAAAAATTGAGTTGAATGTTTAAGGCGTCACAGAGTTTCTGTAGGGTTTTGTTTTTGAATTTTTTCTGTTATCAATGATGAGGCGGCGAGGAACGCCAAAGCTACAAATGATGTGACGGTTGATGAATTCATAGATTTTCTCATCTTTTTTAGAAATAAGAGGTATGGCTTCCACCCATTTAGTGTAATATTTGGTAGCGGTAATAACCCATTGATGACATTGGGAATAATGAGGGTTAATCTCTCTTACAAGATCCAAAACCCATTGAGAGAAAGGCCAAAGGTCTCGTGTGACATGTATGACATAACTAGGGGTGTGATGAAGATTATTATGTTTTTGAAACTTCACACAACACTTGACATAGTCATAACAATCATGGTTTAGGGTTGGCCAGTAATAGCTAAGGCAAGGGATGCGCTTAGTGACAGCTAAGCCACTGAAGTGACCACCACAAATCCCATCATGAAATTCCTTGATGGTGTATGGAATTTCAAAACTTGTAAGGAATCGTAAGAGGATACCTTTAAAGCCACATTTATAGATAAGACCACCCATGATGAAATAGCGAGATACACTTTTGAGGAAGGCTCGTTTTCCATTACGAGTAAGATCTGGAGGAAAAATTAAAAGGGAAAGGTAGTCAGCAAATTATTGATACGAAAGGTCGCGTGGGTCAATTTCAATATGTCCTACAATGTTAACATCTTGGAATAGATAACAGGGGTATTGCAACCTTTTTACTGTGACAAATATTTTTGAGTCGGAGGGCAAAGTGAGTATTTGAGAAGTAAGATAGGCCATGGTGTCCACAAATTTATTAGTGCTACACAGGGTAGTTTGTAGTTCATAATGGTCAAAGGTAGTCAAAAACATGTCAACATGATGTTTATACTTTTAAAATATCTCATTACGACATTGGTATATACCATTAACTTGGTTCACAACCAGTTGAGTGTCGCAAAAGATATAAATTGATTTAACATCTAAGGATATGGTAGTTTGAAGACCTAAAATGAGTGCTTCATATTTGGCGATATTGTTAGTAAAATCAAAACCTAGTTTGAAAGATAATGGTATAGGCTCACTATCAAGAGGAATGAGGATAAATCTTGCACCACTCCCACACTAACATTTGGAACCATCGAAGAATAAGGTCATTTGGTAAATGATATCATCTAGGGAGAGGGTAAAAATGGATTCATCAGGGAAGTCAAAGTTATAAGGTTTGTTTCTGGAGAGATGTGTGTATGTGATTTGGTCAGCAATGGTTTTTCCTTTCACAATTTTTTGATGGATGAGCTAGATATCTAGGTCTGTAAGAAGTGTGTTCCAACGCGCAACACATTGATGTTGGTAAGGATTAGTGTACATGTAATGTAAGGGGTAAGTATTGGTGACGATGAAGGTTTTTTGGTTGAGTAGGTAATGGCAAAGTTTAGTGGCGATAGAGACTAACGATAGGTAGATTTTTTAGTGTGAGCATATCTAGTCTCGTAGTCTAAAAGTGTATGACTTATATAATAAACTTCTTTCTCCCTGTGTTTCTCATTGTGATGAGTGAGCATGGCACCCAGGGAATGATCACTAGAAGAAATGTAAAGGTAAAATTTTTCGTCATCCTTAGGTGGAATGAGCACATGTGGTTGGAGGAGGTATTGTTTTAAGGTGTCGAAGGCTTTTTGGCATTCAACATACCATTTGAAGGATAAATCCTTTTTTATAAGATGATGAAATGGATGGCAGTGGTAAAAAATATGAGAAATAAATCGATGAATAGATTGTAACTTACCTTGAAAACTACGAAGTTGATGAAGGTTAGTAGGTGGAGGCATCTCAAGAATAGCCTTGATTTTAGTGGGATCAACTTCAATGCCATGCAAAGAAATGATAAAACTAAGGATCTTTCCTTAGAGAATAGCATAGACACACTTCTTAAGTTAAAGGCGAACACAGTATTTGATGATATGGTCAAAGACAACCTAAAATACTGTAATGTGTTTTTCCCGATGTTTAGATTTGGCAAGAAGATCGTAAACGTAATCTTCCAATATGTCATGAAAGATATAAGTCATATCTTGTTGATATGTAGCACTAGCACTTTTAAGGCCAAAGGGCATGACATGTTAGTAGAAGGTCCCCTAAGGAGTGATGAAGGAATTTTTGTGTTGATCTTCTAGGGTAAGTAATATTTGGTTATAACCTTAGAAATTGTCCATGAGTGATAGCATCTCATGGTCGACAGTGAGATCAACTATTTGGTCAAAACTAGGTAGAGGAAAGTCATCTTTAGGGAAAACTAAGTTAAGGTTATGAAAATTCATGTACATGCAAAGTCCCCCTATCGCTTTTGTGATAAGAATGATACTATAGATCCATTGGGGATAATCAATGGGTAAATTGAAGGAAACCAAAAGGAGGCTTTGGAGTTATTCTTTAATAAGAAGGTTTGGTATTAGGAATGGTTACGATATTTTGGACCACAATGTTTGGTTCAATACCAAGAATTTTAGCGTAGGACCAAGAAAACATGTTGCTATGATCCCAGAGGAAAGAAGTGAAAGCTTCATGTTCAACAACATCTAAAGATTGGCCTATTTTTAGAATGTGTGGTTCGTCATGAGTGTGAATTTTGATTTCAATGGTTGATTCATTCAACATGGTTTGTGTCTCAAAAGATAATGACAAGTGAATATAAGAATCTTCCCCACCAAGGTAGGTGAGAATAGACTCATTGTCCTAACATTGAATGACGTTAATAGAAGGTGTATTCTCATTAATTATGTTAGGATATGGGAAGGGAAGAGAATAGGGAGCCTCGTCATCACATGTATAAGTTAGAGGTCTTAGGGAAACGATGTTCACAAATTTTTTTTCAGGAGGAATGGATTCTGGATCCATATAATCTGTAGGTGAAGGTGGTGAATGAGGTAAATGGGGTTGGGAATATTTATCGTCCTCAATAAGTTTGACTCAGGCCTTCTTAGAAGGTGGTTCATAAAATCCAATACCACTGTGGTCTTTATGCTTACGAGTGGTGAAAGGAATGACAGTATGATGTCTTTGTTCATAGAAACAAAATTCAAAGCCCTTCCAAGCACAACAATGGAGGAAGGTGTAGGTGAAGCAACGGTTGGTGAGACATTGAAGGTCAGAGGAAAATGGTCGAGTTTAGGAAGGTGGCACAGGTGAGTAGCTAGAAGCATCAAGTCCCCCATACCTTAAGTTGGTGTGAAGGTGGGGAGGACCATAGGGAAAAAAATTTCCTCCATGGTGATCATAGTAGGGATGTTGGTGAAGGTTACCATACTCTTAAGGAGTAAAGAATGTGTTAATGTTATAAAGGTGATACTCCCCTAGAGTGAGGCGTTGAAAAACATCGTCTAAGGGATCAGTAGTTGGTATGTGGGTAGCGGGAATGGATTAATCATTGTAAAGATAGGAAGAAGAAGCATTTGAAGTTTGAGAAGTAGATGAGTTGTTTAATGGTTCAGCTGTAGAAGCTACGGTAGTAGTGGGAATAGAGGAGTTAGTTGAGGAAGATGTAGTGGCAAAAGTAGTGGATGAGGCAGCAACTGAAGAAGACATGGTAGTGGTGGTAGATGCCTTAACTGGTATAATGACATCATTGGGTCGATACAACATGTTACAGGTCTTAAAAGGTGAAGGTTCAATTGGAATGGTATAGTTGTGCCATCATGTTCAAATTTTAAACAACGGTGTAAGGTTGAAGGAACACAACCCATGGCATGAATCTAGGGTCAGCAAAACAACATGTTGTACTAGAATTCACCCTCCAAGATAGAATAATTCAGGAAATGTATGAGGGGCCTACAATAATGTGGAGAATGATGGTGTCGATTGTGGAATTCATGGCATCGTTAAATGAGTGCAACATAATTAGGTTATTATGTAGGCAATTAGCAGGGATGCGCATTTGGTTCTACACATGGGAGGAAATGATGTTGATACTGACACCTCCATCAATCATAACATGTTAGATGTGTATATTATCAACGTAGATGGAAATAAATAGGGCATCGTTAGGATCATCTGATTAGAGAGGTACAATCTCATCATTAGAGAAACTAAGAGTGGCTACTTGATGAGTGGTAGTGGGAGAAGAGGAGGGGGCAAAGTGGTGAGAGTGGCCAAATGGTGAGGAGTGATAATGGATGCAATAGGTGTAGGTTCATTATGTAGAACCTCAATAGATTGCAGGATCTCAATGAGGGCCTGACAATGAGACTCATATGTTTAGATGAGGTCATGTAAAGACATTTTGAGAGGAGACTAGTGCATTTGTTTAATCATTATATGATTGGAAACCCCATCAAAAATAGGGTATGTGGGTCCATGGATGGTGATTTTGGGTGCAGGTGTAGATGGAATATTGGGTAAAAGAGTTGTGGATGAGCAAGTTATTTTCTCCTTTCATTTTTCCTTCTGGGTTCAAGTGGCAACTTGAACTATATTGATTTGTGGTAAAGGAGAATGTGAATTTTGATAGGTGTAGCGAAAGGATGACCAGAAATAGGGTGATGGAATATACTGGTTTTGTGAAATCAATTCAGCACATTGTCATTTTGGTGGAGGTATGGCTAGCTCACTTATGCGGACCATATTGATCTCAAATGTTGGAGGGGGATAAAAGGGTTGTGCAGGTGGAGATAAATGTCGCTAAATAGGTAATGGATGAAGATGTGTACAAGTGGAATAGGGTTCTCATATAAAAGATGATCATCATCAAATTTTTCTTTAAGATAACATAATTGGAGAAGAATAGTCTTAAGAGCCTTATAGTTTTCCACATCATGCCCTAGCACACAATGGTAAGCACAAATATTGGTATCATCAAACCCTTCTGGTTTATGTTTGAGTGGATCGTAAGGTCTAAGCGGTGGCAATGTGATGACAAGGTTTCCAAAAGTCTAGGTAAGATGTTGGCATAAGACCCTATCAATCGATCACAATTTGAAGTAAGTGTGTGTCTGGATGGAATTTTGGGTGACTTTGGTGGGACAGGCATCACTGGAGGTGAAATCGGAGCTTGAGTAAGTTTGACCACTTTTTTGGTAGATAGTAAGGTTGTTGGTTTGGATTGCACCTTCTTAGGTAAAGGTGTAGTAGGTGAACTAGTTGTTGAAGGTGGTGTAAATTTAACTACCTCTTTGGAAGGTAGTGGGTTTTCGGGATTTGGTTGCACCTTCTTAGGTAAAGGTGAAGAAGTGTGTGATATAGAAGGGAAAGTGGATGATGGAAGGGGACAGGTTAACCAAGGTGATAATTGAGGTGTGGTGAAGGTTGTAGTAAGAGGTAATGTGGAAGGGACTTGTTAAGGAGAAGGGAATGGCATGGGAAATAATGAGGATACTGAAAGTGGTGTAGGTATAGGAGGTAGAAAGGATATAGGTGATGATGAATGTAATATTTGTAGGTAATTTGGGTGTAATAGAGGATCGTGATGAGGTGGGTTGTTGTGTTTTTTGTTTACTCTGGGTAGGAGGCTGTTTGGCCAAGCTTGATGAGTGGGGACCTAGGATAGATGGAAGTGGTGAAGGTGACAGAGGGGTAGTGGGAAAATATGATGTATGCGACCTAAGGGGTTAGGTATTCCTATTAGGTATGGGAATAGTCTTTGTGATGGCTTGTGAGGATGTGGCTAAATCTTGTTTAATAGGAGGATGGACTAGACTTGATGTCGGCATGACTCCTAATGTGGTAATGGGTCTAGAAACGGAGGAAGGTATAGGTGTAGGTAAGGTCTTAGCCATAGGAAAATTTTCATTTTTTGGTAAAGGTTTATTTGTAGGATAGGGTGATGAAGAAGGGGCCGCTATAATTGGCATGGGTATGGTGGGTTTGGTATTTTGAAACACCTTTGGATAGATCATGGAATTTCAGTAGACAACATCTACATTTGAGTTGATATAGGTAGTATAATACATCCCCAAAGCATGGAATTGTCAACATAATCTAAGAAGTTAGCCAAATGTGAGAATGAAACTAATGTAGGTGGGATGATGTTTTTTTGGTAGTAATCCCTGTAATGAATGTCTGTGAGACAGGGAAATGGTTGGCTTCAGAATCTATGGGTAGAAGAGATGAGAGTAGATCAATAATATCCTTGAAATACAATCGATAATTATCACCAATATGAAGGGATGTTGCTAATAGATCCCATGTGGGTATGGGAAATAGCAAGTTGGATAAGGTAAGCTCGTCATTTGGTGAAGAAGAAGGTAAACATGACTCTCCTTTGGGTAGAAGAGTAAGTACTGCGGGTTGTTTGTCACATTGAGAGGTGAGTGGGGAAACTACATTGACATATATGGTGGACTCCTCCATGGGTGAAAGAGAAGATAAGGGAGAATCCTCTATGGGTAAAGGAGCAGATGAAACAGGTCCTTGTATGGATGAAGGAGATCATTCAATAATATCCTCGATAGATGGAGTAGGAGGAAATTAAGTAGGAAGAGCTGGTATGATGTCAAAAATAGCATGAACCTCACGAACATTACTATCATTAGTTCAGGTTTCGCCGGTTTGGTTAGAAGATGATGTGTGATTTAGGAATGGCTTCTTGAAGATGTGGAGGTTCTGATTAGCTAGTGAATTAGGATTATCCAAGATGAGATCTCAACTATCTAACATTTCTTAGATTATTTTTTTGAAAGTTATATAATTACCATCGCTATGACCTCTAACGCAATGATAGTTTTAGTAATCATTTTCTTTGTACCACGCAGGCACAAAATGAGAGGGGTCAAAACCAATATGTGTTTTGATGGGTGGAAGAGTGAGTGCTCTGGATTTTATAAGTTTTTATAAAACTGAAGAGTAGGGTTCTCCTGTGGGAGTATATTTTCGTTGCTTCTACTTGAACTGAAAAATCCTGAATAGGAGAAATATTGGAAGAAGGATTTTATTGGTCGGATGGATGAGATGGGCTGGATTTTAAAACTACTACGTTGACAAATCATTTTTCTTTATAATAATTGTTTTTCAGTTTGGAAGAAGAAGAGGTATTGTTTCATTTAAACGTAACATTTTTGTTATGCAATTATATCTTCTTATTTTCAATGGCATGAATTTCAAGTTTTCGTGCCATGGTGAATTCCTTGTCAAAGGTGTGGAAGGCTTAAACTTGGAGAGTTAGCGAGATGTTTCTAGCACAAGATCTAGTGAAAAATCTATTAACTCAGTTTGAGGTAGTTGGAATGTGTTTTGATTGATCAGGCTCTACCATTGAGTGAAAAAATATGAGATAGATTCATCTTCATATTGGCATGTCACCTATAATTCAGTCATGGTGACCTTCTTTACAATGTTGATAGAAAATTGGTCTAGAAAATCCTGAGATACCTGATTAAATGAAAATATGAAATTCCTAGGTAGAGCACTATATCGATCTAAATCTGGTCCTATGAAGGACATTGGGAATGTCTGTAAGAGCAAAGAATCCTCATGAGCAATCAGATAACACACATGTTTAAAATACTACAAGTGTTGTTGCAGGTCTTCTTTGTTGTTGAATCAGTTGAATTTAGGCATTTCCCAATGGGGAGGGTATGTATGAATCAAAATGGACGAGTGAATGGGATCATTGTAAATATCGTCATATGTGAGAGAGTTATGTGAGCTGAAGACAAATGCTTCTAATTTCTGCATCTTGTCCATCATCAGTTTGATAATATTATTGGTAGGTTGTGATGACTGGGAACCCCCTATAATATAAGGGGGTAGATGAGGCAGGTATGACATGGGAGGCATCCCATTATGTGGTGGTGCCAAGTATGAAAATTATGAGGAATGAACATAGGCTGAAATAGATGTAGATGGCAATTATCCTTAATAAGTGGTAGATGAAATAGGGTGTTTTTGGTGATAAGTGTAGGTAGGTGGAGTAGACGTAAAGACTCTAGTAGAAATCAGAGGAAGAGACTACATGATGGAGAGGACGGTGGTTTGGAAGGGAGTGTGGGCTACTGAAACCAATGGTGGCTGAGATGCAATAGGTATATGAGAGGTGGCAGGTATATATAGGCCAACACTCAAGGTGGTTCATAAAGGCATGGTTGACATCGTAGGAGTGACAGACATCAAAGGAATGATAGATGTCATAGGTGTAGTAGATATTGATGATGTAGGGTCAAGCTTGGAAACCACAGGTGGTAAGGTGGAAGAGGTTAAGGAAAAGCTAGTAGTTACTGATGTAGAAGTGGGTGTGAGGGTAGGAGGAATTGACATAGGAATGCCATATACAAGCTACCGTGATGAGTCCTAGGTAAATGAATGAATGAGATAGTACTTCAGAGTGGCGCAGTTGTGATCAAAGAGTCTCACAAACTCCTCATCACCAGTGGGTATGACAAGATATTCATTAGGGTCCATAAATGATGAGATGGAAGAGGGCAATGGGCTAGGTGGAAGCGGCTGGCGGATAGGGTGAAACACGTAAGTGTTAGCTTGTTTATGAGTCAAAACCATGTGAATAATGATATAACATGTATTCTGAGCTTCGATGATGATGTAGAAACACATAAGAGTGGAGAAAAATGGGTTTAAAATGTGTAATTTGATCGATGTTCTAATTGGAAAATCAAAACTCAGAGACCGATGTTGGTTGGGGTAACCTCTACCGGTCAGATAGACTGATGTCGGTGGCTGTGGGAAAATGTCAGATTTGTAACTCTGGAAATAAATGGTGAAAACGAGATAGAAGTGGAATTTGAAGGTAATATCAAAGACTCAAATATTAGTAAGTTGACTAAGGGAGTAACAGAAAGAAAACAAATGAAGATTTGAAGATACTTTGGCCAAAAAATGACAAAAATAGCCTAAACCTGATGGCGGTTCATGAACCAATGACGGTTAATGAATGGAAAAGGTAAGATGATGAAATTGATGGTAGTCACTGGACCGACACCAGTTATTATGAAATCTGTGAAAGATGGAAAATGTGAATTTTTGGTGATTTAGGTCAAATAACAAGACCAACTCAGAGACTGGGAATGGAAATTCTAAGAAATAGTTGAAATACACCAACTATGGTGGTGGAGTGTTTAGGGAGAGAAAAATTAAGAGAACAAACTCTTACCTCAAAACACAAATCAAGTAAAAGCTAGCAAAAAATGAAATCCTATGATGTATATTTTTTGTTGTGGCTTATGCCATTTAGGTCCTACTTGTGAATAAAGTAGAGATTTTGGTTACCAAAGGTTCACTACATAAAATGGCGACTATGGATAGTTTGGTAAGTTTTTGCATGGGGATGCTTCTCTAATATGATAACTAGCTAGAAAACCAGCTGGAGCCCACTGTCAATCCTTTGATCATATGACCATTGACAAATTCTTCTAAGAAATATGTTGTTTAAGAAATGTGTAGTTGTTTTTTAGTGATTTGGTATAAAGAGTGTTCAAAATGTGAACTATGATTCAGTTTTCCAGCCATCATCCGGGCTTGACTTCTAGCATATAGGTTGCCCACAATTTAGATGAGCTAGAATGCAATATACAAAAATGAGATGCAAAGATTTTAAACCCAAATCCACAATGAAATTCGATGAGAGAAACAATGAATAGGAAAGAGTATGTCTTTCACTAATGCAATACAGAATAAATAGAAGTGTTCTTTTTAATCCAAAATACAATTTTCACTAAGATCAGTAGGAGAAGAAGAATGTTTCCAAGGGAAAATATTTTAATGTGAACTTTATTTTAAAAAGAAATAAACACACAATGATTCCCTAAGAATGAATAATGCAAAGAACCCCAAATGGGTCCCATCGGGCATGCCAAAATGTTTCACCAATAATTTTTATGCTTTCTAGGATTAAACAGATAGAATGTAAATGGTTAAGGAGGAATACATGTGAGGAAAAGGTGGAAGTTAGATTGTGCGCATTGTTGACGTTATCGAAACTGATCATAGAGAACTCCTTTTTGTCTGGGAAGGACTACCTGTAGATGCAAATCAAGACCAAAAAAGAGTATTAAATAGCATATGACAGTGGACTACCTAACGTATGCTAGATCCAAGAAGTGTGGTGCTTCCTAGAGATGTTTTCAATCCAATGTTTAATAACAATTCAATGTGAATAAGAAATTGAAATAAATAGGTCCTATTGCAATGTAATGATTTAGGTTTTTCATATACACAATACACTAGATTTAATGCTAGATATCAAGATAAAACAAAATCTAATTAGAACTGGGGTTTTGTTCAAGTCAGACAGGTCTATCAAATGTATGGTAAGGGTTTAGGGTTGATTGGTTGATATTTGGGTTGGTTTTGGGTGAGTGGGAAGCTTTCTGGTCTGAGAATATAAAATGACACAGAGACCAATATCGGTCTGGTGATCGATGCCAATATGGGGATGAAACCAACGGTGGTCAAGGAACCAATATCGGTAGGGGAAATAGGTAATGAACTATTAAAAATGGGTTTTTTAGGCTCTCTGTGATTACACAGAGAGTGAGAGTATTTTGGTTTTGGTTGTAATATGGCTGAGAAGACTCGGGAATACTAATAAAGAGGTTTAGAAGTGTGAAAAGGCTTGAGGTGGTTGAATAGTGGGTTGGTGGGAAGAAGATAATGTACAGGTAACAGAAGAAATAAAATATTGAAAGAAGTAAGAGATATACAATGGGATAAACACGAATGATTAAAATCATAGTACTTAGTTGGTATTTTGTAGATCTTATGAGTTGAGATGGTTGATGATTGATCAGAGAAGAGGTGTTTGAGTCCAAATCCATGGTAGTAAATCTTGTGTGCTCCCATGAGTATTCTAGTTCTCTAGAAGGAGAACCGTCTTCTTGTCTTGCACTGTGGTTGTGTGTGTTCATTGTCTTGACGTAGGGGGCTTGAAGATTTGTGCTTAAATGCAATAACGATTCAATAACTAGATGGAAAAACTAGGTAAAAGGTTGTACAATTCTATGTAAAGGAACTAATGGTTGATTATGTGAATGATGTCAACAAAGGATAAACTAACTTTGGTTAGGGTGAAATAGTCCAAATTACCAAAAATAGCCTGATTTTTACTATTTTTGGCGTGATTTTGATTCTTGGGTCTACTTAGGGAAGTAGAGTTCATGTGAGAGAAGGCAAGAAGATATTATAAGAAGTCCAGTTAGGTTTAGGAAGAAGTCTCATTTAGTTAGGTCAAGTGGCGACTCAGCACTGGGAGTGATGACTCAGTGTTGAGAGTGATGACTTGGTCATTGTGATTCAAATGCACATAAATACATGAAGAATTTAGGAGTTAGCCATAACGCTTTGAATTCAGGAGTTAGCCATTTTGTGGATAAGGGATATTCTTAGAGATAGCGTGTTGTGCACACAAATACATGAAGAATTTTGGTCCACACAATGGTATTTTGGTAACAAGAAACAACTGAGCGCCATGTATAGTTTAGGCTAATAATAGGATTTCTACATAGAGTTAACTATATGAAGTCTATTCTCAAGAGCACTTGCATGTTGTGCAACCTTTTGTAAAGGCGCATGGCTATTATTAGCATGTTACTTATTTTGAGAAGTGCATGGCTGGTGAAGGGAAAAAATCCACCCCTATATATATATATATATATATATATATATATATATATATATATATATGTATATATGTATGTATGTATGTATGTATGTATGTATGTATGTATGTATGTATGTATTGATTTGCATAATTTAGGTTGTGTGAATTATTATAGAGTTATGCTATTTGTTTTGTTGTGCGAATGACTCAGGGATATACTTTATAGCGTATGGAGCTTCTATGTTTTATAGTATTTAATACAATGGCTCATATTGGCTAAATAATGGTGTTGAAAATGACTGAATCTAGTTCTTTCCTAGTAAATCTTGTTATAGCCATTGTTTAGTTCATCTTACATATATTTTAAGATCTAGATCTGGTTTATGCATTATGTGTTGTTTACTATTGGTAATGAATCTGAATACCTTAATGCACCATCATATCAACATTCTAAATAAGCAACCATGAAGAGGGACTTGGTGCCCTTGCACACTTAGGGTGACCGCTCATCTTAAGCTGAGTGAAGTGTCAGCGCATCTGGGTCATTTACAATAAATTCTAGGCTGCATCATTGGTTCCATTTTTAGGACCTCATTTTTAGTTTTTTTTCAGGATGTTGCATGATGAAGACATACCAGTTGACCTTAGCAAGTGTTGAGGAGTGGATAGTAGATCTAGAAGAAGAGTACACTCGGAGATTCAATACTAGATCTGATTTTGAGACACGTGTGTGGGTTGAGCATAATTTGTATGACAAATTATATGAAATATTCTTTGTTATCTTCCACATAGAACTATAGGATTGGTTGTTTTCTTATGCATCTAAAAGGAATTGGAGGTTTCACACACTTTTCTGGAAACAAGAAGAATTTCAGTATCTTTATGGTGCTGATCTAATTTGGACATGCGTTGTAGATACTTAGTTCCATGGTGTTCTGAATAGCTATATTTTTGAGTACTCAATTTCCACTTACTCTTATCTAGAGGTAGTTGAGTTTCAATTGTTACGTTATACCAGGGGAGCATATCTACACGGAATTCCACTAGTGATCAAGATCTTGATGGTAACCCTAAATTTGGAAGAGAATCCAATGGCTAGCTAAACCCCACCACGGGCAGGGGTAGGAGCACGTGTGGTGCAGGATGGAATACATAGTGGTAGAGAGGCAATGAGAAGATAGGTAGCTTAATTTCAATGAGGCATGTGAGAGGGATTTAGATAAGTAGCATGAGGTTACAGAATATATGGCATTGCATAGATAGATGGCTCGTGAAGGATTTGGAGCTCAAGCAAAGGACATGGATCCAGAACATATGGAACTCCCCCATTTGGGAAAGAATAATAGGGAACCCTCATCAGCCTCTTATGAGAGTGCACCAATAGAGACAACATGGGTTATGGTTGTGTATCTTAATCTACCTGGAAACCTAGCCCTTGTGCTTGGTTTTTAAGTTTCTAGTACAACCAGTAGTCAGCAAGCTAGCTTGGGTAGTAGAGTAGCAAGAGGTAAAGTTGAATTATCAGTAGGATCAGGAATAAATCAAATAGTAAGTAAATTTATGGCCAGGAAGGAGTCTTCCCTATTATTTCAAGGATTGGTTGGAGGAACCTTTTTAGGCACATTGTCAGTGTAGAACACAGGCATGTAGAACTTTGGACTCACATTAGGGGGTAGCACAACTTCACAGACTGTAGCAGTTTAGTTTAGCACCACTGTTGGGACACAGTGCAGTGCATCCTCTAGTTCAATTCTTGTTATAATTAGAGGATCAGGAGGAACATGTGGCTCAGGATCTGGTGGATTTGAAGGTGGAGGTAACACAGGAGGTTGTGAATCTAGTGGACATGGTCCTCATCAACCCCAAAATATTTACATGGATATGTCACTTCATCTCCCAAAGTATAGGGGAATATAAGATGTTATTGAGCATGTCCATATGTGTGAGATACTATGGTGTGTGAAAGGAATTACCACTTCAGAGCACAAGGCAAGTCAATTTGTAACTACGATGCAAGGATGCACACACATTTGGTACAGGAATTTTGACCCTGATCAGACTTGTGTGGATTATAGGGCATTACAAATGCTTTTATTAAAGAATTTTATATTCCTGAGTTTGAGCAGAAACGTATAAGTGTGCTTAAGGATATCAAGCAGGGAACTACTAAGAGTATCAGGGAATATGATGCTCATTTCAAAACACTCTTGTCTAAACTATCATATGATATCCATGTAATTCAGCATGCACAATGGTTCGTCAAAGGCCTTGTAACATTCCCATTTTAAGACTTTAAAAACAAGGGAATTTTTTTTTATAAAAAATGTTCTTTATTCTAAATAAAACATCATTTAGAACACACATTCCATGCTAATCAATCTCATAATAGATAAAAATATGCAACTGTAATGACTCGGTATGTTACTGATCTCTCATTCCATGACTCGGTTACCAACCGATCTCTCATGTTTATCTTAAAGTATATAATACTTTATGTATACTACGTATACTTGGTTTTTCCTACCCTATTTTGGGTACTGAGTGATCTTTTTAAAGAACCTATCTAAATATTTGTTACCAATAATCATTTGACATCACATTTCTTTAAACTAGGTGACTTAGGACAACACAACCAGTAGCTTGCGATACTTTGGCCAAAGATTTTCAACATACTATTCATGTTAATATTCCTAGATGACATGCTCGTCATTTCAGAATACATCCTTCACCTCACTCTTCTATTATCTAGAATGGTCTTTAATGACTTCAGTCTATCCACTTACCCAAGCTTTGACCCTAGCCCATGTTAGCAACATAATTTTTTATAGGAAGACGCTCATGATGACTTAGGGTATATGGGAATACTTGGGCATCCTTAGTCAACTGAATGTGCCAAGGTACCCTGAGTCATAGAAAGATACTCCCTATCCTAAACATGCTATTAATCTTGACCTAGAGAGAAATTAAGTTCAAGTCTGGATGTGTGTAGATCTATATGAATAAATATGGAAGGGTGTTGCCACATGTCAACTGGAACACTGTATCCTTGAGAAGTCCCTGGGCTTCTCGAAGGTACAGTCCTTCAGTTGGCATGTGCCAACATCTGTTAGAACTGATTCATCAAGATGTACATAACCCTTAGAGGTCATTATATTCATAATTAAATTGGATTAAGATTCATATTGCAGTAAACAAGCCTAACCCTAATTCCAACATTCATTAAGTTCTTTATCCATAATTAACCTAAATTGATATTAAGCACTTCATTAACTCATGCTTGCATTGATGTTCATTAACGTGGCCTAACAAGCAGTTATCCCCAAAACAGGGAAGCAAACATCAATCGATTAATTCTTAATGTAACCTAGTTGTCCAAAGAAGGTGTATCATTCACCTAGACTCAGCTAGTGTTTACTTTTTATAAACAAAGTGCAAGGATTAAAGATCATAACCACCATTCCATTTATTTTTCATTCTTTTGAGAGAGGAAGTGTCTTCCTCTACATGGTTAGATGTTAGGGTTAACATAACCTTTTTATCATTCTTTACTCATATAGTTTAATTGTATGACCAAAGCATATTTCATTATTTAACTATAGTGTTTAGTTAGACAACGACATATTTACAATTTAGCAAGTTTCATTATAGTAAGGGAGATTGAACTATCCCCTTAATCCAACTTATTAGATGATAACAACAATAGTATACAAATAAATATAAGAATATCAATAAGAAAACACTACTATTTCTGTCATATAAAGTACAAGAGAATTTACACCAAAAATTGGAGTCAGTCTCCAAACCTTTCAGTTCATCATGATAAAATATACATTTACAAGATTATGCATTTTAGACATACTGCATGTCAATCAACATTTCAATCATAAAATAATATCACTTTTCTTTTCCAATACAAGTCCAGAATGAATCGAAATTCTTTACATAAGATCCAGAATTAAATAAGCCAATGCATCATAAAATATTTTTCTTCGTTTATCACTTATGATGTCCATCTCCGAAAATTTCTAGCACGGGTCAGTTCAATGAACTGAGCATGATAAGCACTAAGCATTAAAACGAAGTGCATTCCACTAATTGTTCTATTAAAACAACACTACTTTAATGAAACAATTAATATATCATACAAATAAGCATAAGTAATAACAACCAGATAAGAAGTACAATAATGAGTCTGAATTCACTTTTAAGAAAAGAGCATATATAATCTTCAACATCTGCATTATAACATATAGTTTAACTGATCCTTTTAATTACTTTTAAACAAATAACATATCTTGTCATCCAATTATTTCATAATTCTATCATAATAGAAATACCACATTTATCTTTACTATGTAGAAAAAGGATTTATTTACAGCATAGCTCATATTAGGATGTTGCATCCTACAACTTAAGCAAAAAGAAGAAGAATCAACGCATACTATCCCACACTCACCAATCATCTGAAAGACAGAAATAGGATCAAAACACACATAACTGCTTTAGCTCAAGGATAACAATATAAGGATTCAACATTAAAGAAACAACATCTAAACAAGAATCCCAAATCAATCCATGAAGGGATAGAGAATCAAAACAGTCTACCTACAAGTCTTAACTAACTTCTACAATTTAGAAGATATCATTCAAGATATGAAACCAGACGTTCCAAAAATCAAAGCAAAACTCACACAGGGTTAATCTCTTCTTGTTTCCATCCAAGGAGGATTCATAATAAGATAGAGTGCAAAAATATAAAACCTTCCAATATCAAATCCAAATGAAGTATGACTCAGTCAAACAAAATAGTCAATCTAAACATGTTTACATTTTCTCTTCTACATAACCAACTCAGGTGTTCTCTTTCCACATCATTACAACAAATGACTAAAAAGTAGCCTAAACAATCCACAAAGAAATTTCCATCTTAGAAGAGTGATTTCCCACTATTTCCTACAAGACAGAAGGACAGAAAGCCGAACCCAAGAAGTCGAGTAGGCCTAAGAGAACAATCACTCTATAGCCAAGAAGAGAGTCGTGATACAAAGAAGTTCGATCAAATGAACTTATATTTTCAAAAGTTAAAGGATCTCAAATAAAAAAAGGTCCAATCAAGAATTCATTTCATTTATACTATCAAATGAATTCCCATTTCTATTTCAAACTCAGAAGTTCTTTTACTAGTTCCCAAGAGAGAACACAAAACCAAACACACAATTTAAAGAAAGCAACACTTCTAGTTTCCCTTACAAATCAATACAACCTGGTTTATCTATTCCAATTCATTAAACACAAGTTTGAATTCATTTCTCAGAAAGGAGTACACAGTAAAGTCCCAAAAATAGAATATTGTCCACAAGAGAAATATATTCCTTTCTCTTTTTAAAGACCCAGAGATTCCTTCAATGAATCTAACAAAGGATACAAAACCCAAATTAGTATAAGCTAAACAAGTTCAAAAATACTCATGAACTTAATAAAAACTAAAATCCCAATTATGTGGGATTCAACAACTCAATACAAAAGAGCAAGGTGTTCATGATCCAAAATAAGAACAAATTAAAGAAACAATTCTGAACTAGAGGTAATAAATCCTGCCAAAAAGATTTAGTACACTAGGGTATTCAACTCATCTTTCTTTTAGAGCCCAAAAATCAATTAAAAATATTTGAAGAGAGTAAGAAGACCCAATACACAATAAGACAAGAAAGGTCCCAACGTTACCTCAAACTTGATCGAAACAGAATTCACAACAAAAAGACTTGCACAGCTCCATCTATAAAGATTGCGATAGAGAAGGTGTTTGTTTCAAACATCGATCACAAGGAGTATGCATACTACATTTCTATAATCCTCTAAAACTGATAACGACTATTTCAAACGAGCTCTATATCAATCCAAAGAGTAAATAATAGTACAGTAACTAACCAGAAGTTCCTTAGTCCCTCAACAAGTTACAGTTCCAATCCATTAACCTTCAAACAAAATATTCAAGCCCTCAACAAGACGCGGGTTTTCTCAGAGCAGAGGAGAGAAGAATATCCTCCTCATTTACACACCCTTACAAGTTCAAAGAAGGCGGTATAGTCTCAAAAATAGAAGTACCACAACCATTCCAACTCAAGAAGCTACAAGGGAAAGATATCAAAAGAGATAACCAAATCAACTCAAACAATAACTATTCTCTCAAGCATTTTCGAGTAAACAGTCCCATAAACGAGTTCTAAGCATCTCAAACCTTGAATACAAGTAAAAATCCAAGCTTAGAATACAAGTATAGAACCAAACACAATGCCTCGAATACAAGTTTCAGGACACACAAGTATTGAATATGAGTTCAGTGTCAAACACGAAGCTTCAAACACAAGTTCAGAATAACACAAAGCTCCAATACAAGATCAGAACAAAAAACAAGGCTCCAATATAAGTTCAGAATGAAACAAAAGGCATTGAATACTAGTTAGAACAACACAAGTCTTAAAAACAAGTTCAGAATGAAATAAAAAGCTTTGAATACGAGTTTCACATGCATGTCACCACTGAACTTGCACAGGGAGAGATTTTCCAAAGGCTAACATTATTTTCAATGGATTTATATCCAAAAAAACCATAGAGATTCATAAAACCAAGAAGGTAAATAACCAGACAAATCATGAAAATGTTTATCTCATGAGAGTAGAATTGTTTTAATGAATCATTTAGAAGAAAGAAAGAAATCTTAATGGGTAGAGCCTATCATGCCTGATAGTGCTTTTGATAATTCGAAGGAGACTTCCAGCCAAGATTCCAACTCTTTTTCTCCTCCATGAAAGATCAACAACCAAACATATTTTCTTCCAATGCCTCATAAAATTTCCTTCGATCAAAAATAGACCATAGAAACCAAAAATAGCCATAAAGTAGAAGTCGAACTACTGGTTCGAAAAACCAGATAGCTCCATGTACAAAAAAAATCACAATGCATGCAAGATCAAACAACCTCCAACAAATCCTCCTTCCTTGTTTCCAATATGGTTTACATGCAAAAACCGAGGTTCATTAATGCAATTACTACCAAATCTCCCGCTTATCTCTCCTTGCCACCGCCTCCTAAAACTTGCGAATGTCATTTCCACTTCAACATGCATTTCCATCTTTAGTGAATCCTCCACGTATGCTTCCACTAAATTCTACTTGCCTTTTCCAAACTGGTTGTACCTCCATTCATTTAACCAAATCAAATCAAATAAATTCCATTAGAACCGTCACCATAATGCCATGTGACCCTAGGTTCCTTTTCAATAGTTTAGGATAGATTTCCCAAAACTTAGGTTAGTCTAAAAATAATTACCTTAGCTCTTAAAAACATTGCCATGGGTAATTTCCACTTTAGGTTAGATCAATTTCACAACCATATAGTATTAGGTATTAGGTTAAAATACCCTAGCACTATCTTAGTAATTTCTCCCTCATTCATTTAGCAAAAGAAATTAGGTTAGGACACCATCTAAATGAAATAAAATAAGAAGCTGAGGTTAGATTGAAACCTAAATAAGTAGACATAGCTAGGAAGTAGGTGCTTTTACCTAGCTTAGGATACCGTTAGGATAATCCTTTAGGTTTAGGATTTAGATCCCCTTCATAGTCGTGAAGCAGAATTTATTTTTCTTACACCATTAAATGTCCTGAAGAGATCAATCCCAAAGATCCAAGCACAATCATACAACCGAATGAAGGCACGTTCATACAAGACCAAATAATTTGTAACATACAAATTTCAGTCTGCTATGTCTCTCCACTTATGAATGTTAATTTTACCATTCAATCTAGTAAGGAGATTTAAAACATTCCTTGGATCACTGGAATTGATCCATGAGTCAGTTAAAAGAGATAATTTTGTAGCTCTCAAAACTGGATTGCAACTCACCTACAAGAAGTGAAAATGGATTCTTGCAAGCCATATCATTTCGGTCCAATGAATCTAAGAACAAAAATGATTTATCCATAACGACCATGATTTTCAACAATTAAGGAAACACACTGCATTCACGTAAATCACATGCCCTTGCTATCACCTGTGCCTGTGGGGCAGCCACCTGACCATCATCCCCAACTCCATCTCCATCCCCACCCTAGGCCATCTAGGCCTTAAGACTAGCCACCTATACATGTAACTCGGCCACCTCCGCCTTTGAGCTAGCAAGCTATCCTTACACCATACCCAACTGGGTAATCAGGGTCACCACCTACTCCTGTAGGGTGTCCCTCTGCACTGTGATGGTGGCTAAATCTAGCTTCCCGGCCTGGGTGGTACTACTCATAAATGAGCTTCCCACCACTATTTGTATCTATCTGTAACCCCCACATCATCAATCTTTCGGTCTACCACCTGCTCCTCTTGCCATGTGGGCACTGTCGGTAGTGGTAGAGGCAATAGCCTCTCCACGTCATCTCTCTTATATTACAGGAAGGGTGGAGGTATGTCTTGTGTCAGTCCAAGCTACCATCTAACCCTATCCATTTGGATCATCTCGTGCTCCCCAGAATGGCACCCCACTATCCATCTCAACAACTGAAGACCATCTAACTCATCATACATCCACCTGAATGAGGGATAACCCACATACGATCTCCATATGATGTGCACTCTAGAAAACCTCTCTAATAAACACCTATAATAGGCTACATCATGTGTAGCCCTATCTGATCGCCACTCTCCAATCATAGGTACCCATCGCCTATAACCCACCCACACCAATATTGATGGAAATGCATCTACTCGGGGCATACCTACTGGCTGCACACAAACTATGTGCTCATAGGCCCAGTAGTGTAGTAAAAATGTGCAACACAGGCTAAACCTGCACAGATGCCCATATGCCCACAACTCTCTGTATAGCTACACCAGGAATGTTGGTGCCCAGGAAAAGCAGGTCTAATCTATCACCATGTCATGTAGTATTGCCATCAATGAGTGGGGAAATCTCCCTCCCTCTGCATCCGGCGGTGTGAAATAACACACTGCCTCCATTAATAAAACAATGAGCCTCGTCTCCTCTGGATGGGCCTGATACATCCCTCCGTAACTCAAATTGGCACTATGGAATGTCATGTCTACCAGTCCCTCTCCAAAAACTATCAGAATCAACTCCTCAGAGGAGATAGAATACACCTGTGTCCCCATTATTGGTAGCCGCAAGATCCTAAACACGTCCTCCAGGGTGACTGTCATCTCACCCGTCGGTAGGTGGAACATGTTGGTCATTGACTCCCATCTAGCGATGAGAGTGACCATTAGACTCGGGTGCTAGACCACATGCCAATAGTGCCGGACCCCACTCAGGCCCACCTCCTCCACATGCTGCCACTCCTCAGCTGTCGCCACACCTCACACTCTCAAGAGCATGGGTGGCACCCTATCTCTCATCTGCAGCTGATCTCTCCCTTGCATCCAATACAAACATCAAATTAATCCACCTTCATCATACCCATACCTATTTCAACCCCCCACCTAGGTTATATTTTTCACCCACATACCCTCTTTTACCCCTACCCATCTCAACCACCCGACCTTTGACACTTCTGGCCCTTTTTTTCCCAAACTGCAACCAATACCGGTTATCTCTCACTGACCCCAGTCTCCCTTAAACCGGCATCGGTCACCTATTTTGTAACCAATACCGGTTGTACCCCACCAGCATCAGCTGAAGCCCGACTGACGCCGGTCACTATCGTGGTAAATACCGCGATGCCCAAACCCTCCCTTCTCTAAAATATCCCCCTTTCCCTCTCTTCTACCCACCCATTCTCACCTAAACCTCCCCTCAACTCCCTCCACCCCTTCTTCACCCACCCACCTCTCTCTCCATTCTTATTCTACCTAATTTACCCTACCACATTTCAAATTTCATTCCACCCCCCAAAACAAAAAACCCAATGTGTCAAACCCTGACTTATCACCCAATCTATCTAACAAAACAGAACATGGGTTTGATTCTTACCTCATCATGTTCTCATCGTCGTGGTGGCACATTTGGTCACAGCACCGGTGGCCCGCCTGATCCCTCTCTAGCCTCTGCCATCACCAATCGCTAACCACGCCTCTAACCAATCAAATCAAATGATTTGATCCCTTGGACCCACCTCTCAACTACCAATCACCCACCGTTTGGCTCACCAACTTAACTCTCCATTCCGTCCGGACACTTTCCCCCTTTCTCTCTCTCTTGTGTCATTTTCCCAATTCATAAGAAGACAAATGATTTGTAAAAAATGTGGATTTTTTCATTTTTATAACATCCCCGACCTAACCGACGCCAGTTTTACCTTCATCGACATTAGTCATGTGCCCTACCTTACCATGATTGGCTACCCTTGACAGGCATCAGTCACACTCTTTTCCACATTGCCCCCAATTTTTTCCTATTACCCTTCCCGTCACTCTTTTTTCCCCCACCCAACATTCACCTTGACCATTCACCTCACTCTCTTGACCTCATCATTTCCTACCTACCCTCTTCCTCATTTGGGGACTCATTATTTTACCCATACCTCGGCCCTACCCATGTCGTGACCTAGATTTTTAGACCTAGAACATCACTATAGACCTTTGACCTCATGTGTTTTCTATACCTTACAACATTATTACCTATGTCAATTGACCTAATGACCTTACCTTGCCTCTTTCAGTGACCGTTTATCCTGACCCTACCTTTGGTGTACCGGAACACACCTAAACATTTACACCTGACCTGCGTCGTGTTTCCTAACCATATCCTATACCTTGGATACCAGAATCACTTCAACCTTGTTTGGATAAACCTATCAACCTTAGACAATATAGATTTTTCCTGCTCTTCAGCCAGGTACCGTGCTGCATTTTATACGTGTGCATGCATCTGACTATTACTACTTTTGACCCTAACCCATTACCTAGATTACCCAAGTGGACCTTTTTTTTCCTTATTTTCCCCCATTACCCACCTTCCTCTTCATCACATTCACCTTTTGTCAAACCACTCACCAATTCTGCCTTCTACCTCGTTAGTTCCTGGTTTGAGGGGGATCACCTTCACCCACACCTGGGGCAATTACATCTTATTTTTTTCAGCGTCACTTACCAATATAAGCTACATGAAAAAAAGGGGGAAAATGTAGACACTAAAATTAGGTCACACTCCCCTTGGTCCCCCATCAAATAAACACCTTGAACACATCCACCTAGTCATGGCCCCCTTCACCCTACTATAATATTGATTAAATTAAATTAATTCATTATACTAACCATATTTATTTAAATATCCTAATTAGGATAATGCCCACATATCCACCTCACCTAAACACCTCATCAAGCCACCTCACCTTAATACCTATTCTTAGTAAGTTGCCATAACTAACTAAAACCTAACCAAACCCTAAAAATCAATGCCTACATTCCCTCTAACCACATTCCTGCATGTAAGAAGGAAGTTTCCAGTCTGATCCACAGAGTAAACGAAACAAGATCCCATAAAATCAAGGGAATCTACCTAGTTTAGTAAACCTAGGAAATCCTTCCCTAACCGATGCTGGTTACCCTTAACCACCATCAGTTAAGCTGGAACCTCCATCGGTTACCTTTTAACTCCCAAAACAACCTTATTTCGAGGTTTTCACATTTCTAAGAGAGAGAGACATCTTTTGAGAACAAGTGACGAAACCAGAGCTACATACAAGCAGAATTAGCATCTGTACCAGCATCAGAACACTCATAGCCAGTACCCGAAGCAATCACACGGCCACCTTCCTTCATAGGAGAATCCGGGGAAGCGCTAGCACTAAAACAAGTTCATTTGATCACCCACCATTACCAACCCGACATCAAGCTCATACAAATAGTAAGTTTTTTAACCTGCATTGGTTCCTTGTCATTTGATCAGATCCTTTTACATTTTTTATTAGTTTCTACTTTTATTTCCATTCTCCTCCCTTTTACCTCCATGTAAACTTGACCATCCTTTTTTCCACACCCTTGCACTACCCATACCTAGACCTCTATCATTCCTGTGTATATTCAGGATCGATACAAATCTCACCATTTCCCTTCCACCTTCATCTAATCTCGGATCTATCACCCATCCAAGTTTTATTGAGTTTCTTGTACCCCAACCATACCGACGCCAGTCACTCATAACCGTCACCGGTTAACCTAAACTGACGTCGGTCTCTGTTTCGTTTACAAGAAACCCAGATCAGAGCCTAAAACCACCACCAAATACCCTAAACTGACGAGAATCTGACCCTAACCAATAACAGTATCCTGACAGTTACCTTGACCTTCAGATTCAATCATAGCTTAGCCTGTTGTTAATGAATTTGCTTATTGTAGATGAATGAGATACCTAAATCATTTTTACTACGGTAGGATTTACTTTATTACCAACATTAAGTTGTTTTAAATAGTGGGTTGACAGCCGTCTAGGAAGTATCACACTTCCTGGATCTAGCACACACTAGGAAGTCTACTGCATATATTGTTTAACTTTTATTTTGTTGTCTTGTGTTCCATTTCAGGTAGTTCCTCCAAGAAAAAAGGAAGCTCTCACGATCAGCTGTGGATTCAGAATTCATACATGCGCAATAACCTATCAACTAACATCTCAACAAATATTCCTCCTACACCCATTACCCTCATTTGTTTTGTCATTTTCTAAGAAACTCTCCAGAATCAGGTGAAACACCCAAATATCCCACTTATCTCTCATTGCCACCATCTCCTAAAATTGGTGAATGCCATTTCCACTTCAACATGCATTTCCATCTTTAGTGAAACCTCCACGTATGTTTCCACTAAAGTCTACTTTCCTTTGCCAAACTGGTTGTACCTCCATTCATTTAACCAAATCAAATCAAATAAATGCCATTGGAACCGTCGCCATAATGCCATGCGATCCCAAGTTCCTTTTCAATGGTTTAGGATAGATTTCCCAAAACTTAGGTTAGTCTAAAAATAATTACCTTAGCTCTTAAAAACATTGCATAGGTAATTTCCACTTTAGGTTAGATCAATTTCACAACCATATAGTATTAGGTATTAGGTTAAAATACCCTAGCACTATCTTAGTAATTTCTCCCTCATTCATTTAGCACAAGAAATTAGGTTAGGACACCATCTAAACAAAATAAAATAAGAAGCTTAGGTTAGATTGAAACCCAAATAAGTAGACATAGCTAGGAAGTAGGTGCTTTTACCTAGCTTAGGATACCATTAGGATAATCCTTTAGGTTTAGGATTTAGATCCCCTTCATAGTCGTGAAGCAGAATTTATTTTTCTTACACCATTAAATGTCCTGAAGAGATCAATCCCAAAGATCCAAGCACAATCATACAACCGAATGAAGGCACGTTCATACAAGACCAAATAATTTGTAACATACAAAGTTCAGTCTGCTATGTCTCTCCACCTATGAATGTCAATTTTACCATTCAGTCCAGTAAGGAGATTTAAAACATTCCTTGGATCATTGGAATTGATCCAAGGATGAGTCAGTTAAAAGAGATAAGTTTGCAACTCTCAAAACCAGATTGCAACTCACCTACAAGAATTGAAAATGGATTCTTGCAAGCCATATCATTTCGGTCCAATGAATCCAATAGTAGAAATTATTTATTCATAACAAGCATGATTTTTAACAATCAAGGAAACACACCACATTTAAGAAAATCACATGTCAATTGTTGTAATACAAAAGGGGAATATAACTGTTTGTCAAAGGTGCTACATATGATCTCACCTTTTAGAAGGGTGCTCTCACATAAGACTTATACAGACCCACGTGAGGCACTTGAAACAACTTTGTGTGCTGAGTTAGTTGAGAGAATAAAAAATGGAGTGAGTCCATTCTTGGAAGCTCATATTGCAGCAATGACAAAACAGTTAGAGAAACTATCAGCCAATACATCACATGAGACATGCACTAGAATTTCGTGCACAAATTTTGTAGTGGAGGGGAATACTAAGGATAGTTTTCCTCATAGATTAGTGCGGTCCTTGTTGTTGGATTGTGAGATATGTCATTTAGACAATGATGCAAGTCATCTTCCATTGTTGCAACACATGATAAGGAATAATGTGTCTTGCTACTGTAATATTTTCCAGTCCACAACTCACAATACTAAAGATTGTAGGTTGATTAATCAGATCCATGATGTCATTGATATTGGTGTATGACAGACGGGAGTTTTAAATAAATATAAGGATAAAAGTGAGCAACATGATCATGATCACACTCAAGGGTGCTATGATCAAAATGAAGGGCACTTTGAGGGAGGTTGTGGTAGAGGTCAAGGATACCATGGTGGATTCAGAGGCTGAGGCCGCAGTGGTGGACGAAGTGAGTTACCTCGTGGAATATGTTATACATGTGGATCCCCTAACCATTACATGTGTGAATGTCCTAAAAACATTACTTGTTATTTTTGCAGAAAGAATCATAACTATGAAGAGTTCTTGGATTTATATGAACATTTGAGAAAGAAGCACACATAGGATAACAAGGGTGCAGGGATGGTTAGAATACAACGTGACATGGAAAACCAATGGATGTTAAACTTAGCACTGGATCCTGAGGTAGTACCTGTGAAGACTACTACACGTGTTGAGGTTTTGCATGTCGTAGAAATGCAGTAATAGAATCCTACCATTACTAATGAGGAAGTTTTACATGTAAAATATCTAAACCCTACATATCCGAAGGAGGTTTATCAAGAAACCATGGAGGTACTCAGAAATCTGTAGGGTTACATACAATGTTTAAAGGAACAATGTGAAAGTTAGAACAAAATAAGGAAGTCAAGACTTTCCAGTTAGATGTTGATGATCTGAAGGAAGTATGAAAGATGTTTCTGTAGGAGAACATTATTCCATTATTAGGGATTTTGTTAAAAGGAAACAGTCTGCACACTGGTATTGAGAACGGATGACATATTTTGCATGTTAATATCCCTCCTCTTAGTTTGGATTATGATAAGGAGATCACTCTGAATGTTGTTTTGGATGGATGGATTTTGAGTAATCTATTGATTGACACAGGAGTGGAAGTGAATGTGCTTACCTTAGATGCATGGGTTTTGATGGGAAGAACTCCATTACAACCATCTTCCAATGTGTTGTATATGGAAAATTAGACTAAGGCCATGCCAATTGGATTATTAAAGAATGCATCCATTACTATATAGGGGACCAAGTTCACTAGGGACTTTGAGGTCTTAGTGCTTACAGAAGCGGACACATTCCCAACTCTATTTGGGTGCCCCTTATGCTATGAAAATAATGTTGATTTACGTTTCAACAAGGGATATATCAGTTTTGAGAATAAGGAGGAACAATTTATTATCCCTTTGACAAATGGTAAATCTACACCTTATTTTGAGCCCTTAAGTGAAGAAGACCTAAACAAAATTTATGTGCGCACCATTCGAGACTCAAAAGCGCTTGATCCATCTAAAGAAGGAATCCTCCAGTGGGATGATGCACAGTCCATCAGTGATACTACAAGTATTTCATATGGATTTTGGGCACATGACACTTAAAAGATGGCTGGACACGAGGTAAGAAGTGCATTTGCACCCGTAAACAGATTGTGTTGTGTTATGCGGTTAGGAAAAAATCTTGTACCTTGGTACACTAGCAAAGTAAACTCTAAGTTATTCCTATGAGCCATGGAAGTACAATGGAAGGATCATGTAGACAGAAGGAATATTCTAGTTTATACCCTACACGGGACAGAAGTGCGCTAGTGGATGGTTCATAGGGATATTCTCATAAAATGGAGAGACGTGAGAGTTTCCCTATCAGCAAGGTTTCTCAGAAGTAATGCACCTACTCAAGTTTTTCAATATCATGGTAATAATCAAGTTCAACACAATTTTTCAGTAGTGTGGGAGACTCTAGACAGAGTGGTAGGAATTTTTATGACCTTCATTATGGGCACACAATCTTTATTTCACCTTGTGAGGCTATGCGTGCGCTTGGTATGTTTATGCAGAGTTGCATAGACATAATGGAAATTTGCAAGACTTGACTATAGGAATGATCCTAGCTTTTGACTACTTCTCCACTAAACCTCCGGTGAAAGAGGCATTATAGGTTATGAAGCGCTTGACTATGGGAGATAGTGTAAAGGCTGAAAAACTCATTTAAGAATTATTTGGTGAGACAGACTTGGAAGCACATTTTGAATAAGTAGACAAGATAGACGCAAAACTTCTTGAGTGTTCATGCCTAGAGAATGAGAAAGGAAAGATGGTCTACATGGTGGATAATTAAGAGGTTGAAAACCTAGACAGAGATCATTCAGAGGGTATGTGCGAGGTATTAGACAATGTGGATGATTAGGGGATCATTTTTTATATCAAAAGTTCCCTAAACATCCCTAAACTATGTCAGTGCAGAAGATTGTTGCAAGATATTTCTATTGATTATGAGAATGTGAAAAATGGACATTAGGATCTTTAGTTATGTCCAGTCAAAGTTTAGTCAATGGGAAAGTCAACTCTTTTCAAGAGGTCAATATTTGATTAATCGCACTGCGACACGTGGAAAAACATTGTTGGTGAAATTGGAGGTATTTTAACCGTTGGTCTTCGACAATCATAAAATGGAATAGCCTATTGGAATAAGAGGCTCAACTTTTATTATGGAGGGGAGCATGGCTGCCGTGAGGACGATTATTGTATCGCTGACGTGGTGGGTGCTCAAACAACCACATGGCTCACCACCACTCATCAACTTCACATCAATTTGCCAATCAAGAGATGAAAATCGAGAGGGGGTGTTATTTTGATCGAGTTACTTCATCGTGCTAGTTACCAATTTCATATTATTTTGTAATTATTTGCCACGTATGTATGGGTCCCAAATGCCATGCATCTATGCCACAGTACCACGCATATATATCAACCTTCATATTAATGTTCAAACATGTAGGTACAACCACCACTTACTTACATAACCGCCAAACATGCTAATTCAACGTAGTTGGATAGGAGATGAAGTGGTGGTACCAATACAAAGCCCCATGCGTAGTAAGCTTCCACGTGAGGACTGTGGGGCTAAAGTTTAATTAAAACCTCAAGTAAAACCAAATGACGCATTTAACATGCTTGGGAAAGGCTATTTAAATCCTAAAACAATTATCTCCTCCTCAAAATGTGTGATATACCCACTTCAAACCCATGTCCTCGAGCTCCTGATGGAATTACATCCCTTCAAGAAACTGCAATCTTCCCTATTATGGAGATAATCCTATCCAAGATGAGCTACGGTGAGGCTAATATTAGCCTTAGTTAATATTTTAAGCATCTATTTTGAAGGAGCTCTATTTTGGTATAAATAGGGAACCCATTTTATTGTAAAAACACAGTGAACCTCAAGAATCTTATTATTTTGTTAGAGGTTGAATCAAGACTGTGGTGATCAGAGAAAGGAAAGTACCTTCAAAATTCCAGATGTAAATGACCATGGCAGATGAATACACTGTAAGTTGTTCACCACTGAAGTGCTATATTCTTCCTCCGATTCAGTAGACAGATTTAGGTACATGAAGTATTTGCTTTTTTTGAATGATCACTACTAGAGGCATTGGATCCAAGTTACTAGCATTTTCCAATGGGATTCTAGTGGAATCAGGCCTTGGAGTAAAAATGAGCCAAGGCATTACTAAAAAAATTCAGGTCGAGGATCGTCCATCATATTTAAACCTATTGGGTTTTCCTAGTGTGTGAATGGAAATTGGAGAATGCTCTAAGACCGCTGACGGAATGACCAATTCTGAAAGCAAAGTGGTGGAATTCCTTTCCATGTAATTTTTTAACGGATTGCCTAATCATTTTGTGGCCAGATGCTGGAAGAGAAGGACATTGATGAAGAATTTGATGTCGTTCGTCCGGAACATGATAAACTAGAAAGACTAATCTCATCATGCAGAGTCAAGAAATGGAAGAAATAGTTCCTCATCCAAGAAGAAGGAGATTAAGAGGAATTTTTGTGCTCATTTATAGAGGAATGGGAACTCGGTGGACAATTTCTTGAAACTGCATCCATCTCACCATCATATTAATGACAAGCCAAATATGGAATGGAGGCCTATTGTAAAGGCAAAAGAAGTTTCTACTCTACCACTAGTTGATAATTCAACCTAGGACCAGGTAATACCTGAAAGTGATAGTCCTTTAAAATTGGTAAGTCAACAATTTTTAAATATATATTACATAATCTTTCTTGCATTCATGAATAAGTATGCCCGTATTTGTTTGGAGATAAAATTCTATGAGAAAATACTGAGACAAATTTTTACAATACTCTGTGGATTTTCTTATGTAGAAAATTTGATTAATGCTCTAAACATATATTCTAATAAGCTTGTGAGTACCTATTATAACTTGGATACAAGATTTGACTCATATAAATCTTGGAGATTGATCTTCTATTTGTGCAGACAATAGAGTTCGCAGACGTCATCTTGGAAATGCATTTTGTGTAGAGGCATTATTACCGTGTAATAGAATGATAGCTTAATCACTGTTGGCATTAACATTGGGTGGAAATTCATTCTGTGGAGAAACCATTATGGGAATATAGTGGACTGGGAGCTGATATTGTTATTCAACAAAAGGAGCTCTTAAAGTATTAGCTCGGAACGTCATTTGGAGTCAAGGCAATTATGACCACACATTCAAATGGTAGCTAATCATGGACTTAGCATCGAGAACAGTGGAGGCATTGATGTCTACAAGAGAGTTACCACTGCAAAATGGAGGCATTGAGATCTGCATAGATACTTAGCATAATAACAGAGGTGTTTAGGTCTGCAAGAGACTTAGAATTGCACATCAGAGGTGTTGGGGTCTGCAAGAGACTTACCACTACACAACAGAGGCATAGAGGTCTACAAGAGACTTAACACTGCACAGGGGAGACATTGAGGTCTGTAAGAGACTTAGCACTACACAGCGGAGGCATAGAGGTCTAAAAGAGACTTAACACTACACAAGGGAGACATTGAGGTCTTTAAGAGACTTAGAAGTACACAGCAGAGGTGTTGAGGTTTGTAAAGGGAAAATTCATTGTCCATCAATGACATCGGATCAATCATAGCTATAAGTAACATGCCAATTTCCTTCAAACGATTTTGGATTCTATAGAATCAACTCAGATCTAGGAGCTATGTTATAGATAAAAATAAGATCCTTGTCAGATATCTAAATCTTAGCACTACACAATAGGATCGTTGAGGTTTCATTCATAAAATTAGTACCATACCATGGATGCATGGAAGTCTTCCTCAGATATAAAAGTTGCGCAACAGAAGTGTTATGAGCCCATAACCCATATGTCCTAGGATAGGAACCAAGTTATCAAAATGACGAGGTTGTAGAGGAAGATACCAAAGGGTCTACTACAGCAACACTTCCGTGGTAGCAGTAGAGTTTTCATATTAACGACATGATGGAAAAATGTTCCAAGATAATATTTTTGGTATAAAAATAATTTCTTATTAGGGAGGTGTGATCAAAGGATCATTTTTTATACCAAAAGTTCCCTAAACATCCCTAAACTATGTGTTTATAGAAGATCGTTGCAAAATATTTCTATTGACTATGAGAACGTGAAAAATGGACATTATGAGCTCTAGTTATGTCCAGTCAAAGTTCAGTCAACATGAAAGTTAACTTTGGTAAACAAGTCAATATTGGACCAATCGCACTACGACACATGGAAAAATTTTGTTGGTAAAATTAGAGGTATTTTAACCATTGGTCTTCGATAATCATAAGATGTAATAGCCTATCAGAGTACAAGAGGCTAAAATTTTGTTACATAAGGGATTTTGGCCACTGTGAGGATGATTATTTTATTGCCAACATGGTGGGTCCTCAAACCACCACATGGCTTGCCACCACGAGATCAATTTTCCAATCACGGTTTGATAGGTGGTGTTATTTCGTCATAATGCATGTGGGTCAAAATTCATATTACTTTGTAGTTAATTGCCACGTATTATTCATGAATGCCATGGATTATCCCACATACCACGCATATATATCAACTTTCATATTAATGTTCAAACATTAGTATAACCATAACTTACCCACATAACCGCCAAACATGCTAATCACCCATTAAACAAGATGAAATGGTGGTAGGGGGGTAATGCCCCATTCGTTGAAGCTTCGATGTGATGAGTAGCAGGTGGGGAAATTATGCCTCAAGTGGCACCATGACTTCTTTAACATTTTTGGGATCAACGATAATTAAAGCCTAAAACATATTTATCTCCTCCACCAAATGTGGGATTATACCCACTTATTGCATGTCAAGATCCTAATGGAATTGGTATCCATTCCTAAGTGTAATCTTCCCTACATATGGAGATAATCCTATGGGCAAGATGTCTAAACAGGAAAAGCTTGATGAGGTTGAAGCTTATAATCACCAGATCTAGGAAGAGAACTCTCTTCTGCGATCAATGTATTACTCCTTGGAAGAGGAGAATTCTCTCTTGAAATCAAAACTACAAACCGACGATGAGCTCTTGGTAACGTTGCAGTGTGGTGATCAAAATAAGGAAATTCATTCAACTTCATATGTAGTGACCATTGCAGATGACAGCACTGTAATTTGTTCACCACTGGAATCTTCTTCTTCCTCCCATTTAGTTTTGGTTTTAGGTAATGAAGTCTTTGGTTTGTTTGAAAAGCATACTATAGGTATTGGATCCAAGTTACTAGATAAAATAGGATTTGATGCAAGAGCCCTTGGTAAAAATGGCCAAGGCATTTATAACCCTATACAGGTTGAGGATTTTCCTTGTTTTACAGGTTTGGGTTATCTTAGTATGGGAATGGAAATTTGAGAATGCTCCAAGAACGTTGACGGAAGACAAGCTTCCAAAAGAAAAGTGATTACCCCACTAGTCTTGCAAGACTATTCTGAGAAGGAAAGGTGCGCTTTGTCATCACAGGTAGGATGTGGTAAGATAAATCAGTGAAGAGGCAATGAGATTCCACCTCCAATTTCTTACCATAATCATAAGCACAATAAAAATTCTAATCCACTTTTTCAGCTTAAGAAGTATGGTTATGATTTTTAGAAGATGTGGAATTCCTTTCCATGTACATTTTGTGGATTGCATAATCATTATGTGGCCAGATGCTGGAAGAGAAGGACATTGATGAAGAAGTTGATGACATTCGTGAAGAACAAGGAAAATAAAAAAGACCAATCTCGTCATGCAGAGTCAAGAAATGGTAGAAAGAGTTCCCCATCCCAGAAGAAGGAGATTAAGAGAAATTTTTGTACTCATTCCTAGAGGAATGGGTACCGGGTGGAAAATTTCTGGAAACTACATCCTTCTCACCATCAGAGTAATGGCAAGCCAAAGATGGAATGAAGGCCTATTGCAAATCCAAAGGAGGTTTCTACTCCACCACCAGTTGACAATTCAACCCAGGACCAGGTAATACCTAAAATTGAAAGTCCTTTAAAATGGGCAAGTCAATAATTTTTCAATTATAATTGCATAATTCAGATTGATGAATAGTATGCAATATTTTTTTGGAGATCAAATTTTGTGAGAAAATGCTGAGAGAAAGGTTTACCATATTCAGTGGATTTTCTTACGTAGAAAATTTGATTTATAATCCAAACATATCTTCTAATCAACTTGTGAGTACCTATTACAACTTGGATATAGGATTTGACTCATATAAAGCTTGGAGATTGATCTGCCATTTGTGCAGACAGTAGAATTCACAGAGGTCAGTTCGGAACTTCATTCTGTGTAGAGGCATTATGACTGTGCATCAGAATGGTAGCTAGATCACCATTGGCATTAATGTTGGGTCAGAAATTCATTCTGTGGAGAGGCCATCATGGGCATCTAACAGAATGGTACCTGATATTTTTTGTCAACAAAAGGATATCTCAAAAGATTAGCTCTAAATTTCATTCAAATTCAAGGCATTGTGACCACACATTTGAATGGTAGCTTATCATCAGACTTATCCCTGCACAACGGAGGCATTGAGGTCTGCAAGAGACTTATCACTACACAACAGAGGCATTGAGGTCTGCAAGAGACTTAGCACTGCATAATGGAGGAATTGAGGTCTGTAAGAGAATTAACACTACACATCAGATTCGTTCAAGTCTGCAAGAGACTTAGCACTACACAATGGAGGTGTTGAGGTTTGCAAGAGACTTAGCACTATAAAATGGAGGAGTTGAGGTCTACAAGAGACTAAGCACTGCACATCGTAGGCCTTGAGGTCTACAATAGACTTATCACTACACAACAGAGGCATTGAGGTATGCAAGAGACTTAACACTGCACAACGGTGGCATTGAAGTCTACAAGAGACTTAGTACTACACAACGGAGGTGTTGAGGTCTTAAAAGGGACAATTCATTGTCCATCATTGACATCAAATAAATCATAGCTCTAAGTAACATGGAGTTCCTTCAAAATAGTTTAGATTTTGCGGAATCAACTCAGAGCTAGGAGCTATGTTATAGAGTAAAGGAAGATCCTTGTCAGATATCTGGAAGATTAACACCGCATAATAGGAGCATTGAGGTTTCATTTAGAAACTTAGCACCATACAACGGAGGTGTAGAGGTCTTCTTCGGATATCAAAGTGGCACATCAGAAGCATCATGGGCTCATAGCCCATAGGTCCAGGATAAGAGAAAAGTTGTCGAATTGGGAAGGTTGCAGGAGAAGAGACCAAAGGGTCTACTACAACAGCACTTCTGAGGTGGCAGCAGAGTTTCCAAATTCAGGACAAGAAGGCAAAATGTTCCAATATAAAATTTTTGGGACAAAAATTCGTTCTTAGTGGGGAGGTGTGATCAGGGGATCATTTTTCATATCAAAAGTTCCATAAACATCCCTAAATTGTGTCATTACAGAATATATTTTCAAGATATTTCTGATGATTATGAGAATGTGACAAATGGACATTGGGAGCTCTAGTTATGTCCGGTCAAAGTTCAGTCAACAAGAAAGTCAACTCTAGTCAACAGGTCAATATTGGGCCAATGGCACTGTGACACGTGGAAAAAAGGAAAAGGGAGTCATTTGTTGGTTTTCAATCTCCAGCCTTCAACGGTTGTAAAATAATATAGCTCATGGGAATAAGAGGCTCAAATTTTTTTAACGGAGGGGAGCCTGGCTACTGTGTGGACTTATTTTTTATCGCCGACGTGGTGGGTCCACAAGCCACCACTCATAAAATTTGCTTGATTTGCCTATTGAGAGAAAAAATGTGGACTATGTGTTATGGATCGAGTTACACATCGAGCTAATGACCGAGTTAATTATTTTATATACCACAATGTATGGGTCGAATTTCTATTATCTTGGCAAGTCCACTTACAAACCAACATACATGCCACATGTCTAAATCAAATGTGGGCCGCCAACCTAATACATGCCAAAGACCATGTAGTGGATAAGTGGTGGGGGCCAATACATAGGCCATGCATGGTAATTCCACGTGAATAGTGGGAAGCTAAGGTTTAATTAAAACCTTAGTAAAACCAAATGTCACTCAATGTGGGATATCCCACCTAGATGCAAAACCGACTTCACCAAAATTCATGCCGCCAGGATTCAAACCTAAGACCTCATGCTCTCAAACACATACCACCAACAAAATTTCTGTCCATCTCGGACAGGATAGAAGATGGGCTTGTGGGTATATAAAGGCTTTAAGCTATGTGTTGAAGGAGGCAGGGTCAGGGAGGATAAGGAGCAGGAGGCGATCATCAAGAGTTTTGAGGCATTTAGAGGTGGAATCAAGACTTGATGTAAAAATAAAAGTTTCTCAAAATTCTAAGAAAAAGAAAATTGTGGTATTCTTGTCTTATGAAGTGCTATATATTTTCCATTGTAGACATTTTTCGGACATAATTTCATAGAATGAGCACTAGGAGCAGGTAGAGATCTGCATTTTCCAACCAATTCTGGTCCGAATTAGGACATGGAGTAAAAAGAAAAGTTTTTCAGAATTTCCTCTAGTTTACATAAATGTAAACCTATTTTATGTATGTTTTGTACATTTAAATTTGTAGACATGTTTTGAACGTAATTTCACAGGAAACTATCAGTGAAAATACTGTAGGGGCCATGGATGGACTTGGGAACATTTCTGGTAAATTACAGAGTTCCAAGAGGTCTGAATTAGCTCAATTGCAGGTAAAAAGGTCTGTTAAGTCAATAGTGAAGGGATATTGTACTTCATTGGGAAATAATAGACGATTGTCATTACGAGAATCTGGAGATGTAGCTTTCGGGTGAACTCCATTATCAAGTTCTTGTGTTGTGGATTTGATTTTAGTTTGTTTAGAAGATTTTGATCAAATAAAAACATTTAAGCTATTTTATTTGATTAATTATTTAAAAAAACATAAAATTAGATTATCTAGATTGAAGTCACAATTTCAATATCCATAACCCACAACAGAAAGGGAATTGTACATTTCAGATTTGGAATCAAGAATTCAATTTGAGTGCATTCCAAAATCAACTGTGAATTTTTAAATGGATTTGTAATAGATTAAGTATATTAAATTAAGTTGAAAATTAAGGATAATTGATTTATCTAGAAGATTTCAAGGATTTGGGTTTCAAGAATTCCCAAAATTGCTAATACTCTTAGTCAATTATCAAGTTTTTAAATCTGAGAATTTTCTAAGTACTACTTCAAAAAAATAGTACCATTTTCAGATCAGCGGATGAGAAGGTGCACGCCTACAATGAACTCATGAAGACGAATAATGTGAACATTGGCATGGATGTTGAACCTAAGGAGGCCATAATTGGATATTATTGGTCTAAATCTGAAGTGGCTAAGATAATTGAATTACTATGTGACTTCCAGGACTTATTTCATAGAGGCTACCATGAGTTAAAAGGTGTGCATGAATTCTAGGGAGAGATGAAAATTAAATTAAAGGAAGGTGTGCACCCGGTTAGGAAGATACCTTACAGGATGAACCCTAACCTACGCATAAAATTTAAAGAATAAATTGACAATACGTTAGAATATGGCATTATTGAGCCCATAGAAAAATCAGATTAGGGTAGCCTTGTGGTAATCAACATAAAGAAAGATGGAAGAATCAAGATTTGTGTGGACTACATGGAGCTAAATGTTGCATGTTTGATTGATTATTTCCCTACACCATTCACTGAGGAAATATTGGAAGGCATTGCAGGGCACCAAATTTACTCTTTTATAGATGGATTTTCTAAGTATCATCAAGTAAGAATTATTAAAGAAGATCAAGAGATGAGAAACTTCACCACTGAATGGGGAATTTTTGTATACATGGTGATAACCTTTGGATTGAAGAATGTGCCTACAGTATTTTCACGCATTGTTGTTCAAGAATTCTAGTATTCTATTCACAAATTCTTGTAGGTTTACTTAGATGATTAGACCGTATATGGGCTTATCAAGGATCATTGTGTCAATTTTATGTTAATGTTTGAGAGGTGCAGATAGTTAAACATCCCATTAAATATCAAATGTTTATGCACCCTTGGAGGAGTTATTGAATGGTAAAGGAAAGATCTATTGGGGAGAACCGTAGCAATACACATTTGAATTGTTGAAGGAAAGGCTTACTATGGAACCGATTCTACATTTACCTTCATGTAATCTACCCTTTCATGTACATGTGGACCTCTGGTGCGTGGCCATTAGCGTCATTCTTGATCAGCCTAGAGAAGGTATTCTAGATTATCCTATTTGTTTTTCTAGCAGAAATTTGACTCCTATAGAACATAATTATATAACTACGGAGCACGAGGCCTTGTCAATGATCTGTGCAATGCATAATTTCTGATAGTGCTTGCTAGTAAGACATTTTGTTTTCTATACAGATAACATGACATTGAGATACTTGGTGAACAAGCCTATCTTACAGGGGTGCATATGCCGATGCGTTCTCTTATTCTAGGAGTTTGACTTTACAGTGGTGGTAAAGCCAGTATAAAGCACTTCTGGTCTAGATCATTTGTCAAGGATTCAATCAGGAGAGGATATGTAGAGTATTAAAGATACAATGCCAGATGTACAATTATATAGGTTAAACCACGCACCCTCTGAATTAGAGGATATTGTTGTATTTTTATGAACAAGTATGGTGTCCGAAGGAATGAAGGCCTTGGAAAAGAAACAGCTTGCAATTCACGTCAAACCTTTCATGTTGATTAGTGGTGAATTATACAAACTAGGCCGAGATGAAGTATTGCGTCGGTGTGTACTAGAGCATGAGTTAATGGAAATCATGGAGGAGGCTTATGGTGTTATTATAGGTGGATACTATGTAGGTGATGCCACCATATGTAAGATTCTAGTAGATGGTTTATGGTGGGAGGCCTTTTACAAGGATTGCAAAGACTATTGTAAGGCATGTGATCACTGTTAACACCTTGGAAAACCTTGGCAGAGAGATGAAATTCCTTTGAGGCCTATTACTAGTGCAAAACATTTTGAGAAATGGAAAATTGACTTTTGGGGTCCTATTTCCCCAGCCATGTGCATAACTAGATCACGCTATATCATGACTTGTACAAATTATCTTACAAGGTGGGAGAAAGAGGCACCTATAAAGGATTGTACAACAACAACATCAGCAACGTTCTTGTCGGAAAATATTCTTACTAGGTATGGATGTCCTTTAAGTTTGACAAGTGATAGATGAACTCATTTCCTTAATGATACCATCAGGATATTATTAGATGAATTTATGGTTGCACACCATAAGACAACACCTTATCACCCTCAAGTAACTGGGACTGTTGAGGCTTTCAACAATATATTGAGTTGGAATTTGAAAAAACATTATGATGTTAGAAGGAAAGATTGAGATGATAAAGTTTTTGTTGTGCTTTGGTCATATATACCAACCTACAAATGGTTGAATAAGGAAATACCCTTTCATTGGGTGTTTGGCACAGAAGTAGTTCTTCCCATGGAATTCATGTTACCTTATTTGTGTATTGCACATGCAGGAGGTCTAGTTGATGAGCAAGCATTGGAAGAAAGAATTGACAAGTTGATACAACTAAATGAGAGGTGCGCTATCGCACGTCGGAGTCAGAAGCCAGAAAAATCCAGGTAGAAGGCATGACATAATAGGCACATCAAAGATAAGAAGCTTGAGGTTGGGAAGATGGTACTTCTTTATGATTCAAAGTTTTTGCGCCACCCAGGAAATCTTTAGGCGTATTATTTGGGACTGTATGTTATCAATCATATACTTGAATCAGGCATTTTCCAGTTAGAGATGCTTGATGGAGGTTTCCTGGTTACTTCAACAAGAGTAGGTTGAATCCCTATTATAAATAATCCTTCTTAGTGTTTGTAATAAGGTAGTATTTCCATTTAAATTATATTTATGTTACTGTATTTCCCTTAATGTGTTTCCTTCTTCATCGCTATGCTTTGTCAATTTAGTTCAGTGTTTTGTGTAATAAGCACGCTTGCGCGCTAGAAGCTAATTATAATCTGAATTGTTTTTATGTTTAGAGGGCTGCACATACCCTTAGTGTGGGGTATTTTTCATTCAAATATGGGTATGATTAAGGAAATACTTGTAGAAGTGGTTTCTCTTGTTAGAAAGTGCAGATAGTATGGAAAGTTGCTGCTAGAAAGAAAATTGCTCCTAAAGAAGACCATAGTTGGATAAAAATGAAAGACATAGTGTAATGCAAGGTAAGTTGCATCCGCAAAAACTACTTAAAGGAAGGCACAATGGAGAGGTACTTCGGTGCATGGAAGTGCATGAAAGGAGGTCTGTAGCCAAAAGGTAGAAAGGCACACTAGAAGGTTATGGCTGTGGTGTGCAGGTGTATCACGCGGAAATTTGGTAAATGGTTAATTAATGAGAGAATTGGTGGTAGGTGGAGGAGATATAAATGTGATAAATTTTCAAAATCTATATAAGGACATAATTCGGGTTCATTTTTACCTTTGCGATTATGAGTATGGTTAGGAAATAAGAGATAAAATATGTAGAATAATCCCTTACAGAATCACAACAGTAGAAACTAATATGCAGAAAATATTACAGATCTCAAATAAAAGTGTAGAATAAATAACACAACACAGAGAGACAAGATTTAATGTGGTTCACCCAATTTGGGCTACGTCCACCAAGAATCACTTGCTCAGATTTTATTACAAGCCTCCACTCTCTCAATACAATACCCAGATCCGTTTGGAGCTATGCTCAACAAACTCTACAGAATTCACACCCGAATTCAAAACACATCTGCAATACATTTGCTTGTCTATGTATCATATGCATAAGACCATATAAATAGATAATTGCTTAAGCAGTTTGATACAAAACCATGGGCAAAAACTGTGGGTATCAAAACCATGGGCAAAAAACCGTGGGTATCAAAACAATGGGTATCGAAAAACCATGGGCCCAAAAACAGCCCATAACGGTTACCCATTACCCATAGGTTAATAAACCACCCATGAAAATTTACTTCAGGGGCTTCGCCCCCGAACCCCCCTGAACCCACTCACTGGCAAGCGGGACCACCGTAAAAATACCCGAGTGTAACACATAGAAGGTGTACCACACTCTAACATGAAAATAGGCTCCACAAACATAACAATCTCCCACTTGGAGACTGATTTCCACTGAGCAAGCTTCTCAACCCTTCACTGTCATCCGCGAAGGCCAACCAAAGCTGAACATAGCTTTAGTTTATCCCTTGTGACCACCTTGGTCATCATGTCTGCAGGATTCTGACTGGTATGAATCTTCTCCAACTTCAACTTATCTTCCTCCAAAGTTGTCTTGATGAAGTGATATCTCAACTGTATATGCTTCGTCCTAGAGTGGAAAGCAAAGTTCTTAGCTAGGTGTATAGCACTCTAACTATCACTATGCAGCTTACATTCCTCCTGCTTATGCCCCAACTCCTCAAGCAATTGTTGTAACCAAATCATCTCTTTGCTTGCCTCTGTGGCAGCAACATACTCAGCCTCCGTGGTTGACAAAGCCACCAGCTTCTGTAGTCGTGAAATCCAGCTCACTGTTGTCCCACCTACAGTGTAAATATAACCTGTCGTGCTCCTCCTGCTGTCTACATCTCCAGCCATGTCTAAATCTACATAACCACGTAAAGTGGTGTCTGATCCACTATAGCACAAAACTATCCCCATGGTCCCTCTCAAATACCGAAGGATCCACTTTACTGCTTGTCAATGCTCTTTACCTAGATCACTCATAAATCTACTCACAGCTCCCACTACATGGGAAATATCAGGCCTAGTGCACACCATAGCATACATCAAACTACCAACTGCTGATGAGTAAGGTACCTTGGACATCTGGTTTCTTTCCTGCTCTTTCTTGGGACACTGCTCCTTTGATAACTTAAAATGGCCTACCAAAGGAGTCCCAACCGGTTTAGCATCCTGCATGTTAAACCTATCCAATACCTTCTTAATGTACTCTTCCTGAGATAAAGTCAGCTTTCGTTCCTTCCTATCCCGAGTTATCCTCATACCAAGGATTTTTCTGGCTGCCCCCAAATCCTTCATATCAAAGGATTCACTTAGCTGTTTCTTGAGTACTTTTATTTCCTGCATGTTTTTACCTGCAACCAACATGTCATCAACATACAAACATAGGATAATATAACTTCCATCCTCAAATTTCTTTGTATACATGCAATGGTCAGAATGACATCTAATATAACCTTGCTCCATCATGAAGCTATCAAACTTCTTATACCATTGACGTGGAGCTTGTTTCAAGCCATACAAGCTCTTCTTCAATTTACACACCATCTCCTCTTTACCTTTGACCTCATAGCCCTCTGGTTGCTACATATATAGTTCCTCCTCCAAATCACCATGGAGAAATGCAGTCTTTACATCTAACTGTTCTAAGTGCAAGTCTTATGCTACCACTATTCCAAGAACAGTTCTAATAGAAGTCATTTTTACTACAGGAGAAAAGATCTCATCAAAATCTATACCTTGTTTCTGTGCAAACCCCTTGACCACCAACCGGGCCTTATATCTTTTCTTTCCTCCTTTGTCTTTAACTTTGTACACCCACTTGTTCTGCAATGCTCTTTTGCCTTCTGGTAGCTTCACCAAATCCCAAGTCTGGTTCTCCATGAGAGACTTATGCTCCTCATCCATGGCTTGCTCCCACTTCTTACTGGCATCTACCTGCATTGCTTCATCAAAGCTCTTTGGCTCTCCACTATCAGTGAGTAATAAATAATAAAGAGAAGGAGAAAAACGTTCAGGTTCTTTTCTTACCCTAGAAGACCTCCTCACTGTAGGAGTTTGGGGTTCCTGTTGAGTCGGTTCCTGAACTGATTCATGGGTCACTGTCCCATCCAGAAGATCCTCTACCACTACATATTCTTTCTTGGATTCTTCCCTGTTTTCCTGTAACTGTTGCTTATACATGACTTTCTCATTAAAGACCACATCCCTAGACCGAATGATTTTCTTGTCCTTAATACTCCAACATTTAAATCCAAAGTCATCACCACCATAACCAATGAAATTACATTTTTCTGATTTAGCCTCTAGCTTGGTCCTATCATCCTTGCCTATATGAACAAACACCTCACATCCAAAGACTCTAAGAAATGAATAATCAACTTTCTTACCATACCAAGCCTCCTCAGGTATGCCTCCATCCAAGGCACTTGAGGGTCCTCTGTTTATCAAGTACACAGTTGTGCTCACCGCTTCTACCCAAAAAGAAAGAGGTAGTCCTACATGTAACCTCATGCTCCTAGCACATTCCATTATTGTTTTGTTCATCCTTTCTGATACCCCATTCTGTTGCGGAGTTCCTGGAACCGTCTTTTGCCTGCGGATTCCATTCTTAGAACAGTAATCATTAAATTCATTGCTGCAATACTCCCCTCCATTATCTGACCTGAGACATTTTAGCTTAAGACCTGTTTCATTCTCTACCAAGGCTTTCCATTTAACAAAAGTGTCAAATACATCAGATTTGTTTCTAATACAATAAACCCAAACTTTCCTTGTTGCATCATCAATAAAAGTAACATAATAACTTGAACCCCCAAGAGATGATACCTGAGCTGGCCCCCATACATCAAAATGCACCAGCTCTAACTTACTCTCTTTCTTTGTAGGTCCAACCTTGAGAAACCTTACTCACTTTTGTTTCCCATATATGCAGTCCTCACAGAACTCCAAACCTGTTTATGTATATCCAGGAAAATTCTTCTTTATGATGTCCATGCCCTTATGGCTCATATGACCGAGCCTATAGTGCCATAATGTTGTATCTGCATCTGAAGCCACAAGATTACAATCATTAGTACTATCAGTGGATAAATACAAGGTTCCAACCTTCTTACCTCTTGCCACCACAAGATCACCCTTGGTAACCTTCCAAGAGTCAGCTGTAAATATCACAGTACAACCATCACTTCCCAATTGCCCCGTCCGATATCAAATTTCTCCTTAATGTAGGCACATGTCTGACATCCTTCAATAGCCATGTATTCCCATTCTGACATCTTAACCTGAACAGAACCTTTTCCAACTATACTGCAAGGCTCATCATCACCAAGAAAAACATGCCCAAAATCCCCTTGAACATAATCAACAAAATAATGCCTATGTGGAGTAGCATGAAAAGAAGCCCCTGAATCTAAAACCCAAGATTCAGTAATATTATGTAAAGAAAGAATCAAAGCATCCTGGCATACATTACCTGATGCCACATTTGCCTCCTTGTTTTCTTCCTATTGTTTCTTCTTGTCCCGAAGCTCCCAACAGTCCTTCTTTGCATGCCCAGACTTTCCACAGTTTCAACATACAATCTTGCTCTTGGATTTTGACCTTGCCCGATCTTTCGATTTTCCACGGTTTCCTCTATTCTTTTGTCTCCCTCTAGTTTCCACTGTCAAAGCATTCCCTGAAGTAGAAGATTCCCCAGAGCTTTTTCTTCGCATTTCCTTGCTTAGAATCACCCCTACAACATCCTCAAACTTCAACTTCGAGTTAGCTGGAACCGAGTTGCTTACCGCCATTACCAGGCTATTCCAACTTTCAGGTAAAGAGCACAGAATTAATAAAGCCCTAACTTCTTCATCAAATTCTATTGTAACCGAAGCTAGCATATTCACAACTCGTATTGAAATCATTTAAATGATCTGCTACTGAACCATTCTCAGACATCTTCATATTAAACAAATTTTTCATTAAAAATATCTTATTAGAGGTAGAGGGTTTTTCATACAACTTTCCTAATGCATCCATCAGTTCTTTTGTAGTCTTTTCCTTTGAAACATTAAATAATACCGAAGATGCAAGACACAGCCAGATCATTCCAAGTGCCTTCCGATCCAACAAATCCCATTCCGCATCTGTCATACTCGAGGGTTTGTTCACCTTCTCAGACAGCGGAGTATAAAGATCCTTCTGATAAAGGTAATCTTCCATCTGCATCTTCCAAAGACTAAAATTCTACCTGTTGAATTTATCAACCCTAGATCTTCCATCATCTGCCATAGCTCCCACTCAAGATAAAACTTTCCCTATGATTCAACACTTCAGCAAACCAAACTAGGCTCTGATACCAATTGTTAGGAAATAAGAGATAAAATATGCAAGAATAATCCCTTACAGAATCGCAACAGTAGAAACTAATATGCAGAAAATATTACAGATCTCAAATAAAAGTGCAGAATAAATAACACAACACAGAGAGACAAGATTTAACGTGGTTCACCCAATTTGGGCTACGTCCACCAAGAATCACTTGCTCAGATTTTATTACAAGCCTCCACTCTCTCAATACAATACCCAGATCCATTTGGAGCTATGCTCAACAAACTCTATAGAATTCACACCCGAATTCAAAACACATCTGTAATACATTTTCTTGTCTATGTATCATATGCATAAGACCATATAAATAGACAATTGCTTAAGCAGTTTGATACAAAACCGTGGGTATCAAAACCATGGGCAAAAACTGTGGGTATCAAAACCATGGGAAAAAAACCATGGGTATCAAAACAATAGGGACCGAAAAACCATGGGCCCAAAAATAACCCATAACGGTTACCCATTACCCATGGGTTAATAAACCACCCATGAAAATTTGCTTCGGGAGCTTCGCCCCCGAAACCCCCTAACCCGCTCACCGGCAAGCGGGACTGCCGTAAAAATACCCGAGTGTAACAAATAAAAGGTGTACCACACTCTAACATGAAAATAGGCTCCATAAACATAATAAGTATTTGAGTGAGCTAATAGCGACTGAGATGAGCAAGACATGTTGAGGTGCAGAGAACTATGAAACCAGGTGAGGGGAGTAGATTTTTACACGAAACTGGCTTATGTCACAATTGGAGAAGAGTTTGATTGAAGTAGAGGTGTGTAGAGAGGATAAATAAAGTGCCAAGGTTTGAAAGGAATCTAGGGCACATGATTTCAAGCTAGGGCACAAGATTTTTCTCAACATAAGTAAAAAGGCACAACCTTGTCTTACCATAGCACCAAGATCAGGCTTTCAACATGTGTGCAACATTAGATGCCATAATAAGAATCAGAACTATAGCAGAGGATAATGAAGTGTTGAAGGAAATGAAGGATGAAATACTTAGGCACGTAGAGAGGTTAGCCCTGGTAAAACAAAAGCATGAGGCCCTTATAATAGCCAAAGATCCACAAAAAGATAGGAGCAATGAACTTGGGAAAGTTATAGCATAGAAAATGGACTTCATGGAGGGAATGGTCTTAAGTATGGAAAATGTTTTCCAAGTGCTGCAGAATGAAAAGGAAAAGATCACTCAGGATGAAATGGACGCCATAATGACATACATTCCAGAAAATACATGGAGCATGCTAAGTGAGTGGAATACCTTTGGGGCTAAACTCAAAAATGAATATCCAGAGTTGGTCCTTCCTGAGGAAGAGGGTAATTCAGAGTAAACTTCATTATTTTGTATAGTTTTTCATTCATTCTTTCATTTCTTATTCTTTATTGTTGGAGACATAAGAAGGAATTACCCATTTCTGGGGCAACAATGTACTTTAGTGTGGGGTAATGTTTAGCAGATAGCATATTACTCTAAGGTGAAGGCACATAAAGTATCTGCACACTGGAGAAAGGTGCATTTGAGGCCGTGGAAGAATAGAAAAAAAATCACGCACCAGAAAACTTTGAATTCAGGACTTAGTCATTTTGTGGATAAGGTCTATTCTTGGAGATAGCATGCTAAGCACACAAAGACATGAAGACTTGTGTTCCACACAATGATATTTTGGGAATAAGCAACAGCTAAGCACCATACATAGTTTAGGCTAATAATAGGATTTCTACTCAGAGTTAACTATAGGAAGTCTATTCTTAAGAGCACTTGCATGTTGTGCAACCTTTTGTAAAGACACATGGATATTATTAGCATTTGACCTATTTTGAGAAGTGCATGGGCAGTGAAGGGAAATTCCCCATCCTTGTGTGTGTGTGTGTGTGTGTGTATTTGTATATATATGTATATGTGTGTGTGTGTGTGTGTGTATATATATATATATGTATATATATGTATATATATATATATATATATATATATATATATATGTATATATACATATATATATATATATATATATGTATGTGTGTATATATATAAATATATGTGTATGTATGTATGTATTGATTTTCACAATTTAAGGTGTGTGAATTAATGTAGAGTTATGTTGCTGGTTTTAGTGCATGACTCATAGAGATACTTTATAGAGTATGGACTTTATGTGTTTTACAGTATTTAATACAATGGTTCATATTGGATGGATAATGGTGTTGAACATGACTGAATTTGGTTATTTCCTTGTAAATCTTGTTATAGTCATTGTTTAGTTCATCTTACATATATTCTAAGATCTAGATATAGTTTATGCACTATATGTTGTTTACTATTGGTAACGAATTTGAATTCCTATATGCACCATCATGCTAACATTCTAAATAAGAAACCATAAAGATGGACCCGGTGCCCTTGCGCACTTTAGGTGAGCCTCAGCTCAGGATGAATGATGTCCCAGTGCACCTAGGTCATTTACAGTAAATTCTAGGTTGCATCAGGTGTCATGATGAGGTAGATATGTGAGGATAAAATTAACTTAATTAAATTAATTAATAATGTGAGGATGAATATTAATATGGGGCAAAGGGGTCATGATTAGTTAAATGTGTTACATTAATTAAGTGAAGGGGACCAAGGGGAGTGTGACCCAAACATGGTGTCTATAGAAGCAATATATGTGTGTCTATCTTCTAGCCTCTTTTCCTCTATTTCCATTTGAAAGATTTGTTTGACATTCAACATTTCTTCCACCATCAAGTTGATCATCTCCCAAATTGTTTTATGAGTTTTTGTACTTTTTGAGTTCTTTATATTGTTTTTTCCTTTAGAATCGGGTTTTTGTATCATCTCACAGACTATATCTTTCATCCCATTTTATTTTCTAATGATATTTTCGTTATTATTGTCTTCTGGAGTTATAGTCCCCTTAAAAATTTCCTCCATCTTATCCATCATTGTTAGCTCTTCCTTTTTAGGGGAAAAAGGGTCTAATTTCCTCACAATAGAGGATATTGTTATAGGATTTCCATTCTTCATATCTTGAATCCTTCTTGGACCCTAAATATAGGCTAAGTACCAAGAGGCACGCATATAGGATCAGTAAATAGAAGGGCACTTAGGGAAAAGCACACAGGAAAAGGGTTTAAGTGAAACCAGGGTACGCGTGGGAGGAAAAACAAGGGTTTAAAGGACTTATCCATATTTGACATCATGGAGTCACTTGAGGAAAAATGTGAGGACCTGAATAGGTGTGGTAAGTGGATAAGGTGTCAGTCTGGAACCTTAGAGGCCAAGAAAAGGATATTCCACGTAGGGAATATTCCTAAAGGCATCATTACAATTAGTGGAAGGTTTGGCAGAGAGGATGAGAATTCGCTAATTGAGGACCACATTGACACTCGGCACATGATTTTCTCATGAGAGAAGTCATGTCAGTGGACATTGATCCTATTTAAAGAATCACTTGGGACATAAATGAAAAATAATGAGAGGGGAGAAGGTATTGTGAAGGCATTGGAAGGCACGGAGGACGTGGAAACCATAGTAGTCTGAGCTACCCCATCTTAGCAAGCACGGAAGAGAAGCCCCTCGGCTTCTAGGAAGAGCTCATCATATAAAGAAAGGAGGAGAGTCATAGGTGTGCATCTTAACCCACATGGTGACCAGACCCTTGCACTTATTTTTCTAGATCTTGAGATAAGTTTTGATAATCGAGTTGGTATTTGTATTGGTAGTTGAGCGACACCTAGGAGTAATAAATTTTCATTTGATACGTCTATGGCTGCACAGTCATCTCCTGTGTTTAGGGTTATTTTTTCTGGTATAAAATTTACGTAAGGTGTGGGATCACAAGGTTTGAGTATCGTGTCTAGGAATGGCACGTGAGACACATCTAGGAGTGGAATCGGTATCATAGAATGTTGGCGCGAAGTTTATCGTAATGGTAGTATCATAGGGCGCGAATGCGTTATGCCCCTTACCTATGACAGAAGGATGATCTAGTGGATTTGGAGGAGTTGGCACTAGTGGATTTAGTGGGTCTTATGGGGAAGGGAACATTGGAGGGAATCAAGTTCCTGGATCTAGTGGACAAGGTCTACAACACCATTAACATGTGTTTTATGACATGTCGCTCCACTTACCTAATTACAAGGGCATTGAGGATGCCGCGGAACATGTACACAAGTGTGAGTTACTATGGCGTATGAAGGGAATCACTTCCCTGGAGTGGAAAAGAAATTCAGTTTACAACCACACCAGACAATGGTGGATTACATTGTGTTGTGTAATGCCTTTTTGGTGGAATTCCACATACGTGAGTTTGAACAAAAAAGCATCAACGTGTTGAAGTAAATTTAGAAAGGGATGGTTAGAGAGTGTGCGAGAGTATGACGCATGTTTCAAGACTCTCCTATCCAAGTTATCTTATGACATTCACCCTTCGCATCATGCTTAGCGGTTCATCAGAGGACTGATCACACTGTTCAAGAGGGTGTTTTCACAGAATACTTTCACATATCCACATGAGGCCTTGGAGGCTACCTTGCGTGCTAAGGTAGTACAAAGCATTGATACAAGAGTTAATCCATTCCTAGAAGCCTAAATTACTATAATGACAAAGCAGCTGGAGAATTTATCTATGAACTCAGGTCATGAGACTTGTTATGGGTTATGGTGTACAGGTTGTGAGGTAGAAGGACATACGAAGGAAATTTTTCCTCGGAGATCAGTACACGTGATGACGGTAGACTGCAAGATGTTCCATGGAGATCATGATGTAAGTAGGTGTCCGCTACTGCAGCATGCAATCTGTAAGAATGTGTCTTTCTATTTCAAAATTTGTGACTCTACTACTCATGACACCAAAGGATTGTAGATTGATTGACCAAATACATGATGTCATTGATACTGGTGTGCACCAGACCAGTGTTACAAATATATCTAAGGATGATAGTCATCATTATGAAGGGTGTGCGGATGGAGGAGGTCAAGGTAGAGGCTTTCAAGGAGGATTTATAGGTTGTGGCAATCACAGGGGAGGAAGGAGTGAACTCCCTCATGGAATTTTCTATAACTGTGGATCTACAAAACACTACAAGTGTGTCTCAAATTATTGTAGTGCTCTTTGTGTGGGAAAAATATTAAGTATAAGGAATGCCCAGAATTGTTTGAACACATGAACCAAAAGCAAAAAAAGGATAAGGGCATTTGGATGTTGAGCGTAAAGTGTGCTAATCAACAGTGGATGTCAAGGATGGTGCATGAGTCAAAGTTAGAACCTATATTGGTAACGATGCGAGATGAGGCTGCACACGCCAGGGAGATACAAAAGCAGAGACCGCTGATTATAAGAGAAAAAGTGGTACATGGGAGGTATATGGACTCTACCCATCAGAAGGAAGTCAATCGAGAGACCATGGAAGTAATTAGAATTCTTCAAGGGGAAATTCAATGTCTAAAAGAGAAATCTAGGAAGTTGGAGCAGAATAAAAGTGCTGAGGTCCCTCAAGAAGAGATAGATGATGTTAGAGAGGTGTGTAAGATGTTTCACTAAGAGAATATAATCCCTTTGTTAGGAGAATGATTGAGAGATAAAGTACCAAACACTGGAGGAGAGCTTAAGAGGCAGGTTTTACATGCTAATCTACCTCCTCATAGCCTTGACTATGATGGGGAGATTACCTTGAATGCATTTGTTGATGGATGGATCCTAAGTAATATTTTGATTGACACATGTTTGGAAGTTAATGTTCTCACCCTAGATGCATGGAATCAAATGGGAAGGCCCCCATACAACCATCTTCAAATGTGTTGTATATGTCTAATAAGACAAAGACAATGCCCATTGGTGTTTTAAAGGATGCTGGTATCACTATCCAAGGGATGAAATTCACTGGAGACTTCAAATTCTTGGCACTTGCTAAGGTGGAAAATTTTCCAGAGTTACTTGGGTGCCCCTGGTGCTATAAGAACAATGTTGACTTACATTTCAATAAGGGGTATATAATTTCTTACAACAAGGAGGAACATGTTATCATTCCATTGACGGATGGGAAGTCATTATCCTATATTGAGCCTTTGGGAGAAGAAGACTTAGAAAAAATCTATGTGCTCACTATCAGGGACCTTGAGGTTGTACAACCAACAAAATAAGGTGTTATTCATTGGGAAGATGCTCAATCTATAAGTGATACAACTAGTGTGGCATGTGACAATTGGGCGCATGTGACATATGAGTTAGTTGGAAGGCAGTTAAGAGGCTCTGTCATAAGAGTAACAAAGGTGCGCTCAGTCAGGCACCTAGGAGGAAAAACATTGCCAAGATACACTGGGGAAGTCAACCTTGATGTTTTCCTGTGTGCAATGGAGACTCAGTGGAGATGTGAGGTTGAAAGGATAATTATGTTTAGCTATACTTTTCTCAAGACCACAATACGTTGGTGGGTGACCCATGGCGATAACCTTCTAGAGTGGCGCAAGGTGAGAATTGCATTCTCTGTTAGGCTCCTCTGAAGCAATTCACCTACTTCTATACAAGACTATCATGGGAAGGAACACGCCTCATTTCACATCCAAACATGTGAGAAGGCCTGGATGGAAGGTGTAGAAGCATTGCTTCCATATTTATGGTTACATTAAGCTTTAGTCCACCTTATAAGGCTACTCATGGGCATAGTACATTCACTCAGAGTTGCATCGTTAGACATGAAACTAGAAAGAGTTGACGAATGATATCCTTTAAGCTTTCAAATATCAGAGTACTAAACCATTGATGAATGAAGCACTACAGTTTGTTAAGTGCCTAACTATGGGAGATAGTGTCATGGTAGAGGACAGAGTACTGGAGTTATTGGATGAACCTGACTTGGAAGCGTTTTTCGATGAGGAGAATCAGAGGAGGTACAACTTGAGCACACATGCATGGAAAAAGGGAAAGGAAAGTTAGTCTATGTGATAGATGGTGAAGAGGTAGAAGACTTAGATGTTACCATATTGTCAGTGTGTACGAGATTATGGATAGTGTTGATGAGCAAGCACACGCCTACCATGAATCCCTGAAAACTAAGAAGGGTTAACATGACTCGGATATGGAACCTAAGAAGGCTATTATTGGGGATTACTAGTCAGAAAGGGAGGCTTCAAAGATATTTGATATGTTGCACAAATTTTAGAATTTATTTTTGCATGGGTACTGTGAGCTTAACCTAGTTCATCACTCTTTAGGAGAGATGCATATAAAACTGAAAGAGGGCACGTGCCCAATTCGAAATAGACCATACCAAATGAATCTAAATCTGCATGTTAGGGTGAAGGAGGATATTGACAATATGATTGTATCGGGAATCATTGAGGTTTTTTAGGAATCATAGTGGATAATTCCAATGGTCATCAACATTAAGAAGGATGGGAGGATAAGGATTTGTGTTAATTACAAGGATTTAAATGTGGTGTGTGTCATTGATCCTTTTCCAACCCCCTTCACCAAAGAGATCCTGGAAGGAGTAGCTGGGCGTGAGATATATTATTTCATAGATGGATTATCATCATATCATTAGGTTAGAATTGCAAAGGAAGACCAAGAAAAGACAACCTTCGCCACTGAATGGGGAAGTTTAACCTATATGGTCATGCCTTTTGGACTGAAGAACGCACCTGCTATGTTTCATGCATTGTGGTTCAGGTGTTTCAGGAATTCATCTATAAATTTCTACAAGTCTACCTGGATGACTAGATAGTATATGGATTAGTGAGGGACCATTGTGAAAATCTAAGGTTGATAATTGAGATATTTTAGGAGTTGAGTATATCTCTCAACATTAGGAAATGTGTTTTTACTACTCCATTTGGCACCCTGTTGGGACATATCATATGTAAAGAAGGCTTGCTAGTGGATCCTTCCAATTTTTTTGTTATTGTGGGATTGGGGGAGCCTACCATCCAAAGTGTTTTGCACAGATTCCTCGGGCATATGGGGTATTAATGAAAATTTATTAAGGGGTATGCCAAGATTTCCGCACCATTGGAAGAGTTACTGAAGCACAAAAGTACATTTCATTGGGGATAGGCACAACATATGACATTTGACACATTGAAGAATAGGCTTATCACTGTGCCCATATTATGCTTTCCCTCTTAGGATAAGCCATTCCATGTACATTTTGATGCTTCAGGGATGAAAATTGGAACAATCCTAGCACAACATGGAGAGGGAATCGTTGACCATCCCTTGCATTTTTCTATTAGGAAGATAACCCTAGCAGAACAAAATTATACTACCACAGAGTGTGAGGCATTCTCGATGATCTACGCCCTACAAAAATTCAAGAAATATTTTCTAGTGACGCCTTTTATCTTTTACACAGACCAAATGGCATTAAAGTACTTAGTGAACAACCCTGTATTATAAGGGCACATATGTAGGTGGTCCTACTGTTCTAGGAGTTTGAGTTTATGGTTTTTGTAAAACAGGGTAAGAGTAATTTGGGGCCTGACCATTTATCAAGGATTGACTCAGGAGAGGACATGCAGAGCATTGAGGATACAATTCTAGATGCACAATTATTCAGATTACAGTACGCACCCTCTAACTTGGAAGATATTGTTGTGTTTCTCAAAATGGGTGTGGCACCAGAGGGAATGTAGACTTTAGAAAGGAGAAGTTATCCATACGTGTCACACCCTACATGTTAATTAGTGGAGACTTATACAAGCTATGTCACGATGAGGTTTGCGTTGGTTTGTGCTTGAGCATGAGCGCACTAAAATCATGGAAGAGACTCATGGTGGAATTACAAGGGGACATTATGCAGAGAATGCAACCGCATGCAAGATCCTTCTAGCAGAATTTTAGTGGGAAATGGTTTACAAAGATTGTATCGAGTATTGCAAGGCATGAGACCACGTAGTGCCTTTGTTAACAGGGAAAACAAGAGATGACCTTCATTAAGAATTGATTGCCAATGAGAAGAACCATTCAAGGCCAAGAAGTGGGGCAATGACGTTGTAGGCCCTATTTCTCACATCTGTGGAAGGACAGGTTTCACGCTATATCATTACATGCATATATTGACCTTACAAGGGTCGGAAGAAGTGTCCGAATACGAAGTGGTGCCACA